>JAOPTO010001403.1:188076-264780 GCA_033822845.1 Tetrapedia diversipes | reverse complement strand
ATTAGAAGATCGTTGTTTCAGCGGACGATCCCGAAAGAAATCGGGGTCAAGATCGTCGCACCGACGGATACGCAAGTCTGACCAGCCGGATCTAATGGTCATCGACTTTCTTGCGAATTCTTCGTGATTTTCACGAGCGAGCCCCCCTCCTCTTCCACTTCTTCCCGATCGTCCCAACGAAGTCCTCCGTGTTTCTCGAGGAATCGTCGGCTTCGTGGATACGCGTTACAGATCGCCGCGTATTCGTGCTGGTATTCGAAACGCGCGCATAATCGAGTCACATTGTTCCGAATATACGTGCATTCCACCCTACATCGCCGTTAATGACCGAGATCGGTGAACCTCCGACAAACTTGTATCTTATTGCGAATCTTTATTACGCCATTTGGAGGAGTGATCAACCGAATGATCCTGAACGGTCGTTTACCGCACTCCGATCGACAGATCGACTTTCTAAACGACGTGCAGAGAAATGGAGATACGTGCCGTGCCACGTACGCAGATCTGGCAGAAAAACGTCACGCAAACCTCGTCGCGTTCGCATGACAATGTAATCACGACGGCAGATGAAATTATTACGCTCGAGTTCGCAATGAAGAAAATTTGTTCGATCGAAGGTACAGGGTTCGTTTTAAACACCCGGAGGAAAGTTCGTTGCGAACCATTTTTAATCTACCATGATTTCGGTACTCGCCGGAACGAATATTAGAGTAATTTGGTTAAAAAGCATCAGCGGCCGAAATTTGTATTTGCTTCTGTTGGAAATTCGTATCCTAACGAATAAACAAAAATCAATCGCCTCGAAGAAATATTTATGTAAGGTCGAGCTGTCGGCTGAGGAGGTTCCAGGAACGGGTCAAGTGTTTTTCCTTACCACACTGTGCGTAAGAATTAGAGGACCCTAACGAACTGTGTCCTTTAGCCTCTTCTATTCATTCGAGTCTTGCATCTCGCTGTGTACAGATCAGGTTCAGAAATCGATATACCTTCCCTTAGAAATAAAGTTTAGTAAATTCTTAAGTGTAAAGTTATCGTTATTTTATTCCTTTCAATCCATAATCTCCAATAGCTTCCTCTAGGGATACCAAGATTAGGAGAGAATGTAACGCCAAGGTCTTTTATCTTTGTTTCCTGTTTCGTAGAGTTAATCGGTTTTGTAAACGATTCGCTTATACATCAATACCAAATTTATCTGATTTCCTTGTCGCTCGGAAATTAACGCTGAAAAGTGTCCACTGGCGAAAATTTTCTACATTTTTCTACATTTTCAACCTTTTTTCGTTTCAACACCTGTCCATGAACACGAGAATTACCGACGATTAAAGTGTACTCGTTTTCATAGAAGAGATCAAATTGAAAGTTCCTTAAAAAAATACCGAACACATAAAAAACAAACTTTTATTTATACTTTCTCCAGAAAATCGTAGTAAATTTTGGAAGCTTCACCGCAACGAATTTATAAGATTACTACGAACAATCACCAATTTTGACTGCTCCAATAGCTCAAGTGTTAATCCCAAACACGGTGTACGTATTCGAGTCGTGCTTCGATCGGGAATTTCCAAACGTTGTAATTACAGCAGTAGAAGGGCGTGCGAAGGCTCGATCCGTCTCGTTTCCACACACGTTTCCGCGAGCAGAGTTTTTCGGAGGTGGCCGGTCATGGTCCACGTACCACGACCGGACGAAAGTCCGCCTAATTACAGCCGTAGCGCCGTATACCGGGCCCACGGAAGCAAGTCGCGCACGGTGCCGCTCTTATCGCGCACGCACGCACGCACGCGTGTGTCTGGGCTGTGGCTATTAGCATTTTTCTCGCGCGACCACCGGTAATACCTGATGCCAGGATTTTTGCCTGCTCTCGAACGCCGCACGAGGTACAGGGAGGGGAAAATCAAGAAGAAACAGAGTTCGAGCGTTGTGTTGCGCAACCACACACACACACACACACACACACACACACACACACACACACACACACACACACACCCACACACACACACACACACACACACACACACACTGAAACGCGCACGCTTCTCGCCCCTTTGCAACAGAAGGGTGTGGGGGAAAGGGACAGGTTGCACTTTGTTCTGGCCCCGCGAACGGCTAAATTGCGACACGATCCAGCGGCACGTAAAGCTAATATTGAATCGGATGGCTGACGTAACGAAAGGCTTAATCGTGAACGTCACTTGTCGCTGGTTTTCGGAGCGAAACGATCGATACCGAGGCTGTCGGGTGCCGATGCGGGAAAAGTTGCGCGTTGCTTTGATTATTAAGCACTTTTTATTCCTCGCGAGCATGGTCCCGACCTTCGTTGCGATTCCGCAAGGTGACGGGTGTGCGATCAGATAGCGCGGGGTTTGCTCGATTTTTCGCTGCGGCACACGACTGAAACGGGCTGCGACAAGTGGTTGAGAGAGCTTGTAGCGTGAGATCGATGGGATATCAATCTCGCATAGCGTGTGATCGATTATGAGTTTTACCGTGGACTTTCTATGTTAGAAGTTGACCTTTTTGATACGCTTTTCTAATTATAATTATTGCTTATAATTAATTTGCTAGAATATTAATATATTTCTAATTGTATATAATTTTTGATACATCTTTCTAATTTTCTGATCCCTCGTCCGCTGTAAAACACGCTCGAATGCTTTGTTCGCGAAAAATTATTGTACTCCCTATAAACTGTGGTCTCGCGCTGTCGTTGTTCATAAAAATTGATATCAACTGTGGTAACACAGAACCTCTGCGGGTGTTCTAAGGGGCTGCATCAAACACTTTACAGCAGGACCTGAACATCGGCCCGTCATTAGGCCCAAACGGCCAGCCGATCGTCATTACCACGGGTGTTTGATTGCAGCCTCATTAGAATCCAGAAAACACTCGCAGAGAGTCCCTTCCATGTCACCACATTTTCCCTTTCTCGACGCGTTCAGGGAATATAAAACTCAAACTTCCCTGGGCGCGACGCAGTATAACCAATCGCAGCATAGCAGTCTCAGTATATCAGTATAGCAGTCTCAGTCGCAATATATCAGCATCTGAGTATATCAGTATAACACAATCCAGATCAACCTTGTACCGTACAACAAATAAACATACCCTACACAACCTTCTTAATTTTCTTAAAACGTATTATCTATGAAGCTCTGATCAACGGTGATCGTCATATCTGCGCGTTTGCATTTCTCACCGCGAAGGAATCGGCAAAAATATATTTCACTTGATAAACGAGCAGGTTATACACCGTGTTGGACAAAAGTTTCTATAGGAAGACGTTTATCAAGCTTGTCCCGTCGAAAGTCAATTCCCGCCAAAACGAATAATCGGGCGCCTCATTCAGGTAGGTGTATCATGTAACACAAGGAGCGAAATCATTTGTCGTTTTGGCGCGACGTCGATCAGATACGATCGACATAAACGCGGACGACCGGATCACGGCAATTTACTTTTCGTGTCGCAAACTTTCTCTGTAACGCGCACGATACCGATCCTACCGACGTCTGTATCTATCGGTGCAATTACACGACCCATTTTCTACCGATTTTGAAGCGACCAAAGACCGATTATGCTAATCGTTGACCATCCAGACGAACGAAACCGATCGTTCTTTGCGTAGATACTTTTACCCAGGCAAAATCGATCGAATTCTTTGGCTGGCGACGATCAATCGGTGTCGCGCGTTAGAGCAGAAAACTATCGGGACAGTTTGACTCGTGAAAGTGACTCGATTTCTTTCTGTTATTCTGTCAAATGGTAAAAATAATGGAAACATCCGACGAACTATTGAAACGAGGTGCATCATTGTTCGTCGCAGTGATTGCTGACACAGTTGACCGGTATCGGTGGTCAAGATGTCACGAGTCATTAGTAGCTATGAGCATTGAATAGGTATTCAGATAAATCATTAGTGTCATCAGTAAAATACTTTTCTTGTTTTTTAATATAAACTCGAATTTAGAATTTTTAATCGAAGTTTTTCAAATGTAGGACTTTCAAGCTTACTGCTGTCAAGCTCAGAATTTTTAAAAGCAGCACTTTTAAATGTAAAATTCGCAAATTTAGAATTCCCAAACATAGCATACTCGAGATTGCGACTCTGTTTGAAGTTTGAAATTCTTAAATTTAACACCTTCCGCTTTACGCTTTTCAAATTTGAAAACTCATAATATCGAACTAGCCTCAACTCGTTCGCTAGGTATCGCTACATCGATAGATAGTTTTCCGCACGATTTAGTTTCAATTGCAATCACGGTGCAGCTTGTTTTGCGAATTTCTCGATAGGCAGCTGTTCACGATCGGGTCGATAAACGTCTCGACGTCGTTATCGTGCAAGCTCCGTTTCGAGCGAAAGGAAATCTTGCGTGGGCCCGGGGCACGCGATAGTTTCCTGCGGATGAAAGAAAGGGGGGGAAGAGGGAGAAGAGAAACACGGGAAGGAAAAAAAATAGAGAGGATTGCCGCATCGCCGCGAATTATTAACGGAGCGTATCGGAGAAAGCTGAGATGGAAAATTGAATCGCGCGCCAGCGCCATGTCCCTTGAAGAATCCAAAGTTTCAGGAGGAGAAAAATAACGCTCGAAAAAAACTTCTTTCGGACTTAATCTTTTTGAAACTTTATGCCAGTGTTTCATTAGTATCACAAGATGTTTCAACGAAACTCTGATATTGTATTAACTTTTAGCCTCAAATAGTGTGGCTACGTTCAATCTAAGCCAGCGATATTTAATTAAAATTGAATGTTAGGCTAGAAAAATCATTCAACAGCCCATAATAGGTAACATACCTACATACATCTCAGTAACAAAAAAAATGAATGGAAGAATTATTGTAATCACACTCTCGGGCGCAAATATGGCTTCCAGCGCAAGAAATGACACGTTTGCGACGAACGAAATCCGTATATAATAGTCGAGCAAAAGGATAACAAAAAGAAATGGATTTCTAAGAAAGAAATGACTCAAAGTCATGGAAAGTTATTTTGCATCCACGATTAAATTCTTTGACAAACACGCCGCGGGTCCCTCAAGATGGCGGGCGTTAATACAGCTGAATCAAGTTCGCTACACCCACCCGATTCTTACTTCCTGCGCGATTTCCATTTCAAACAAAACAATTCCAAAAGTATGGTCGTCGCCTAGATAGATTACAGTGAAAGTAATGGACGATGGAAAAGGAACGTAGTATCCTTTTAATCGCACTGTTGCGATTATCAACGAATCTCCCGCGAGTAACCGCGGCGCTCGGATTTTTCATTAACGGATTTTATCGAATTTATTCGACGAAGTGAAATTCCTGCGGACAAGATAAGGATTGAGAAATTATTTATAAACTTCGCTGCACGGTTGCTGGCTTTTACGAAGATGTAGAATCTTAATATTCGATGTTTAGTATTCCAGAATTTTAAGGTATCATTTAAAATAAGAAATGAATTGGTAAAATTTTGTTCTTGAAGCTGTTACTATTAAAACTATCATGGCGTAGTTTGGTTCTATATGGAATTTTTGTTTAGGAATAATCATTGTTAAAATAATTGATAACTGAGTAACGCAGAAATTTGAGCTTTCCTCCATTGTTTAGTTTTCAGATTAAATAATAATGCTTTCTTTTGTGCTTTACTTTTAGATTATCTGTAATTTTTAACATTAAAATTACAGAATATAATTTATCTCGTTGATCTCTTTAATTTTAATTTTGTTTCAAAGCTTAATCTTCCATTCTGCTGATATTTCAAGTACTCTTTATCCACTTCGGTACCAGAAACAAGCAAAAGCCTGCGAGTATCAATAAGACACATCCCGTGGACCACCTGTTGCGATATCAGCTAAGTCCGCATCATAAATCCTCATCGTTCGTGAACGGAACCATCGCGCACTCTCGTTTCGTATCGTGGACGCGCGAGAGCGACCAGAGATGAGCTATGGAAGCGAGCCGGTGGTAGGGAGATAATGTTTCGATCCCGCGAGGAGGAGAAGTGGGTCGTTTCTCAACGAGAGGCGAAGTCACTCGACGTGAACGCGTCGGCCACGCACTCCTTCGCTGCACTCAGCTGAGCACAGTCGTCTCTGATCCGCGATCCGCGATCCACCGCCCGCTCTGTTGATCGTTCCCGCCGATAGTCACCGGAAACACGTTTATTCGGGGGCGAATATAACCGGTTCCGTTCGCGATTTCGTCGAGAAACGGGTGAAAGGTGAGAGATCTAACGGTACCAGGTCCGGCACTCGCGCACACGCAAACGCTGCATATATCTATGTAAGTGTAATCCGTTCGAAGGGAAACGCACGCGGTATCGATCGAGAGGGAAGGAAGTATACCTAGGTATACCGTGGGTGAAGTGAAAAGTGTGGCTCGGAAGGGAAGCGCGAAGAAAGTGGCGAGGCCTTTCTTGCTCATGGTAAACCTCCCGAACGTGTGCACCGTGGAAAGTAGTGAAAATCCCGTATCTTTCCCGTGTGAACCTCGTCGAAGCTGCGCCCTCCAGCCTTCGTCCATCGATTTTCCGACTTTTCCCCCGTTACTGCTCCGTTCGCTCGAAAGAGTAGGCACCCAACGCGAGTGCTCTACTTCGATAACAATACATATTCAATAGCCGCTCAATTGGACCGAAAGAACTAGGCTCAGCGGTAACCCGAGCACCATGAGGAAGGCCGGCGAAGAACGTCAGAACTGGTAACCCCAGGATGAACGTCCAGGCAAGCGTCGTTCATTGACGCCACTTTCAACCTCGATTCGCAGCTGTCGCTAGGAAACCCGGTCACGCGATCATAGAACACGAGATGGGCGATATCCGAGTGCTGGATCCGCGGATGGACCCTCGTTTCGACCTGAAGCAGTCCCGTCCATGGCCCCCCATGTACCGCAGCCATCCGACCTCGCGGGGACCATCCTTTTGCTATCGCCCGCTGCCCATGGACCCGATGGGCCAGTGGATGGCGCCTCACATCCCTGACTACAACTATGTCCCTGCTAGGATAAGCGCGGCCAACTCGAACAAGGGTCGCGATTATTATTACCTGGCGCCGTTGTACAGGAATGCCATGCCTCCGCCACAGGCCATGTCACCCCTGCAGGTGTCCCCCGTGGCGGTTTCACCTAGGATGATGATGATGGAGCCGAGGAGCAGAACGAAGAGCTCCGGGGGACTCTGCAGGAGCAGCGTTCCCCCTTGCACCTGTTCCATGGGCAGGACCAGGTCCCTGGAGGATGTTAGGAGCGAGGTGAGCGAGTGGGAGGAATACCATGACGAGAACGGGAATCACTTGCATGGGAAGAGCCCGAAGAACGGAGGAGTGTGCAGACAAACGAGAAGATCCATGGAGAATCTTCTGGAAGTTGAGACGGCCGAGCAGCACGAGTTGAACACCTTCGAGAGGGTCGGAAGAGGCTGCAGAAAGATGGAGGAGAGGAGAAACGAGAGGCCGGGAAGAAGGCGAGGGAGCTACATGGTTTGTCTTTTGGTCCTTTCGAAGATTTTGCGCGAGACGAATAGTTAGGTACTAGTTTTGTAGAGTATTCATTCGTCGAAGGAAACGTTTCTTTTCGGACTCGATATTGATCGATGGTGGGTTTTGTTGTATCAGATAGATTATGGTGGCTAATCATTCTCTTTCAGGCTAAACCTGCTTTCGCGACAATCCTCGTGGCGATTAAATATGTACGAGAGCTCCGACCGACGTATGGAAATTAATTTCGCTATCTGGTTTTGCTTTCGTACAAATTTAAATAGCGTCCAGCAGGAAAAAGATTTCTAGACTTCGAATTCGATCAAAGCTCATTTCTTGGCTGCCTTGCAGAGTCCATAGAGCAAACGCGTTTTGTTCATGCAAACGAGCGTGAAACCACTTTTACTGGAAACTTCGTTTCGATTTAATCCGCGGATTTGTTACACTTATCGCGTCTTGTATGCAAAGCAGCGGGAACCACTTTTAATGGAAAGTGTTCCGCGAGTTTATCGCCCCAGTTTCGCCATTTCTAACGGGCACCAACACCTAGTTCCGGATATCCGCGCGTGTTCGCGGCAGTTGCGCGATCTCCTTAACGTGCACGAATTACTTGAACCAAAATTGTTGCGAAACGATCGCATTCCCGACGATCACTTCGCACCTGCCTCGATCCGGAAGCGAGAACGTGTCAGTCAGAAACGGGATAATCGGTTTTTTTTCGCTTTGATAAGCATCAAAGTGTGTCCGATTAAGTTTCTGCCTAGGAAAGTCAGCTCTTTTATCTTCGATCGCGATTACATAGGATATTTTGCAACGTAATATCATGCATCATTATTGTCTCAGCGGAATTGGTAGGTACAATTTAACAGGAAACTTGTCTTTCGAGCGTTAGAAAATTATCGGCCTTCTGTTCTTTAAGTGTCCTCGATTTTCCAATTCATTAATAAACGTTTCATGGACGACACGCTTGGCTGGACGGTCTAAAATCACCATAATTTCCCGAGATATACACCCTCTCCATCGCGTGATCTTGTCCTTTATCTTCTTAAGCGTTCGATCGCACGTTTCCACTTAGTACCGATGGTCGATTTTAAAAGGATAATCAAGCCGCCGTTAATGAGTCGTAATTTTGCCAACCGTCGATAGAAAGTGTTCCCGATCGGCGACCTCGAGTTAATCCACCGTTACCTCTTCGTTAAGAGGAAAGAAGAAACCGATTGCACCGGGAACAATGATCGTCGATCGCTTCCGACGAACCTGTTTCACGTTCCATGGACCACGGTGAAATTTTGTGTACTAAAATTTCTCGTTACGGGCATCACCGATCGTGCCTGCTCGTTAATCGAAGTTTTAGAAACGTCGATGATTCGAGGCAGGGGATTGTCATAAATCGATGATGGATCATTAAGTTGTCGGACGGTTAAACGGAGATCGTTGTTATTCGTTTGGAAAACATTTATATTTGGATTAATGCGATACAGCGTAAGGAGAAATGTGCTATGGGATTTGAGTGGCTTTGATTTGAACGTTTTGTAGGTAGATTCAGGGAAGCGATCGAGAGGAAATGAGGCGAGAATCGGAAACGAAAACGTGCTATTTTTGTGAGACGCATGAGTCATGCCAATGGCAGCGAGTCTCAGTGGAATACTTCATTTTTAATCCTTTATTTACAAACATATTTAAAACATAAAGTTTTTAGTAAATAAGCTACTTATCTTTACCTCGATAGTTCGTATGATATAAAATAATTTGATACTCCAACATATTTTTATTTTAAATTGGAATAAAATTCACCTTAACGCTTAGTCAACCGAATGTGGAGATTTCCCATTTTTTTCCTCAACAAAGCGTTGCCGTTGATTCTACTTACTTATGTTATTAATTAGCCTTGAACTAGTGTTGTTCACAGTTCATCAAATACATTTCTGCTTTTCCAAAGTACAGTCTTTAATACACTCAACACTAGTTCAAGGCTAATTAATAACAAACGTGAATATGATCAATGACAGCGCTTTGTTGAGGAAAAAATGGGATATTTCCCCGTTCGGTTGACTAAGTATTAAGATCAACAATTGAAGATTTGAGCATAAATCTTTTCTTTTTCATTTTTATTCCACCTTATGACGTACACGCGTTGTCGAAAATCATTTCTAGATATTATACGGTTGAGCTCCAAATAAACAAATTCGTATCATCTTCGTCAGTTGATGAATTTCACCGTTACGCGGCGATTCAGCCGAGAATATCGGTGATTTCAACGCCCGAACAGAACAGACGCGACGGCCCGCCGAAACTTTATAACTTCAACGAGATCCCTCGAGACGATGAGCCCAGGCTGCTGGGGACAATTAAAACTCGGACACTTTCGAAAAAACATATTTCTGGTGAAAGTGAATCCGCCGGTTGCGCAATCATGAGGCGAGAACGAGGACAAACGATGGCGTTTCTGCTAACGTTAACAAGCAGTTTTTCGGTGTTCTTCTTCTAATTTACAATCCATAAAATTGTGAAAAATGGAAATATGGTAGAACGCCAATTATCCAAAGTGATATAGAGAGGAAAATCGTTCCAATAAATTGTGTTTAGAATAAATCCACCCTAAAGCGATAATTCCAAATTTTTATGAGATTCAAATGCAGGTATTTCTCGATGAATGTCTAATGCATATTCTTTTTATTAAATTTATATCGAGCAAAGTTGAAACGATCGATCTTTCACTGTAATGTACAGGAAAGTGCTCATTTCGATCTACGAAATTATGCCTGATTGGCATAATTCGATTGCACTAATCTGAAACAACAGGTATAATTATCGCCGTTATTGTTTTTCTTTTGCAACCAGCGCGAAATAGAGGAAATGTCCATAGAAACGAGACAACCGTGGAAGAAATATCGTTACTGTCGAATTATTAGATAAAATTAATGCAATCCAAGGGATAGCTCGACGATTGCGTAAAAATGATTGAGCTCGGCTTGAGTGCATGATGAACAGCAGCTTTGTTTGATAGAAAGGAACGTAAAAAAACTTGAATACTCTTTAGTTTCTTCTTGCGAAATCATTGGATTTAACCAGAACTCTGCCTTTTTACTCTGCCAGCCACATCTTGCCACTTAATGAAAATTGCTCGGTTTTAAGAGGGTTTCGTTAACTTTTTTCAACGATCAGATACTTTTGCATAATATCCTTTCTGAAATTTGTTCTCGTACAATCTCTTCTAAATGAAGTAACGAAATGATTACTCACAAGGATACAGCGACTGCAAAAAGTATTTGCACGCTGTAGTATTTATGTTACCGTTTATCCGTCGATTGATCAGGCTTAATTGCATGCAATTTTTTATTACCCAACGGTGCTTGTACGCGATTAATAAAAATTTAACGCCGTAAAAATAAAATGTAACACCCAACCGTGTGCAATTGTTTCTCGTGGCCACAATGCACATTCACAGAATGTTCACCGAATTCGGAATTATACAATTGGATATCGTGCCGATATTCTGTTGCAATTTCGTTTGCTGTGCACTTTCAAATTCGCCCCGTAAATAGGAAGAGGAGAATGTTACAATCTGCAAGCAATGCGGCATGCTCTCGAGTATGCATGCGTCGAACGTAACTTCTTACGCCCGAGGGAGACCATCGAACTATTACGTGATCCATCGGCGTAAAGGTCTCTGGTTTGAAAAAAAGTCCGCCTTCGAGCATGTCAAGCGCGTTTACTAAGGAAAGCCCGACTCGGACACCGGTCGGATGGCGTTCGATAATAACTCGTTGAGCGCAAGTGACCTGTTGCGAGTAAAATTCCATGGCGATCGCGTAGTGTCGCTCTTTCTGCGTTTCAGTCTCGAAATTCAATTCGAATGGAACGCGTTTCACTTTTGTCGATTTGTATCGGGAAACTAGTTCTTAATCTCTTCGCGCTATGTTAATCATACGCTCCAATTTTGAGATCGGTTGCATGCGTTCTCGGGTTTATGAATTATGTCGCTCGAGCATCAACACCTATTCACTCTTTTCTTAATCGATATTCGTTCGACTACCGGTAAAGTGAAACATTAATCAAAAACACGTAACGGTAATGACAAAATTCTAACTGTTATTATTTTTATTATTGTTTTATTATTTTATTTGTAAACTGGCTGGAAGCCCTTTTTATACATAACGATACAAACATAAATTCCTTGTGATACAAACAAAAAAGAAAATAGAAAAAGAATACAGGGAAAAAGAAAAAAGAAAAGTTTTATAGCCATTAAGATGATAAAATTATGGGGTAATTGTGGTGTTTCGCAATTGTCGTTTTAGAATTTGTAGGGAAAAAAGGTAAAAGGAAGAAATACGGTAAAAAAGTCAATGTTTTTGTCTATTAATTCATAATTTTCACAGTATAGCGTTACTATTTTACATCTAACCGTAAATCCAAGTCCATCGTTATCTAATTTCCATCGTGAACGCATTGGGATGATTATGCAGCGAAAAAATACTAAAAAATTATTTTTCTCAGAAAACTATAAAGGTTACTAAATTTGAATCCTGTACCATATTCTCTGTTACCACATGTGAAATTCGTTGCACGCGTTTCGAAAGTTCCTTCTCGCTGTATCCTGCGATGGTCCACGCTGGCCACTTAAGCCCAGTCCGCATCTTCGATTTCCTGAAGCACACAGTCGGTTGAAAAAGTGTGTCACAACCCAGATCCGCGATGCTGCGGCTGGTTTCACCGGAATACGCTTCGTATCCTCCGTATTTCGAGGCTCTCGGACATCGATCGAACGATTATCCTCGAGGACCGATTCGTGGACGTCGCAGACAGAGAAAGGACGCGGTTTCCGGCTGGACCGGTTCCTCGTGAAGAGTGAAAAGTCGCGATCTATATATAAATCTATTTCGAACGTTATAATCTTGCAACGATCCTCTTTCATCTTCTGCATAAAATGTATAGCATACGCTTCAAAAGTACAGCAAATTCATAAAAATTCAATTATGTGGAGCTTTCGGTAATTAATCTTAGCATCCATGTAACTTTCTTAATTTCGTATGAAGACTTTATCAAACACTTACTTCATCTTCTTAACTTATAAGAAGTCTAATTATTTGTGTATAAATATATATTGTATATCAAAGGGATTTTACCCGTTTAATAAAATTATTATTATTATTATTATTATCATCTTACTTTGTAGAGATATATATTTATAAACTTCTGGATGATCGATGTTTCATAGCAGAAATTATTATGTGTGTGTAGAATTTATTATAATTCTATTTTTTCAACGTTATACGTTAATACGAGATAACAGTTATTATACAATTATTTGTGATTAAAAAGTCGTAACGCTCAAATATTATGGGGTTGGTATATTTTTGCGATGCAGTGTGCATCATAAGAAAGTCATGGTGATAAATATCGTTGTGAAGTAATTCAGAAGCTCGATCGGACGATTTCTCTTCGAAACGGCATTAGTATATTTATATGGCGATAATCTCGAGCAGATAATGTTGAGAACACGCGAAATTTTCGAATATTTTTCCGATGATTCTTCGCTCCACGATACAAGTGCTGGAGTTTCTACGATTGCGTCAAGGTTCTTGTGATCGGTAATTGGTTTTCGTTGAGCCACGGGTCGTTGGACACTCCTCGAACGTGCTTGATCGTGGACCTTCGCGATTTCCGCTGCGTTCATTAGTTTATCATAACACAGTATCCTCTGTGACAACTTTTGCAGCGTATTCAGTTTCATCCATCACCTTGTAGGTAAAATAGTTTATGAATCCTTAAAACAGTTTGCGAGGCCTTTTATAAACGTAGAATTTTTAACCCTTTCGCTGCGGCAGTCTAGTTCGTCGAAGTACCATTACTGAACGGAAACTCGCGTCGGAAATATGTAAAGTGCGCGTGGTTTCTGTATATACGTTTTTCTAAGCCTTAAATAACAACTATACTGAATAAAACAATCATTGGTCTAACGTAATAAGTATATTACATTTTTAATACGAAAAGACTTATAATACAAAATTATGCTGCCGCATATATGCAGCGAAAGGGTTAATTTGGCCCCGAATTCGGTAAAATAAGAAGAGGAAAAATCGATGTCTGTTTTACCAAGCGAAGAAATGAATGGTTTCCTCTGAAATATGAAGCTTTCTTATTTATGCACTCAAAGATAGAACAGTTGAAACGGTATCTTTTGCGAATCTTGTATCGTTTAACGAAACCCATTTACGTTTATCGAGAACTGTTACGATTTCACGGGCTGGGTGTGCTTGTGTATCAATCAAAGTAACGAGCATGTAAATGAAATTGGTGGTAAAGCGTCCGTAGAAAGTGATTAAAGACCGTGCTCGGTGTATTATCGAAAGTGGCAGAAACGCAAATAGATGCATAGAGGAATAATTGCGATAGAAAGCGGGTGCAACGTTCAGTCGCTTTATTTGCTGATAATTGCACCCGTATGAATTATTCATGAAGAGCGTGGCAATTGTTGATTTAATTCAAATCTTCACGCGATTCGGACCAAATTTGTTGTTCGAAAACTCGCCAAGAGTTGAATTACTCTTCGATCCCTTATCGGCTTTAACCCTTTGACTGCTAAAGGCGTATATATACGCCTTCACAAATCCATCAATATATACGAAAGGCGTAAATATACGTCCTCTGTATTTTTCTACTATAACACCTTTATTACTGTTTTACCGATTAATTCAACATGGAATTTATTGTCCTATGTAACATAGCAACTAAATATGCCATTATTATTTGCCATTATTATTTTTTAAACCGTAAGAATGGTATAAAATTTTCGGGTACTGTTTCGGTCACTAGTCGGTGGACAACCAGTCGCAGCGACTGACATGCGAAAAACGCGCCGCAGTCAAAGGGTTAAACAACGCAACGATGATCAACCCTTTCGCTGTAGGACGGTTAATCGTTGCTGTACTGTCGTTGAATAACGTTTTAAAATAAAATCTATGAAATGAAATTAATAAATAATCGAGCATAAGCTTTTTTAACGCATTTTTAATTGCATGTCGTCTACTCTATAGTGGTCGTTTACTGTGAAACGATTATAACAGAATTTTGTCGCGCAAACCGCTTGTTGAATCTTAATCCAATGCCTTTCATAGCTTAATGGCTGTGAAATAGGAATTGCAAACCTGCTTTCAGTCCTCGTGAAATTCTTAATGACTCCGACCATTTAATTATCTTTAAGCTGGTACGATGCTGTTGGCGTTTCAAGAAAAAAGGAAGTGAACATTTTTTTAGAATGCAAGCAAGGGTATACCGTTGACATTCAAAGATTTGAATGATGATTCACACTTGGCGAGCACCTAATGTCTCATCAGATAATTACTATACTTTTCTACCCCGAACAATTGCATTGTACGAATTAATTCTTGAATGTGTTTAACTTTTTAACAGTCGGTATCTCTTTCATTGGATTTAACAATTCCCTGTATCCTTTTCACAAGTTCCTTACGAAAAGATAATTTTTTCAGTTTAATACACTATATAAAAACGGGACGTTTTATTTCTATTTTTATTATATACTCGAAGAAAAGGTTCATTATCGTTCAACTATTAATACCAATTAATTAATATTTGTTTCTATAATCTATAAACTTAACACTAGAACTACCACAGCAGTTAAAATGACTGGTTGATGATTACTTATAGCAACCTTATAAATTCACTGTAGTAAAGCTTCCAAAATTTCCTATGATTTTCCGTAGAAGGTATAAATAAAGATTTATTTCTTATGTATTCCGTATTTTTTCATGTAATTTCCAATGTGATCTCTTCCGTGCAAATAAGT
Organism: Tetrapedia diversipes; assembly: GCA_033822845.1. Classification (NCBI taxonomy): domain Eukaryota; kingdom Metazoa; phylum Arthropoda; class Insecta; order Hymenoptera; family Apidae; genus Tetrapedia; species Tetrapedia diversipes. Next base: position 249,518 of record JAOPTO010001403.1, on the reverse strand, counting down.
ACGCTTTGATTGTCGGTAGTTCTAGTGTTAATTCAATGTAGTTAATGAACTTCGGCGGACATTGACACCAAAAATAGCAAATTGTGTCATTTTCTTGCCATTCTTGCATGGCCAATATCGTTTCTTATGGTTGCTCGAAAAACTAGTGGACCCTTGACGTAAGTAATTAACAAGAAAAAAGAGTGGCGAACAATTCACGAGTTTAGCGACCCGTCGGAGAAACTATGCTTCTGCCAGGCCTGTTAAAATTTATCGCTCGTTCCCGGATGGTTTACTACCGTGCCGTTTCCGGTTCGTTAAACGTCGTCCGGAAGAAAGCCAATTCGTCGATCAAATTTTCACAAAGTAACATTGTTTCGAGACGGATCATCGATCGGCCTGGTTCTCGCTCGTAAATCGCTCGATCTTCATTTTAAATCGTCGGAACCACGGTTACAATATCATTTTTCTGTCGATTCATCGAAATAACTTTGGAAAATTTCCTTCGACATTATATCAAATATTTTACATTCTCACGCGTAACTGTATTTATATTATATTTATTTTGTGCGGATCATAACACTATCACTATACTATACTGCAAAAATGCAAAATGAAGAAAATCTCCTTCGCGAACGTGTGTACCTTAATTTTAAGGCTCGATGCAAACGAACGATTTTTCAACGCACAAACGTATGCTTCTCCTCGGTTTTTTTAATTAAAAACAATGAAAACTAGCTAAGCCTACCGACGAGTTAGGATATACTTATATGTGACGAAAAAAATCAAATTGAAAATTGTATTTAAAAAATACCTAATACAAGAGAAACAAATTGTAATAATTACAGTAATGGTTACGGTAAATTTTTAAAAATGTAGGAATCACAATAAATTTACAAAGTTTCCATGAAAAATTACGAATCGGTCAATTTGACCAGTCTTGGTAGTTATAGAACTAAAATTAGGGTACACGCGTTTGTAAAAAGATTATCTTCATTTTGCAATTTTGTGCTGTAGTATTGCATTCTAGTGATTCTATAGTAACCGCTGTATTTAATAGTAAATAACGTTCGTTAAAAGTGAATGAACGCAACGAGCCTCGAAACACGGTGTCATCACCCTGTTTTGCATATTTCGGTTAGTTACATTCTTCTGTCCTCGACCGATTTTTACTTCGACCCGCGTCTGCAACACCACGTAACGATAAACGAGCCCGGTTGACGCAATCCTGCGAGAAATTTTGAATTTTCCTCGGGCTTTTTCCGTACAGAATCGAGAATAGTTTCGCTATTAGTCTTGCACAACGTGATTCGAGCTCCTCGCCACGCTTTTACTTTCGAGTATCACGAGTTCTTCGTTCGCGATCATCGAGATACAAGAGTAATTAGCAAAGCAAACGGGAATCTGTGTTTTTGTCATCGTTATCGATCTTTCGTTGATGGACTGCTTAAGAGATAAAAACAGATTAAGGAATTTAATTTTAGAACCTAAGCTTATTTAAATATTTTTCCCTATCTTGTTAAAGAAAGATCGTTATATGCGATTCGATTGATAATATCAATTTTGCAATAATAAATTTATCAGCGTAATAATCTTTGATAAGTGTTTAGCTTGAAAAATAATTTTTGTCGCTCGAATTATATAAATTGTAGCGGTGCTTCGAGAGGTTGATTTATTGCCTGACTTTTACTTCATGATCCTATCATGGAAGCTTCGTACAGCTACCGTGAAAGTGAGTGGTCGCAAAGGAAAGGGAAATTTTGATTTTAAAAAATTCAGGAGTCATTAGTTTTATGCAGAGATAATTTAGAGAGGTGGACGACTGATTTCCCAAACCATCAATAACTTAACCCTTTTAGCGCCGAACGACGATATATCGTTGGGTATGCCATGGCGCCTAATTATTTGCATCGCGAGAGAGCTCTATCTCAAAATAAATTTATAAAACGTTACAAATGTTTCAATTTTTTCTTTTATCCCATAATATGCTTCTTGTTGAATTTTGTAAATATCATTCTTACTTCTGTTTTTATGACTTTTTTCCCAAACCTTAACAAATTAATTAAATTTGCTCGGCACTAAAAGGGTTAAACTTTTAATCCACCAAGTATTACGAGTCTTCCAAATATTTCCGCACAAATAAAACAATTTCTGTTCAGAAGTAAAGTATTCTGAATCTAAAAAAATTCTCTGAGTTTTCTAAAAAAAAAAAAAAATCTTAAAAATACATCGTTCATTCTAATTAATCATCACATACAGTACCGCTCAACAATTTAAATTTCTATCCAATTCCACGTCATAAAATAATTACAGAAACATATTGTATCGCTCTTGTTGGATTCATCTTATTTTATCGATCACGAATTTTATTATTGGCGTATGCGAATTCGTCGCAAGGTTACATAATGGTTAATTCCATCGAGAAACGAACGCTGCACGGGACGAGACAACGCAATGTGAACGGGGCATTAGACGATAAAGCGCCTCGAGCAGGGAACTTCACCAGGATTAGCATACAAGTGAAGACGGTGATTGTGTAGAAAATAGAGGCGTTAGAAATCCTTTCAAGGTCTGACTTTCTAATTCTCCCTGAAGTTTTCGTCGCTCGTTACGTTCCTTGCTCGAAACGTGTGTGCGTGTGCAGGTTTTTCCGCGAATGAACTGGTTCGCCTGGAAAAGTGTCCCGAAACGATGTCACTTTTGTTGCGTAAAGTTCTTCGAGAGGTCGACACGTGTTCCATTTCAGAATCCAACGCGGTTCCGACTGGTTCTTGGACGTAAAAATGATTGCAGAACAAGAATGACAGTAATCAACGCGTGCCCCGTCGAACATGCTAATTAATTCTCCATTTTTCTCGGGCACCGAGTACACTTTTACCCCTTTTTTCTTTCAACAAAGTGGCCACTTGAATTTTAACCACATTGCAGTATTGAATAGTTCGTGAAGTTGCAAGTGAAATGATACGTTATTGGTGTGTGTGTGTGTCAGATTCAACCTGTTGTAACCTTTTTTTTTTCGTGGCACTCAAAATTGGACACTTAAAGCGTCGAGTGCTCTGTCACGAACGGAAACCTGTCGAAGCACATAATTTGTCATAGGGTTGCGACAAGTGATATTTAAACTGTAATTCTGGTATGAATGCAGTTTGGTATTATAATCCGACCGGTGGAAATTTCAACTACGCCAAAGTGATAATAATATTAGTCTTGGAAACTTGAGAAAGTCCATGAAACACGAACGATCATTTTTACTTTTTCTCAATACGCTTGAAACGAATTTTAACCCTTTGCGCTAGAGAGGCGTCTGTTGGTCGCCAAATGATAGTTCCGAAATTTTTCTGACGTTATTTAATTTGTTTGTTAGTTTAACTCAGAGGTTAAATATTTATGTGTGTAAATTTTAGTATACTATTTAACTAAACTAAATGACATTTCATATTGGCGGATGTTAGTAATTAATTTGCATTTGAAAATCTTTGAAGTCAGTATCATCAGACGACTAATGCACCTCTCGGGTGCAAAGGGTTAAAACTCTTCGTTAACGTTCCAAGAAATTAATTGTATTCATTTAGCCACCAATAGATACAGCATTACATTTTTATGCTCTCGATAAAATTATTATTTTTTATAAAATAATTATAAAAATCCTTTCACAGTACTCGAACGACATTTCAATCAACAATTATATCGCGAGGAGTTACTAAAAATTCGAGTCACTATTTCGTTACACGTTCCCTTTCTTGGCGTATCAATTTTATCGAGATTTTTCGCAACACCACAAGCGATGTGATTAATTGTTGGCGAACGTCAAAGCAAGCTCCGCTATCGAGTATGTAAGTAATATCGCGCGAGTAACGATCTCGATCTCGTTCTGATCTACAGCAGGAGCCGAAACCGGAACTCGACGCCAGTAACGGAAGCAGCAACGGCGGCAGACCGAGATTCGTGCCTGTGACAGCGCTCGAGGACGTGCAGGCGGTTCGATGCGCGGAGTTCCACCCCCATGGAAAATTGTACGCCGTGGGATCGAACTCGAAGACGCTCAGAATATGCTCCTATCCGAAGCTCCACGATGTCAGGTGAAATATTCATTTCTTCGCCATTACTTTCATCCATTTCTCTTTGTAAATTTCTTTAGTCCTGCGTTCTGTTTCTTTCTTCATGAATTTCTTTAGTGACTAAAGAAAGTCTACTTTGCGAGTTAAAAAGAAGCATGAAATAAAACTCTTTCTATAATTCTTTAACACTATTCCTAGCACAACCGGTCAAATGACCGTTTTTAAAATTTCGATTAGAATTTCATATACACAATATAATTGAATTGCCTTTAAACTTTAGACTTTTCCTCAAATATACGTATAATACATTTTCCAATATTCACTTCTTTTTTCATTGTTTATTTTTTGAGAAAAATTTGTAGTCTGTCTTACGTGGGAATGTCGCTGTAGGAATGGGTATACGTAAACTGTCGATAGGAATAGTGTTAAATTATTCTTTTTTATGCCTTTTACCTCTGTTACGTGATTTTGCACAGCTTTAGATCGTTTCTTTTTTTTTTCTTTTTTAAATATTTACCTAACATCTAAATGTCGATTCTGTTTAATATAGAATGATTCTTGATAATCTATTTCTCGTCCCGCTATTTTAGCGACAAATGCACCTTTTGCCTGCTCAAATGATTGATTCCTGTTCGCTCGGTTAACAGCATCTCTGTTACGACACGTTCCGGCTTTCTTTTAAATCATTATCATTAGTATCGTCTGTTTGTACAATATTGCATCTTCGAAATCTAAATTACGGTCGACGTCGGACTTTCGTGCATTAGCCAGTCCCACATACGTTAAAACGTTCCTCTCTAACGAACAGGCAAGTTTGGATACGTTAAACGCACCGAATCAACTGCGAATCGCGATTCGTCACCCGTGCGCGCTTTCATGTTTTTACAGTTTCAGCAAACGATGATGAACGACATCCTGTTCGAACGCATCGGTCGTCTTGGAACGAGTTAATTAACCAAGACACGCGTTTTATCCCGGAAAATTGCGACGACGCTCGGAGAAATTTTCCGCGATTCGCGTTTGTTAACGCGAAAAAAAAAAGAGAACGAATGATGCGGAGCACGCGCGATGCATTTTGCTAGGAATGTCGGGAGAATCGTAAATTATCGTTGGTCGATAAAGCTGTCGCTGTTAATGAACGCGCGGAAATGATCCGACATTCGTAATTGAGGGGAACGCTTCTGGATGGAGAACGACGATCGATTCACGCGAATTTACGCTCGACAGCCATAAATTTCGATGAGATTTCAATGAATTTATCATCCTTTAATTGAACTTCTGTCCCATTGATTCTAATGTCTGTTCTTAACCCTCCTTACCTTTCATACTATCGTCTTTACGGAACAAAGTGATGTAGTATACCTAAATAACGATGAAACGATAACGGTAATACCGAATAAAAGTTGAGGGAAAATAACGAAGAAACAAATAGTTGTTATGTAACAATTTTATTACATTAACCCAGAGAAATATAATTTTTCATATATTTCGATTACACTAATTTTAACAAAAACGTTACGCAACCAAGCCAATATTTTTGGCCCAGTTAAACGAATTACCGTGAAAATGGAGGTAGTTTTTTAGCTGATCCAATTGCAAATTTTTCTTCGCAAATTTTCTGGAAAGAAAAAGAAAGATTGTCAAAGCATCGCTGTAATTTGTACGCTGTTTACGACTAATCGCGAACAGTGGTCTTCGTCGAGGCGCGTTCGAATTCTTGTCGAGCGGGCTAATTTTACGCAAGCGTGCTGACTTAACGAACGACGGAGGCCTTCATACCAAACGGAGCATTCCTCGAGGCATCATGCGATTCTTTTATTGCCTGTGGTCGCGATTCCGTGATACGATCTCTCTTTCTCTATCCGTGCCTCTCTTTCGCTTCCTTTGTTACCTTTGAACGGGTTTCGATCTAAATCTAAAGCAACACTGCGAAAACCAGCATCGATCGTTACTTCGATCCCTGAATAATTACAACCTCCTTTGCACGTTATTCCAGTAAATCTAGATTTCAAACAGCAAACGGATAACGTTTTACCACTGAACTTAGAGTAGAAACGTTATTAATTTCTTCCTCGTTGTGATATGCTTTTATGGGGAGACGAGAACATTTTAGATGAACGAAAGATCGATCTTAAAGCTTAGCTAATCGAATGGGGAGATCTCCCATTATTTCCACAAGGGCACTGCCATTGATTCTATTTACTTTTGTTATTAGTTGATCTGGAACTAGCGTTGTTCACAGCTCGTCAAATGCATTTTCTGTTTTTCCAAAGTTCAATCTTTAATCAATTCTTAATACGCGATGGACAGTGTTCGGTTTAGCGTGGCACCGTTCAGTTAACCAAATGTTAATAAACTCCCGGTCGGTGAAGTGTTAAAACGAGCGTTTCGCTTAGTTTATGGATTTAATGGGGATACGTAACGTAATCTGGTAAGTTAAATTAGAAATGGAACACGTTCGCCAGTATCTTCGTTTATTTTATACAATTTTCTATTTCACTCGAAGCGAAAGTTTCTCCGCCTGAAATTAATTACGTTTATTGCAGTTTCTTGTAAGTATAAAATAATTTCGCGAAAAATAAATATCACGATACATGTTGCAGAAACCGACGGCTTTCGATTCGATTAATTTTCCCCGCCCCCACGAATCGTTATCCCATCCTGGTCGAATATATTTTGGCATTGAACCCGTGAACGCCGTCAGCGTCCAGCATTATTACACGCTTAACAACGTAATAACTTCCAAACGTTCCCACATAAATAAATCCGCGAGTCGTAACAAGGATCAAGCGGCAGGGAACAATAAAAGCGGGAGTTGCACGGTGAAACACTGTTTATAAAGTGTGTTTCAACAGGGGCTCGTAAATGATCGAGACCGTTTAGATCTCGTCGCGAGATCCCGGTTGCGCTCGCATAATTCTTGTTTACGCCTGCTAGAAACGAAACGACGCGCTTTCCAGCAGCCTCGGTGTTACGTTACCCATAAAATTAATATTTCAAGCACGGTGAAAGTAAACTGTCGGATCACGCGCGGAGATTACGACAGTTTTCCAGCGAAAAATGAAGATGAAGAAATAAAAAAACATTCGTTTCTGTCTTCGACTCGGGTCGTGTCGTGAGCAACGAATGAAAAACGAGGGCGAAACGTAATTTCTCCGTGGAACTAGATAATTTCACGTTTCCAAGCCAATTGAAATCGACAGAACCGCCGGGACAGTCGAATTTCAATCGTCTGACGGTTCTAAAGTCACGGAGAATCATTCTTGCATCAACGATTCTCATTCGCACGGTAGGTTCTCCGTGGAACTAGATAATTCCACGTTTCCAAGGCGATCGAAATCGACCGAACCGCCAGGACAGTCGAATTTCGATCACTGACAGTCCTAAAGTCACGGAGAATCATTCTTGCATCGACAACTCGCGTTCGCGCGGTAGTTTCTCCGTGAAACTAGATAATTCCACGTTTTGAAGACGATTAAAGTTGACAGAACCGCCAGGACAGTCGAATTTCAATCGTCTGACGGTCCTAGAGTCACGGAGAATCATTCTTACATCAACGATTCCCATTCGCGCGGTAGGTTCTCCGTGGAACTAGATAATTCCACGTTTCGAAGGCGATCGCAGTCGATAGAACCGCCAGGAGAGTCAAATTTCGATCACTGACAGTTCTAGAGTCACGGAGAATCATTCTTGCATCGACAACTCGCGTTCGCGCGGTAGTTTCTCCGTGAAACTAGATAATTCCACGTTTTGAAGACGATCAAAGTTGACAGAACCGCCAGGACAGTCGAATTTCAATCGTCTGACGGTCCTAGAGTCACGGAGAATTATTCTTGCATCAACGATTCCCATTCGCGCGGTAGTTTCTCCGTGGAACTAGATAATTTCACGTTTCCAAGCCGATCGAAGTCAACGAAACCGCCAGGACAGTCGAATTTCAATCGCTGACAGTCCTGGAGTCACGGAGAATTATACTTGCATCAACGAATCGCGTTTGCGCGGTAGTTTCTCCGTGGAACTAGATAATTTCACGTTTCCAAGCCGATCGAAGTCAACGAAACCGCCAGGACAGTCGAATTTCAATCGCTGACAGTCCTGGAGTCACGGAGAATTATACTTGCATCAACGAATCGCGTTTGCGCGGTAGTTTCTCCGTGGAACTAGATAATTTCACGTTTCCAAGCCGATCGAAGTCAACGAAACCGCCAGGACAGTCGAATTTCGATCGTTGACAGTCCTAGAGTCACGGAGAATTATTCTTGCATATACAAGTACACCGCATCCGAGAAGCGTAAGGTTTACGCAGACCCGGCCATTAGAACGCCTGCTGATCGCTCAATCATTATCTACCCGGGAACCGTTTCGCTTGTCATGTAACCGAGATCGAATTTGCAGCTGCTTTGCCGGTGACGGGTTGACGGGAAATCGTTTTCAGCGTGACGATCGTTACCACGTTTTTCGACGGCATTTTCGCGATTCTATCGTCCCCTCTCCGAATCGGGCATCGACTGAAACGAGACCGTAAATCGCTGCCTTAACATTCTTCCTTATTACCGGTCTCGCGGCAACGTAATCTCTCGGTATCTCGATCGAAATCGTGCAATTTGGTGAAACTCTGCGTGTACCTTGCTTAAACCTTTCTCCGAAAGAAAGAAGAAAAGAAACGGAGGAAAATTCTGTTCTCGTCGAAACGATCGGTGAGAGGGGATTATTAATCTCTCGACTGCTTGGCCACTTTCTTCCGGCTTTGAAATTCGCAAGCTGGTGCGCGCGCGCAGGAACAGGAACTGGCTGCGAAATCGCGGATACGAGTTTTGAGAGAGCGTTAAATATTCAATGGAAATGGGATGGTAATAAAACGATCATCACTTTGGCAGTACGTAGTATATTCTTATTGCTTGCACGTTTACAGAGTGAGAGTCGTCATACAAAAATCGCGTGAACGACGGCCCTTGCTTCCTCCGCCATAATCATTCTTATTATGTTAACACGTTGAGCACAACGCCTTTCCGTTCAACCGACAGCCATTCAGTACTTGACGGCATAAAGGATTACTTTGCTTCAAATTTTTCCTATGAACTGAAAAAAATGCAGGCAACGCAGGCACTGCAAGAAGGAGACGCACATAAAGTCCGCAGATATTGTTCAGGATGTTACAATAAAAATGCAAACCTATTAGGACGCAAGACAGCCAAAAATTTGACCAAAAAATTCGTAACTTTTTGCAATACGTATAAATCTAAAATTTGTTAAGAGTGTTTGAATAAATATCACTAATTACTACATTTATCTTTTAACTTTGATACTACCCGTCCCAGGGACCGACGTCGATCAAATGGAAAGTTCAGTGCCAGTCCCCAGGGACGTGTTAAACATGGATAGATAGCAACGTTGTCATAAGTCGCGGATTCTCGACAGAGAAAAGGAGAAGGAAGGAAAATAAACGACCACGAGGTTACGTTGTTTGGTCTACGGAGAGATCTTTCGAATTCATCCGTCAGAGAATCCGTGTTCCCCTTCTTTTTTTCTTTTTTTTTTTTTACGTGGAGGAAATCTTCGAAAAGATACCCCACCACCCTGGGGAGGTGGCGAGGTTATGCAGGATTTTACCTGCTAAAACCTCCACGGTGGCCTTCTTCAGCGAAATGGGAGAGCACCGGGAACGCTGAAAGAACACTTCCAGATCCGTGTTCCCCTGTCGCCCAACCGAGGCGAACCGGCAACGGCAAGCGTTTCACTCTGTCGCCGTGTAAATTGGCCATGCGGAACGCGATAAACGCGCGGCACCGTGACAGCGGTTGATTGATAAGCGAGAGCGAAGCCTCTTCATTTGTCCCGCGGAACAGTATCAGCGTCGAGACCGTTTCGCTGCTGCCTTCGCTAACGGGGGATTCCACGCTTTCGATCAAAATTAAGGGTATCTTTGGATACCTGCGCGGTCTGCCTGTTATCCGTTCGAGCAGATTGCTCGACGATTTAATCGTAATGGCTTGATCGGTCATTGGGTTCTTGGATTTCACTCGACGGGACTCTAGATTCTCGCAGAACCTCGATGTAGGATTTTAGCGCACCAGGGTAATTGGTTGTTAGTGTTGTTTCTTTTTAGGAATTGAATAAAGTAAAGATTTCGGTAAACATTTGATTTCGTGAATAGTACTGGTGACGAATATTAATTTTTATTTAACGGAATCGGAATGGGACTTCTTTCGTAGAGACAACTTTGGGGGATTTTAATAAAGAATTAAGATTAAGGATTATCCGAGGATGAATGAAAGAAATCATACTGAAAACAAAGAAACTCTTGGAATCGAGATAAAGTTTTTAATCCTGTGCGCTCGACAGGCAACTTGTAGTTGTTCAATAATACTAACTTCGAAGATTTTGAAATGTAAAAGATTCACTCGTATTCAGTTTCGTTTCGTTTAGTTTAGCAATATACTAAAATTTATTTATACGACTATTTAATCTTTTGAGGTTGAAAATTTGCAAAATTATCATCTATTGACTGATAATCACCTTTCGAGTTCAAAGGGTTAATTATATTCAATTGAAATTTCTTCATGCTTGAAGAAATTTGCATCCCAAAATCTTGTATTCATCAGATTACCAATTTGATGAACAAACATGCTTAACCGCACAATTATACTATTTCGTTCACCGCGACAACGCCAGCTGTAATTTTGCTGAAGTTTCGCAGTTTCGCGTTTCCCTTGCGTCGAATCCACCGTTGAAACCGTGAAATCACGCTTCGAGGCGTGTTCAGTTCCTTCGAATCCTCGGAGAAAGTAACACGTACGATTCTAATGGAGCAATCGAAGATCCCCGGGCCCGATTCCTCCCGTGCGAGATTTACCGGGCCGTCGATAATTTCGAGCACGCGATGGCCTGGCCGCTCCTCGTTTCCACGAAGGAAAGTGAAGCAACTCTGAAGGAACGAGGCGGTACGAACACGACAGACGATGAGTCCTGCCGGTGGGTAAAATGAAATTTCCAGGAGTGTGTAATAGGCGAGGCCGAGAAAACTTGGGAGCTAATTAAAGTCAATGATGAAAATGGGGACAGGCGTGAAAGTGGCGCGTGTTGTTGTTTAAAATCCTATATCGATCGTCCTCTCCCCTCGTTTCCACGACCAAAACACGATCCTTGAGCATCGCACGGGTTTAATTAAGGACGTAGCGTAATCTCGTACGCTGGGAACGAGCGAGAGAACGAGGTTGAAGGAAAGTGACGCATGAGAACCGGGGAGGACGCTCTTCCTTCGTTGGTTAGAGCGATAATTGATAACGATTCGAAATCCTTTCGATTTGGTTTCTTCGGGTGGATAAATTCGATTAAGTTGGTTCGATTTGTAAATCGGTTGCGGTGTTCAATCGTGTGATGGGAAATTTAAACGTGGAAACCTTGAAAAATGCATAAGATATACGAATGTGAAAGGGTGAAATTGAATAAAATAAGGTTTCAAAGTAAAATAGATCTCTATTTTGAATCCCGTTTTTGCTTAGCTGTTCAAGGGAAACTTGAGTGTAATAGAAAATGTAGGATAAATAAATAAATAAATAAATAAATAAATAAATATAATATCTAAGGCGAAGTAACGATATTCGAAGGGGGTGAAGAAAATTTCTATTCTATTTCAGTATTTCTACTCGTATTCGTAAAAGTATGATGCTACAGAATTATTCATGGCTCAATTATGAACTTATCTGTGGCACGATTTAAAAGAAAATAATTTTAAAGCACTTGAGAGATTACTTCCTTCGGTGTTGTTTAATAGATGAAAATTACCTCCACATGAATTAGTCGATGAATATTATATTCGGTTTTTCCATAGAGAAAGTGAAGTAGCGTTGGATTAAGATAAGAAGCATATCGAGAGCGGAGCTATAAAGCGGTTGACGTGACGTCTCCGTTTCATCTTGAAATTTATGGTATCGAAATGGAAAGCTGGATGAAAAAGCGGGCAACAGTGAAAGACATTTCGCGGGTTGCGTGATTTTATTTAGCTGTTTTTACAGTGATACTTGCGCGGTGAAATGGAACAACAAATATATTTCGATCGTTCGACGAGAAAAAAGATAATAGCGGTTAATGATGGACCTGCTCTTTTTACCCAGGGAGGATCACCAGACGTATCAGCCCACGGTTCTCTTCAAGAGAACGAAGCACCACAAGGGTTCGATATACTGCCTCGCGTGGACGCCGGACGGGCAGCTGATGGCGACCGGAAGCAACGACAAGACTGTCAAACTGATGCGATTCGACGCTGATACGTCGAACCTCGAAGGTAAATGTATAAATATTTTTCAACATTAACTGATCCTTGAGCTCCAAATACAGCTTTTAAATTTAATCAACGAAATACTTCGTTGAAAGTTTCACAAATACGACCATTCAACCCCCCCTCCCCCTTGCGTTCATAAATTTTCGCAATTACTGCTATTTGAGAATTAAAATTCAATAGTTCTTTTTATTAACCCTTTGACTACTATTGACGCCTATTGGCGTCCGACACATGTTGACTTCTCAGTACTGTTGACGCCTATTGGCGTCCAAATCAAATTTCGCTTATAAATAAAATATTGTTATCTAAAAAAAAGCTTAAAATTAATGTTCAATTCAAGTAATATTCGTTTAATGTAATAAATTTCAGTATTTTGAATATTTTAATATGCTTCCTCAGAAATGCAGTGGACGTCGCGAGTGAATTCATACCGCACCGTGCGTGCCAAAGTCTGCCGTAGTCAAAGGGTTAAAACCCGTACCAATCCTTATGGCAACTTTTATTCAAGTTCGCCTCGCATTAATCACAGAACTCGTTACGCGATGCCAGTTCCACGTATTTTGCTCTTTTAAAACAGCGGTCGCTTACTTTCAGACCATGTCGCGTAATTGTTATCTAACGAAGTCTTCGAAAAAAAAAAGAACTTTCGCCTTTCAAAAACGCCGCTTTCCTCACCACACCGTTGCAACAATTCCAGGTCAAGAGGTCGAGCTGACGATGCACGACGGCACGGTGCGCGACCTGTGCTTCCTCGAGGACACGTCGAACAAGTCCAGCCTGTTGATCAGCGGCGGAGCAGGCGATTGCAAGATCTACGTGACCGATTGCGCGACAGGAACACCCTTCCAGGCTTTAAGCGGGCACAGCGGCCACGTGCTCACCCTGTACAATTGGGGTGGGGCGATGTTCGTGAGCGGGTCGCAGGATAAGACGGTCAGATTTTGGGACCTTAGAACGCGGGGCTGCGTGAACATGGTCACGCCGGCAACTGTACCTGGTAGCAGGGTTAGTTTAGCTCCGTTTCGAAGGAGATCATGTTTGTTAGAACAAAAATTAGGAGTCTGATCGTTGAGCGGTATGGATCCATTTTGGAACGACTTTGAAGCTTCTTTTCGACGCTAGGCTTACAGCACCCGTCAATTTCGAACTTCAAGAACAAAATTTGCGAACACAATTACTATTGATACAAGCGATACAAATATACCCTAATCCATTTTCCTCTCAACTCTGCAACTTCAAATTCTGCACGATGTATACCTATTTCTTAGTATATGTATATTAGAAATAGATATACCAGAGTTGTCAGCAAATCTAGCGTTAAAGTATATAGCCTCTGTAAGATATGTGAACCGTCCAAGGTCGCTTCCCCCACTACAAACAGCGCCATGGCTGTTCCGTTTTGTTTCAGAGTGGGGATACGTGTTTCTGCAGAGTTGTATGCGACAGGGAATATTGTACCTTCGATGGTTCAGCGACGGATAGGGTATATTTGTTCTCGGAATTTTATACATACCATAGACTTACCGATACATTTAAGTTCGTCATGAATTTTGGAACGGAACACAAAATTGTGCACACGTTTTTATACCGCTCGGTTATCAGATTCGTCGATTCACTTCTCGATTAGTGCTTTCCTCCTGTCATCGGCCCTGACTGGGGGAATTCTTTCCAATTCAAACACCCTCTGTTCTATACACCGACGAACGAGATATGACTCGCTGGTTGATATGGAAAGAATTTCTGTGAATCATAACGCATCCAGCATGCACCGACGACATCTCGGCTTCTGTTGTTTCAGTTCGTTTTTTCAGTTCTGCGTCCGATAAAATTTCGATCCACATTTTTTTCTCAATCGCACCGATCATCACCCCTCATTGCTCCACCTCTTTCTCACTCTCTCTCTTTTTCTCTGTCTCTGTCTATCTGTCTGTCTAGTACTAGAACATCTCAGGATCGAATTTTTATCGGACGTGCCCGCAAAGAACCCGGAACGGAATCAGTATCGCGTGTCTGATCAGCATTTGATACCGTTACAGGTCGGGAGCCCGGTAGCGGCGCTCTGCGTCGATCCTTCCGGACGTCTTCTGGTATCCGGCCACGAGGACAGCAGCTGCGTCCTCTTCGACATCCGGGGCGGCAGGACAGTGCAATGCTTCAAGCCCCATGCCGCTGACATCAGGAGCATACGCTTCTCGCCTTCCGCCTATTACTTGCTGACAGGCGGTTACGATAACAAGCTCGTTCTGACCGACCTGCAAGGTGAGAGTTCGATCCTGTTTCGATCGTTCGTATAGCGCAGATTTTTGAAAATTTAAATCTATACAAGTCTATAAAAGTTTGCTGCGCTCTCTGAATACCATGTAAATAATAGATTTCACTCGAGACATTTATTTATTTATTTATTTACTTACTAGACGGGCATAGCCCTTTAATATGTACAAAATTATATAATAAGAAGATAGAGCTGCATACAGGTAGCTATCTAGCTATTAATACCATACGTAACAAAGTATGAAAAACGATAAATCAATTAGATTTGAGGATTTTTTGTAAGTTAGATTTAGTAGATTCTTGGATATGGTGCGCATTGTGTAGCTTTCTGCACGCTTCAGGTTTTCATAAATGCATAAAGATTCGTGTTGACTTTTTTTCTGGCAGCACGAACTCATTTAAAACAAACTTAATTAAAATGTTCAAGACGACCTATGATACCGTTTCGTTCATCTATGATCGCCTACGCTTCGTGTATGTATTTCCTCATTAGAGAGCTCGTCCGTTAATATGAATTATGCATGAATTTTTGTTTCTCTTTTTATTTTTATTTTTTTCCCTTTACTTCTGTATATATGTACATATAAAGCGCTATGCCTGTTAAGTGCTTAATAAATAAATAAATAATTATTGATCATTTTTTCCTTCCTTATGTCGCAGGTGATCTGACAATGCCGTTGCCGAGCGTAGTCGTCGCGCAACACCAGGACAAAGTGATTTCCGGTCGGTGGCATCCCACGGAATTCTCGTTCCTCAGTACCTCTGCCGACAAGACAGCGACCCTATGGGCTCTGCCGCCTGTCTAGATCGTCGGACACCGACGACACACGTGTCTATCGATCATTCATTGTTCTGTTTTTCAAGAACAATTGCGCTCACTTTGCTCGCGATCGCTCGTTCTCTACTTTCTCGCTTCCAACGGGACACTCGTTTTATACGGTTTTGACTACCACTCGAAGGTTAAATTTCGTTCGTCGCCCTTCTTCTCGACGCAACGCGAGGAGGAAAATCGAAAAAGAATATAAAAAAAAAAAAGAAAACGAACCATCGCTGGAGAAACGAGCGATCACGAACGACATCGAACGCAGGCAACCAGTATCCGAGCAGGAAGACAAGTTTTCACGTGTTCGCGCATAATTCAACCATGACCAATTAAAAGCTTCCTGATACACGTTGCGGCTACGTTGGAGCGTGGTCGAGCGTGATTATAAGTGCAACGTTTCGCGTTGTACGCGAGAAACTAACGATTACAGCCACGCGGAGCAACATTGTTAACGTGTTACCGAGGTAAACGTTATTACACGGTTCGAGAGCCGCGAACGGGGAAAAGAGTGAAAGTGTGTTTTCGCGTGGAGACGATGCAACGTGCGGTTCTAGGCGTTAATCGTTCGTCGACGGAGTCCGTCGTCCAGTAGGAATCATAAGACTGCGGAAGAACCGACTGGGAGATACTTAACGCGTCGAAGTACGACGAGGATACACGTAGATCGTTCGTGAACGAGATGTAGCTCTTTTCTTTTCGAAAGCGACACTTTTCGTGAGCGTATTTCTTTGTAGTGTCGCGGTGTAACGTCTGTCTGTCCACCCCCCCTTTTTTTTTATAGAGTTTCTTCGCGGTCTCGTGTTTTGCCCCGGTGTACATACGTACGTTTAGCGTAGAGTTAAGAGCGATACGATCACGGGAGACGAAAATCCTGCTCCCTACCGTACACGTGAAATCGCCCTTTGTAATTTTTAAGTTCCACATGCTCTCTTTTCGCCCCTCCCCCTTTAACCCGATGCAACAACCCTTCTGAATTGTACTCTTCGTTGCGAATACATTTAGGTTTGTGCACGAATAAACCTTACGCGCACTTGGAAAATCTATCCGCGACATCGGTCGACCCTCTCATCCGCTTGAGCGTGTGTTTTCCTTTCATTTCTCTGCATTAGTCGTATCAGCTGTTTATCTGTACTTTTCTTCTGTCCCCTTCCGCTGTTATTTAAATCTCATCGAACAAACGCGTTTCTTCCCACCAAAAACGAAAAAGAAAAGAAAAAAAAATCGTCGTCCACGTCTTATCGATCCCCTAAGTCACGCCAAATATTCGCATGTTACGCATTATTATAGCTATATATAGATAACTTATCTCATTAATAAGAGGATCAGCATATTATATACGTACGCTCATTAATTAATCGCTATTTTTTACCAAGAGGATAAAAGGAACGAGATTCTATTCTCTGCGAGCGTGTCGGAATCACTCGAAGAGGAGCTTCACGTTTCCGCCGCGTCAGGATAACGTTAGCAGCGAGCAAAGCTTGGGTTTTGCGTTGCCGCTTGCCGCGAAATCGCCAAAGCCGCCGGATTTATACCCCGTTATGGAAACAGGGACAAAAGGGAGAACAGTCTCGCGCTGCTCGAGACACCAGGGAACGTATCGATCGCTTGTTTTCTTGCACACTCGCGCCTCTCTTCGAGCTGCTAGCCCCCTGGATCGGTGCAAGCGTCAAATCGCGCCTTCTCCTTTATGTTTACGTTCTGGAACGACCGTGAACGAGGCGACAACCGTCGTCTGCCTTTCTGCGCTCGTTCTTCGCGCCTGAACACCTCGCACGTGCGCGTCCGAATGCAAAGAAGATGCTGTAGAGCAAAACGAATGGAAGATGATGTACGCGGCGCAGCGAAAGGAACGCAAGCTTCGTTGCGATGCGAGACACGTGTGAAAGTGGAAACGATCGGATTAATCGAGAGAGAACAAGATCGTCGTGCTCGTAACGGCGTGTGTAATTTTGTTCCCGTGCACGATACTGCCTTACCGTTGGTCTTTTTTGTTTTGATCCGGCGCTGATACAAGGAGAAACAAGGTGAACTTTGAGACAAAGCGAGGCAAAGCGTCCGCGAGAACGCGAGCGAGCATCCGCTTCCGTGTAGCAATTCGTCGTGCCTTCTGTCGTGGCTGCTTTCGCCGATTCGCACTTATTTTTATATTTTTCGTGTCCACCCCTTGACCTCCCGTTTCCACTATCCCCTCTCTACTCACCGGTTTCTAACGCCACCAATCACGATCACTTGATGCTCCTGAAAATATATCTTCATCCCATCGAACTTCTCGTGAAACGCTGAAGTGAATGAAAAAAAAAACGAAAGGGAAACCTCTTTGCTATCTCGTACGATAATTACCCGTATTATAATATAATATAATATATACATATGATATACATATAGCATAACTTATAACTTTGTACTTTTCCTGTAGATACGACATAATATTGTCACGTCTAATTTAAACAATAAAATTTACGTTAATAAAAGATAGATTTTCCTGTCAGGTTGTGGCGGTAGATTATAGTTGGTCGTATCGGAAAGTTAAATTTAGGAAACTCGAATTATCTCAAGAAGGGTTCAGCCAAAAATCTACACCGTTCACCAAACTCCTCTAATTCTCTGTGAATGAAAAAAAAAATCCCTTTCTTAAATAAATTCTTTGCCCAGTGGGATCAAAGGAACACGGAGGGAGCCGATCGGCCACCAGCTTTCCGGAATTTCCAGTAATAGACGCAATTAGGTTGGTAAAATCGATTACCCCCTTCGAGCGTGGAAGGGTTACCTGGATCGTCGACTTTTCGACAATTTCTCATAATCGCCGGCCAATCATGCAATCTTCCACCCGCAAGTTTTACGCGGGCCACCCAATTCCTTGAAACAGCTCTAGTTTACGAAACTTCGAACGGGTCCACAGCGGAGGATCTCGATTTACCTTCATTACAAGCTCCAGCCGGGGGAACCATCAATTTCGCGAGAAACGAATTTATATACCGATCTTAGAAATTAAAACGATCCATCTCCAGGAGAGCGTTTCGAAGGTGAATCGATTTCAAGGTGAAAAAGAGAAGGAAGAACCGCGAACGAATAGAAAATTAATGGAGAAGTTCGTTCAACGAACGAAACTTCATTCAGAGTTTATTGCACCAAAAAGATGCAACCATTCGTAAGAATTCAATGAAAATACATGTAATTTCTGTTAAAAATCTTCGAAAACGCCTCGAGACAAATGTCCCCCGGGTGCAGACCCACCCACGTAATTCAAAGGCGGGTACATTCGTCGATTCGACGAACTGGCCCTCTGTCGGTTCGCGGTTCACAAATATTCTCGAAATCCTCACCGCGGGCCAGGGAGCCTAATTGCCGGGGCGCCAATGGATACGCGCGGTCCACCGGTCCCCGAGGACAAAGGCCGTTTCCGTTCTGCGGCTGGAGCACCACCTACGATCGGAATTCCATCCCCTGGCAGGCCACGGCGTTGCACAGGCTTCAGGAATGCCCCTCGAGCCGCGACGATCCTGTAATGTTACGTTTCGAACGCACGGCAGGGGCGACACTGTCTCCTCGGGCTCTACGAATCGAGAGTCAACGGTTGGTGTCGACCATCGTGGTGATGTTTGGAGGTCTTCGAATATTTTTCGAAGCTTCTACAGGACTTGGAAACCTGGTTGAACCAGTGGACTCGAAGCTGGATTGATACGAATACGATTAATGGTGTTTGATGAATTATTTCGTACGAATTTAACGATTATTTTTGGAGGAGAATATACACTGTGAAAGATCCACCGTTGATGTATCACTTTTAGTATCGTATGTTGTATATTATGCATTGATGATAGTAATTCGTAAAAGAATCCTCTGAGATCGACATCGTATTTATCAGGTTTAACGATCGTTATCGAATTTCGCTAACGCCACTTAATTCGCTTCGAAGGCGAGAATTTAGCAGTCGTTGCACCTAAAGAAATACAAAAAAGCGATGAAATTTGAGAAAGAGAGAGAGAGAGGGGACTAATTGGCACGTGCCACGAGCAATTCCGTGGATGTAGAATTTTCGAGGGAAACGCGTTCAACGTTAGAAACGTAATAACAATAATCAACCGGTCACGGTTCCGAGAAAAATCTTGCGTTTCGTTCCGCTAATAGAGTCTCGCAATTAAAAGAGTCGAGGGAGGATGGTTCGAACGATCGACAACCATAACCGAAATCACGTAACATAGATGGTTCTGTTGTCTGTCGACCGCAAACGAGACACAAACGTGGTCCCAGAGTGTTTTAATAGAAGAGGACGCGCGATGCATTAGGCTAATCGCAACCGTTAAATAATTCATCGGGCGCGAGGCATTCAAATTAATAACGTATTACAGGGATCGCCTCGAATCCAGCTCGAATGCAGGGATTGCTTTGTATACTCTATCATTTCTGCAGTGGTGCTCCGTCCGCCTTATTTTTTTTAGCAGTTGTTGATTATTGAAGATTCTTAAAAATTTCACGATAAAAATTGTTGATGAGATTTACCGAATGAAAAATATTTCAAAGATATTTAGTTATTTATTATAATTTTTGCGATTCTTTTTACATTTATTTAGTTACCACATTGATTTCTCTTCTTATTTCAACCGTCAAGCATTTCCAAACATTTATATTTTTACTTTATAACTGTACAATAACATTATATCCGCTCTAATTCTCAAAGAATCGATATTCTATAAAAGTTACGCCAAATACGAAACCACCGTTATTCCAGGAATCAAAAGGATCGCTTTATTAAAATTGTCTGTCGCGTTGCATTTTCACTTTCTACGGGGTTTCAAAAAAACAGGTGTTAACGTTTGCGCACCGCTGTCAGTCGAGATCGCATTCAAATGAGGAAAGGAACGGAGCGAAACGAGAGAGGGCCACGAAAAAACACTGAGCGCGCGTGTAATCATTCTCAGAAGGGCGAGTCCGTTGGGGCCGAGGGATGATGACGATAATAATAATTTGAATCGTGCCCACTTAGCATACGTGTAATTTGCCGCTTAAGATGATTTCGTCGTCCACGTCCACCTTTCCTCCTCTGTCCTGGCCACGGACTCGAGCGACGAAGCCAGAAACTCGTAATCACCGAGGGTTGAAAGCCAGGGGCGCCAGCCCAGAGACACGGTCATCTGCTGAGCATAAAATGCGGGGGAAAACGTGGGGCCAATTTTGTTGGTCAATTTTTCGTCATAAATACAGTAGGTCGAGAAACATTCAGTTTTTGAAACTAACATATTATGCGCTGATAAAATACTCTAACAGTAACGCAAAAAATGCCGGACCCTTGCACCGAATGAAGTCGTTTATTCTATGTTCGTGTCGTGTAAAATAAATTGAGAAATTTAATCGATGTTTCCTTGTGAAGTTACGAGTATTTAACGCGGTGAATTCATGATAAAAGAAAGGAGCGTTCAGTGATCGCTGGAGACTTCAACGCACGCAAGAAGAGGTGTTCTTCTATGGGTCGCGCGTGCGTCAATTATTCGACATTTTCGGCCTATTATAGCCGTTTTCAATTATTCGTGAACACTATTTTGTATTATTTCTCATTGTATGACAGTATTTTGATTAATCGAAACACTTAACAATAAATTTAGGATATTTTTCGTTTCTTACGTAGCTAGTAAAAATATAAGGTCGTGCTCGATAAAGATCGATTTTCTAAGTAATTAGAATATTAAATATCCAGCAAAAATTATTGAATCATTTATTATATGCCGTAATAATAAAGTAATTACGTTTCTACATTAAGAAGTAAACTTCTGAAAGGTTGCAACAATCTTCAATGTAAATATTTGCATAAACTTCCGTGGCGCATTAGGAATTCGAAATTGCCTTTTAAATGAACTATTAGCGAGGGCTGGCAAGAAACCGAAATCACCAGCGGAAGAATATAATTAGCCGTCATATAATACCGTGAAACACGTATAATTTCGCGTGATGGCATGTCCGTCGCACCTATTCAAATCACCACGCGCCGTGGTTTCCGCGAAACACGAATTTCTTTGTCTTTAAACACGGTGATTAAGAGCGCGAGCAAACGCGTCGCGTGACAAGGAATGATAAACAGCTGCAGCCGTGGCGAGAACGCACAGGTTTAATGGGGCAAGAGAAAAGGGCTGATTATGGGTCGAGATTATTATAGGTATTTTTGCACAAGTATTTGCATGAATTTACGACGAATGATCGTCCCGGCGTTAATTTAACGCTGCCCGAGCGCCGAAGTCACGAAACGGGGAGAGAGAGTGAACGGCAAAAAATGGTGTGCTGAAGCTAGCCAGAAAATAACCAGCAATAAATAACAATTATCGACGGGTCTAAATTAATTATCTGGATGTTGCGAAAAGTAATTGCACCTCTTAAAAAAGTAATTTATACAAAAAGCGACGCATTCTTATTAGAGATTATAGGTTCCAGCGTGTATTAAACAGACACGTGTGGTATACATTAGGGGACTAAGACTCTGTCTTCATAATATACAGGCAATTATGCAGCTCGATACACGTGTATTAACGTATTTGTAGTTTTATTCGTGGATCGTTTAACACAATGATACCGTATGTACACACATTTACGCATACAAGGTGGTTGGTTCTCAAAGAACGAAATACATATTTTCAATTACTATTAACCCCTTAACCTACAATGACGGGCATAACCCGCGTACGATGATCGGGCCAAACGTAAATATTACGGGCATAGTCCGCATACGGTGATCGGGCCAGAAGTGAATATTACATACAATATTTAATACGCAATTACAGCAATGTCCCGAACGCTACGCGAGCTTGCATACGATTTCGGCCCAACATCTTCAAATCTAAATCGTAGGTTAAGGGGTTAATACCGACCATTAATCCATTATCCTATTAAAAATCGTTCAATTTCTTTTCAATGTTTTCTGACCGCACTTAAATACAAAAATATATTTACACGTACTCGTATTCTTCGATGACACGTGGCCCGATCAATTTCTACGTTTCATCTCCACAATAACGAACAATCGAAGTTAAACAGAGGTATCATAAAACGATATAAAAGTTCGTACATTTTTACAACAAATTAACCACCACCAATGTACAAACGCTGAAATAAACGCAACAATGCGCGAAATCACTGCAAATCGATAAGCTCGCGTCACGAATTAACGCGCTCGCCTCGGATCATCCCGCGTAATCACACGAAGAAAAACGGTAACAGCGGGAAAAGAAAGAAGAATAACCAGAAACCATTGTCGCGCTCGACATTTTTTCCTATCACAACCACGAAGCTCACCGCGATTACGAGCGGGGGCAATCATCGCGTCGCAATTAATCAAGGTCGATCACGGTGATTCCCGGGGCCGTAGCCACGGGGTGAGGGTGGCACCGTGCCATAACTCTGCGTAATAGCTAATATCTCACAGGAGTCGTACAAACGCGGATCGGTCACTATTATAGTTACCACTTGCACGAGCTCGCGTGATTTATCGTCGCTGGCTGGCAGGCGGAGGCGGCGAGAAAAGGATATAACGTTTCGAAACGTAAGAAGGATCGGCCAACCGTAGTCTGAGAGAAGAAGCAAAACGTAAGAACGAGAAGCAAAAGACGAGAGGGGTGAGGATCACGGCGAGAGGACGAAGAGGGATGAAGGTGTACGCGAGTGTGAATCTTCCAGTGCGTTCCGTCGTGGCCAATTAAGGGTCGGTTTTAATCGTTCCCCGTCTAATTGCCGGCCCATTACATTGTCTCTCCAGGGTAAATACGTCGGACTAAATACCCCCGTCAGCGGGAGGAATTCGGGCCCTCGGAAATCATCAGCGTGTAAACACTGGCTGCGAGCCTACTCCTGTCGGGGATTAGCGAGTTGTTAGCTGCCCTCGTCCGCGCGATGCGAGGTTATTAACGAAATTTATGCGTTTGGCATGGAGGCAGGACGGATATGTGTTTCGAGAGCAACGTCTGCGAAATGGCCTTCCGTTGAGTTATGCTTCGCTGTTGTTGGAATGCACCCCGTGGAAGAGGAATTGATTCTTTTGAAGGATACCCCTTTTAAGTTTGCCGCTCTTTTATAGTTTCGAGGCAAACATAACTAAAATTGTCAAGCGATTTCAATTCTATACTAGTTTCTATATTAGGGATTCGTTTATTTTGCGATCGACAAATGGAAGAAACTGATTATAATCAAGTATCGAAACGGATATTAAAGTTGAGGGGAAAAGAAAGCGTAGCTTTTCATCGAATTTCCTTTGATAGGAACAGCGAAGCGGCTTAATTAACGACGGTAGAATGCGATCGGTATAATAATACTTCGGACAAAAGACAAAGGTACCATTCTAGTGTCTAACTGCGAGCAGGATGGGCACCGTGGTACCATCTCTAAGCCACCACGGTCACCGGTGTTCTCCGTTCGAACCGGTCGCTCTTAATAACCACCCTCGCACATGGCCCAAAGGATCAGCGGGGCGACCTACAATCACGCCATAGACAACTCGCAGCGACTCGATCATTATCACAGCCAATAATCACCGGGACGTATTCCGTTAAGTGCTCCCCTCCGTTCTACGGTCCCTTTTTTTCCTCATGGGGCCGCTACACACTCTCCTATCCCTCTTGTTCCTTTCCGTTTGTCCGTCCCGATCCTTGCTTTATCTCTCTGTTATTTGGCCCAGCGACCAGCGATAATCAGGGAGTCCGCAGTTGGATGGACGGCATCGCTAATTCGGCCCAATTACGCCGGCCGATTAAAAAGGTTTAATTGTCAGACGCGACGAATCCCCTGCAGCGACTCCCTTTGTTCGTGAGGGAGGAAGGGCATCTTCGAGGCTCTTGAAGAAAGCGACCACGAAGAGAGCGAGCAAGACGTTCAGGATGAAAGAAACTCCGGCAGGCAGTTGATCGAGTGGTATAAAAATCGAACGTAAAACCAAGAAGTCGGAAAATCACGATAGCTGCAGACTTGTGAATTGTGCGAAGCTTTGTCCAAGGAGAGATAAAATTGTGAGAACCTAGAATCAACAAATAATCAAGAACTGCATTTTTAATTTTCCTTCAGCTTAGGTTACCCTTTAGATATTTGCTTTAGGTATTGAAGATAATTCCAAAGAGCACTATTCCCCACTCTTTGTGTAAATCTCATTTACAGACAGAAAGGGTTAATATCCTCGAACTTTCACGTTGTAATCCCAACCTCTAACCTTTGATCCCTCTCAGCCTCCTCCTAAATCCATCCAATTCCTTCGAACCCAATTGAACTCACGGAAAACTGAGAATTCCAATCTTGTCCATTTCACTTCCCCAAAGCGGTCGCGGCGATCGTGTCCACCGAATCGAAATTAGAGAAGGCTCGCCGCGGGATCCAGGCGCCCTCGAATCCAGGAGCCGTCCCTCGACTCCAGGATCAGATATCTCGCGGAAGAAGGTTCACGCGAGGGGGTCGGTCCGTTGCTGTTCGTCGGGGAATCTCGTCGGGTCGTCGCGGCCTACGAGGACGTTCTCTCGCGACGGGGCACCGCGCGCACCGGGTCCACTCGTTTATAATCAGGATCAGTCGGCGTGTCCTTTCTCGCGTCTACTCCCGCGGACTCGGGAACCACCTCTTTCCGGGCGTCCCGCTGCTCCTGCGGCCGCGGACCCGGCAGTAACCTCTAATTAAAATTAACGATAATAAGGACGCGAGGTAGCCGACCCCCTCGAACGCCGCGGCTACTGTCAATTAAGCGGTGACCGTACCGCGCACGGCTGTATTTCATTTCCTGTGAGATCAAGGGATCATTACGAACCGGGGGGGAGTAGAAGCGGTTGGAGTCCGGTTGAGCTGTAGATGGAGCAGGGATTTTTAGAGTTTCGTGGGTGGGAAAGGTGGAGTTTGCGAAGGGTGAAAGTTAGAACGGTAACGTCTGCTAGCGAAAGATCTTTATTTATATTTGAATTCAAAACAGTACGCTTTAAGAATTTTACATATTCAAGCTTATCCAGTTAAATTTTGCATATAGATAAATTTAGATTCAATAATTAAAAATACTTGAACTTGATCGATTGATAATTGAAATTACTGATTCCAATTGTGACTTCGCGAATGCGTTTTGGTCAAGTTAATTATGCGATATTAAGCGATCAAACGAGATCGACAGTTTCACAGTTTAACGAAAGAACCACCTAGCGGCCACTGTTGATCCGCTCAAATGCGAGCGGAAGCCGGCTTCGGAGTAGGTGGTGCCGCTCGAATTATTCATCCCGCCGGAAGATTATCAATTAACGATTGCCGCACGGAATCGATCGGGGCCCGTTCGAACGCGATAAATTCACGGCATCCGGGAAAACGTGAGGAAGCAGCGGTCACGTAGGCCGGTTGTAATTAATGACAGGTGTCCGGTGCGCTTTAACGAGCGGGAACAGCGAGCCGAAAACACCACGCCTCGCGACTCCTTTCATCCTTCGGTCGCCCCATAGGGAACGCCTGTCTCGTCTGGGAGAGGCTTTTCAGAACGTGTCGCAGCTGTGCACGAGCTGGAAGTTGTTTTGTTTTCGATAAATTCTAAGCAAACACGGGAACGGGCATGCGTGGCTTCGCTCCCGTGATCGGGCCTCGTATTATCGTCCCGCCTAATAAACCTATAAATTCCCGAGGAACGACGGGCCAGTTTATGACACGCGCGCTCTCCTGTCACGGGGATGATATAAGACACGGGCGTGAACGTAAAATTGGAACCTAGCGTAATTAAGCGGAGGAACATGGCGGTGGTACCTGGTTTTTCAAGGAAACGAGAAACTTTTGTGTAGACGAGGAGATTCACCCGTGGCTACTGTGGGTAGAATGGAACAAATTATGGGATAAATTCGGTTAATCACAGGTGAACACAAAATTGTTTATTGGATTAAATATCACAAACATTTTTACTATTTTTACTTTATCGATTAGAAATTGGCGAATATTCGTTTCTTTTCAGGTAAAGTAGCTTGCTTCACGGGTACATTTAATATTAGATTCAATTTTCATCTGTCTCGGAATAAATTATAAAAAATACTTATTCGTGGTGAAATTTAAATAGTGACTTCTATGTAGCTATTAAAAAATATCGATAGGTGGTACCGCCTAGTGGCAGCCGCTTGAAACGCGGCGCAACAGGTGCCTCGTGGTTGAAAAGAGATCGTTAAAAAGGGAAAGCAGCAAGAAGAACGAGAATTTCGAAATAACGAATGAAAATGTACATTCCCCTTCCTGCCCTCGTATCCTTTATGATTTCTCGATTGTTTCTTGCGTGTTTCATCGTTAATTAATTATTTCTTATCGAATGTAAATAATGTTTAATTATGGAATCGTATGCAAAAATACTCTTTAATCGCACAAAATTAGTTTCTGACCACGCCAAGGAGGGAACAGAAATTTGCTGACTTAAAAAAGGCAAAACAGAAAGAGCATGACGCGGTAGGGTTTGCAACATGAGACCGCAGGAAATTCATAGTCGTCGAAGTAGGCTGAGCTTGTAACTTCACAATGGTTTAGCATAATTGCAAGATTTTTTACGTCCCACAACTTGTGTGGTCGAGCAGATAATTAATCAGGTAATTCATCGATTAATTATAACGTTTTATGTTTATTTTATACCCGCAATTCGAAGCGAATCGCCATTTTTATATTGGCCGACGAAGATTTCGGTTCTCTCTCTGGGACCCCTGTGGGGACTGAAAAAACCAGAGTACTAGGGGAGGCCCAATTATGTCTATAAATCCCTTGATACGATGCCTTCTATTTACAACGCGATTTGATATCGATTGAATAAGTTGAGGATGGGTGCAAGATAGGCCCACTAGGCCCGTTTAGGCCCACTAATCTTTCAATGCACCAAGGGCCTTTCAATCACGCGAGACATTGGCTCCAAGTATTTTAGGTGAACTTGATCAGGTACCGAAGGGTTCGGATTAGGCCCAATCCGAGCAGGCCCAACTGGGCCCCACCATACTATTCTTTGGGTAATCTAATATTTTGTTCTCGCAGAACTTAATATCTATAGGTTCAGGTTCAGTTCAGGTGATTTCCTAGGTGGGCCCAATCAGGCCCCGGACTACCCACCTCTCGGTACATCAAGGCATTCGGATCACGCGAAGCTAAGTACCACTAGCTGTCTTACTCTCGCGGGGATAGGATTCTTTGGGCCTACACAGGTTGGGCCTGAAGTTTCCAGAAAATAAATTACACGAAGATGAACCGTAATCATGCAACCGGAATCTGTTTCTACGATCGGTGGCTTCCTGGAGATATTCTGTTTGCGCGCAGTCACCGACAGACCTCTTAAATTCAATTAAGGGACCCTCGAAACCGGTGGAACCCGATCCCGGATCACCAGTCATCCTCCAGCTGTTTCGCATTTGCATTCGCGACACGATTATAAAGTGTGAATGAGGTGATCCAGCAGCGAGGCCTAAATTTTCGCACAACCTTGTAGCCCGAACACTTTGAATTACTAATTAAGAATTAATTCCAAGAATTACGACCCATCGAACCCTATTTAGCGGCTCCGTTACACAAGTATACAACCAAACGCTAAGTTCAGCCTAGCGTAATCTCTGATATAAACACTACCGCGTCATTAATTTTAATTCAAGCCTCGTTATCCATTTTTTAAACTTTCACTTCCCGATGTCTATCGAGCTTCCCGCTTAGCCCAAAACCGTTTAAGCCCGATACGCACGAACATCTTCCGACACGCGTCCACCTGTCAATGCGTGTCGACTGTTGGCTCGCGTAATCGTCTCCTGTTTCTGCTACTCCATATAACTCAACGTGATTACAAAACGCAGATGAAGATGCGCATGAAGACCGACGATCCAACACCTGCCCGCGTGGAGACGCTCGCGCGCGTATCGGGACGAACCCCGGCGATATTTCCTCCGCGGACTGTATACACGCGCGAACAGGTAGCTCACCAGCAACAGGTTGTTGAACGCGAGCAGTCCTGCTTCGATTCGACTAGCAGTAGTCCTAGCAAGGCCGACCGGCGCCGAGAAGCGCTTATTAGAAAGTCCCAATGCGCCGACGGTATGCGATTGTTCGCCCCGATTGCGTCTTATTTAGATTCCTGCCGCATTCCCGTGTTCCCTGTGACCGCCTCTGTCGTCGATGGACCGCGCCCGTGTCACGGACCACGGTCGCACAATGTAGACGTTTTTCAGGGAATACCGCAGTTTTCCAGAATTTAGACAATTGTGACTCGAAAGTTTTAGTGGAGTTCGGAACACTGATTTATTCTTAGAAATTTGGATTTTTATGTTCAGTTTTAGCTGGGAGTGGGGAATTTTTGGTGAATCAAGGACTGGTGATTCAAGGGTTGGTGGTGGAAAGTAGGGTTTTGGAAAGGGTAATTAGGGTGGTGGAAAGTAGGGTAGGCGCGCGTGCCAACCGTTTCTCGAGCAAGGACTTGCACAGTTTGAGTTTGGGTTCTGTAGACAGAACGACGCGTTTTTCTGGGAATAATAGAAATTTGTATGGGGTAGAATCGAACGCTCTTGATAGGAACTGAAATTTTACAGATTTCTTAGATAAATTACTACTAAAATACAATGGGAACTTTCACTGTGCTTATAGTGCTTCATAAATTTAATATACCGTCAATTTTGTAATGGCACATTTCAAATTGCTAAACGTCACGTTAGGATCGTTTAGATTTAACATTATTTATACACACCTTTGAAGTATGCGAAAAATTCAGTGAAATATTATAAAATTTTAATATTCCAACAAAGTTTCACATTTCCAATGATTACGGTCGCTATCTCATTTGAGACCATAAAAGACTCACTGCGCCGTTGCAAGATTATTACACTAGAGAAAAGAACAAAGAATTGCGAAGACTTCTATAAAAATTTATACAAAACACCCCCAATCTCGATGTCGCGATACCGTTATGCCCACCATTCGCTATCATTTCTATCCCAACACCGCGTCAGCACTGCTGAAGAAACTTCAGCCACCGTTCACAAGGCTTCCAAAAGGGAACGTTTCCTAAGGAGTAGCTTCCAGCGGTCATCCCTTTTTCTCTTCCAGCCTTATTATATCCGCGATGATGAAGTGGCGGCCGGGTTACCTAATGCTCGCACAATGGCGACAACGGCGCGTTCCACGCGGCTCGCATAAATCTCCGAACAACGGGCGTATGTGCGCCGTAGTAGCGGCGTTATCTCGCGATGTATCGCGGTCCCGCTCGCTAAATATGTTATAAATCCTCGCGTGAAACATTAGGGAATGCTTTGAATGCGCCTAATGCAGGACGTTGACTTTTCCCTGGCGTTGGCAGCGACGGGCGACGAACAGTGGCCACCCTTCTTTTCGCTGCGAATCGGAGATTCCGATCGGCGCGCTTAGCGTTTCCGGTTGACGTATCGATGGAGGTAACCGATTCATTCATTGGTGAACGCTAACGTTCAAAAGTTCGAACGATTTCTGTATCTGGATTAAATTACAATTGGTTGATTTCTGTTTCGGATTAAATTACAAATAATTAAGCTGATTTCTGTTTCGGATTAAATTATAACTAATTAGTTCATTTCTGTTTTGGATTAAATTACATTTAATTAGCTGTTTCTGTTTTCGACTGAATTATAAATAATTAACTGATTTCTGTTTTGGATTAAATTATGTTAATTCAGCTGATTTCTGTTTTGGATTGAATTATATTAATTCAGCTGATTTCTGTTTTGGATTGAATTACAAGGGGATATTTAGAAGAGAAAGTTTCGCTATAGCTCGGAGGTAGTTCGAATGGTAGCGCAGCCTGTGCACGGTGAACAGGAGGATTTTAAGTATACGGGGAAAGGAAAATGGTGGAACGAATTTCTGAATGCAATCCGGCCGGTATTGTGAGGGATATTGATTGTGTATTGAAACGGTTCACTGTTATATATTTGTTACCGGTTATTTATGGGTATTGGCGGGGGACTGTAACTGATTCCGCGTCGATCGAGTCGGCCGGCCTCTGGGACGCTTTACGAGCAAGGCGGTAAATTTTGTTTATTCACCATGAACATTTATTGTAACATAGTGAGGTCGCTCGTGTTCAATAATAAAAACAACGTGATATTAAAATATGGTGCATTGACGTGTCCACTTACTTCTTTCTATCAGTCCTCCGCATACGTGAATATCTTTGTACTCCAATTGAAAGGGTTGGGTCATAAATTTTGTGTAACGCGAACAACACTTACCGCAAACTTATTATTTACACTTAGCTATTCTTTTACATTCATAATGAAACGTTTTAACACTTTAATAATCCTTTAACTTCCGGAATGCGACGCTGCACAGTCAACCTGTACCGATCCCATAAATTTTCGAATTCAAAGGGTTAAGTAGCTCTGTGTATAAATTTCAAATTTTATTTACCCGAATCGAGTACACTTCAATGCAAATAAATTATAATGCTACCAAATTCCGGTACTTTGCATTTGGAATCTTCCCTAGAACGGTTTCATTTGACCACCGAGAGTCGCCGTTCGAGGCCAAAGGGTTAATACAAATTAACCGGGAATTAAGGATCCTCCCCTTGGAATCTATGAAGAATGGGCTGTAAATAACCGTTTTCTCAGCCTCTGCCGTGTACACAGGAATATTGTTTGCGATGCGGTAATTGTAATGTTTCCCGGATCTCATTTGCTGGCTTTCAGCCGCTAATATACGGCGGCTCCGTAGCACGGGGCCACGGCCCGGCCATAATTCACTGAAACGCAACAACAAACAGTTCATCTAGACCGGTGGTCGCGTGGGTGCCAGGAACGTTTCACTTTAGCGGCTCTCCTCGCCCCTCTGTGTACCGCCTTCGCGCGAAACGCTTTCCTCCCTCGACACGCCATACGGAGACGTCTGCGAGACGTCTTAAGTTCGCTGTCTCCTGCTGTCGGGGTGCGAACGCTTCGCAGAGGCGGGGATGATTTGCGATCGCCTCGTGATGACGATGAAAATTGACTGGTCGGAAGGGATTAAGGGTGGGTCAGAAATGTAGCTTAATTATCGTTGAATTAAAATATCCAAGTTCTTCCATTAGAATTACATTCTTGAAACCTGAAATTTAAGATCAGAAATTTGAAATTTGAAATTGGAAGCTTTGAAGTTTCTAAATTTGGCATTTGAAATTGGAACTTCGAAGTTTCTAACTTTGAAGTTTTTAACTTTGGAATTTGAAATTGAAACTTTTGATATTGGAAGCTTCGAAGTGTCTAACTTTGGAATTTGAAATTGGAACTACGAAGTTTCTAACTTTGAAACTTGAAACTGAAACTTTTGATATTTGAAAATTCGAAGTGTCTAACTTTGAAATTTGAAATTGGAACTACGAAGTTTCTAATTTTGAAATTTGAAATTGAAACTTTTGATATTGGAAGCTTTGAAATGTCTAACATTGAAATTTGAAATTGGAACTACGAAGTTTCTAACTTTGAAATTTGAAATTGGAAGTACGAAGTTTCTAACTTTTAAATTTGAAATTGAAACTTTTGATATTGGAAGCTTTGAAGTGTCTAACTTTGGAATTTGAAATTGGAATGACGAAGTTTCTAACTTTGAAATTTGAAATTGGAACTTTTGATATTGGAAGGTTCGAAGTGCCTAACTTTGGAATTTGAAATTGGAGCTACGAAGTTTCTAATTTTTAAATTTGAAATTGAAACTTTGAAATCTCGAAACCTGAAACTCTAAACTTAAAGTTTTCAAAATTAACTAGTAAAAGAGTAAATCGGAGTTATGGTAACAGCGTTGCTCGTTTCATTTTTGTTATGCGATCGATCATCTGCTCGTTATATTTTACTTTCCTTCGAGTCACGACATAATTTGCAATCTCGTGTACTTTCCAGTCTTGAAATCGAACGAACCACCGTGTTACGTGTATCTGCCGAAGGGCCCGAGCCGCGTAGGTCCCTTGAGATTCCTTAAAGGGCCGCGCAATTATTCGCGTCATTACCGACATGAATATTCATCGGGGACTCGGCGAGAAAGGCCGCAGGGAAAGTGATTACTAGCGATGGGATCAAGTTCAATGTATACTCACGGGTCTGAATCACTTTGCCGGCATGCACGATATTTCAACCGTTTTGAATTTTTCAAATGTTTTAATAAATTTTACTTCAAACGCATAACCAACCTTCGTAAAACACCTATCAGAAATAATTAATTTAAGTTTAATTTCGATTCACAAATCGATGTTCCGTATTGATCGCAAACAATGCTCGTTAACGTTTATTAAACGAATTATTAATTTAATTTCTCTTCGTTTTATCATAAGTGTTTACACGTGATAGTTCGCTGAGGCAGAAGTAAAGAAATTCTGTTCCGAGTAGAATAGAAGTTCGCTACCCTTCATCGAGAGTCACACTCTTAAGCAATCACAAAGTGTGCAAACGCGTCGATAACATCTGGGGATACGAATGAACGGAATGTTAATTGAAGTAACAGCTTGTGATACGCGTGCAACGGAACGTCAGGTATAATCGAACCATTTCGCGGGACAGTTCATAATATCTGGTATTTAGAACAGATACGAATCACAATATAAGATTCAGACACGTTTCGCCATCGCTCGCGAATTCGCATCGGTAAATTGTTATCGATTTCGCGGCTTAATCACCGGCCAGCGTCGATTATTTATTCGTAAAACTCTAATAAACCTATCCGTAACACGAGACACCTAACAAATGACGATAAAACGTTCGTTAATCCGGTCGTGCATAGATTTTCAAACACAGTCACATTTGCACAGTCGAAAAGTCAAGAATTTCAATTTCTTTCAGAACGCATACCAACGGAAACCGTTCGTAGGGACTACGAATGCATGCATGCGTTTTGTCAATTTTCTTCACCTTATGACTTTTTCCGTGGCCACACATTTCGGCGTTAATCTTTTAATTTTTTCGATCTTTCGCTTGCTGCCACCCGATCATCAGTGTGCGATCATCAACAATACTCCGTTTCCAGCACTACCACGCCGTGCTTTCGAAGCGCTTAGGCCAACAGTATTCAGCGCTCAAAGGGTTAAAGAACATTATTTCAACTGGAGTCGCTCGTTTATAATTTTCGATCGCTTTCGCCTCCCACGCTCGAAACCGCCGCTCGCCTCCGCTTCGCCGATAATAACCACGGCGCAGGGACCGAGAGAGCTCGCCTCTCGGGCTCGCGAGAGCGTAAACAGATGTATCTGGTCGAAGCGTATCGGGGCGAGCGACAAGTGATTCGCGAGCACTCATAAATATGCGCGGGACGATAAACGATCGGGCCGGTGGCCCCGGTGCCGGGGGACGTTAATTACAATTAGACCGATAATCGCCGCACGCTCGTTTTCCAGGGCACCGGCCGTAAATTACCGATCTCCTGGCCCGCGACGTTTATAGGCGATGACCCTGGCCGCGAAATATCCACCGGGGACCGGTCGAAACACGCTTGTCGTGGACGTAGGGGAGGAAGATCGGTTGGAGGAGGAGGAAAATCGGTTGGAGGAAGACGAAGATCGGTTGGTGGAAGAAAAAGATCGGCGGCGAAAGAGGAAAAGAGAGGGGGGGGGCCTGGCTCGATTAAACGCACGTCTAACGACGCTGTTCTTTCGTCGACCGTAAACTAGAGAGCGGCCGGACGTGTTATGGGGGGACGGAAGGGAGAAAAAGACAATCGTCGAAATGAAGCGGCGTAACGAACGGGAAAAACGACGACGGGGAAACGAGCGACGTTAGGCAGCGGCCGAGGCTCCTCTTCTCCTTTCCTATACGTAATAAAATTTCGATCGCGACGCCTGCGATAAGCTCTATCCACCGTGGAACATGCGTTAACGGGAACGTTCGGCTGTTTCTTCTGAATAAAGTCCGTTGCACACGGGGTCTTCGAGGCAGATTGAATTTTGATCATTTGAAGCTCGAACGACGTCGAATTAACACGTTCGTCGCCCAGCGTGACTCGGCTGAGTTTCTCGCTGGGCCCAAATTCGATTGCATAGAAAACTGGGGCAAAAAAATACAAAAATTTTAACTTTTTATTTTTATTTAATGTATTTTATATTTATGTATATTATACTTCAATACTTATTCCATTGAATTCTTTTTAAAATTCCAATTAAAAAATCCTATTTAAGTTTAAGAAAAAGGGTGATGTGGCGACGAACGTGTTAAGCAGCATGTGTTGTCGGGTTATCGAACTATGTCTCTGTGAAGTATAATTAAGTGTCAATCGTCGTTATTAACATTGATATTGTAACACCGTAAACATTTACTGCTGCCAACGGGTTTGTTTGCGTTAATTTTATTCGAATTTGAGACAGCTAATATTACTAAGATTGCATGAAAACAATGGAAATGGATCGATGAAAATCAGACTAGTTTCGTTTGTCATTTCTTTTTCAAATGATTTTTAATCAATTCTATCGTACCTGAAGAAGTGCACGAGATAATAGGTTGTATGTATGGGGAAATAAAAGATTTCCATGGAGGGTTAACGCGCGTCGAAGCGTTACAACCGTATGCATTGGGCCTAAGTCGATGTAGTGGAGAGGAGACGCGTTTTTCGTTTTAGAAGGCGATCGTTTCTAGGGATCCTGGCGAACCGTCGTTTAGATGCACGCGGATGCGCGGAAGGTATTCACGGCTTAGAGATTGTTGATTATTTATGGCGCAGGGGCCGCTGGGGCTTCGTAGGAGTAATTGTTATGCGTTTTTGTATGAATGCTCGATGCATCGAGATGACGGAGGCCCATTGGTGGTTCGGCCATCGCGAGTAACGTTAAATTATGCTCTGTTTCTTATCGCACAACTTCGATTTCTGTTCGCTCGCGAAGCACGAAGACACAATAATTGTTAATTAAATTTCGTACTTGTTAAAATTAAAAAATTTTTAATTTTAAATTCATGCGAAAACGTTGATATGCTCGTCGCGCTCATCGAAGATTTTCCCTAATGTTATTCCCTCCGATATTAGTTATTCTCCCCTATTTCTAAACGGGTGACTTTCCCCCTTTCTTGGGAAAGAAACCTAACCAAGAGTGATACAACAATACAACATTTTTCAGCAGAAAAAAAATAGACACCAGTAAAAATTTCTGAAACTTTTTCAAACAGCAAATCATCCCTCCGCGATTCTTTTGTAAAATCCCTTCCCATATATCTAACTCGCATAAAATGCACCATCTAGACATATTAAATTACCTCTTCCGGTCAGTCCACCCTTCTATTTTTCTAATTTCAAGAATTGTGACCCTTTTTGTCGCATCTGTACATATGCGGATAGTATTAGGACATCGATTGACTTGTTTGCAATTAACACATTGCGTACGGGTCACGAGATATCTCGTTTTAATGCTTTCTTGCATACGCGTATCCACCACTCGAAATCATTTTATCTGTTTTTATGTTTGTTTCATTTGTCACGTTTATTGTTCCACAATAAACCGATATATAATAAACATAGACTAACATTTAAGAATTTACAAATGTAAATTGAAAAAGATGTTTGTATGAACTGTGTTCAGCTTTTTGGCGAGCAGAGCGCCGTACGCAATGTGTTAACATAAATCAGACCGCAATATACAGATGCTTATCCTCGTAATTTTAATTTCACTATGCTTATATGTTATACATATCTTATCCTTTAATACTTCTATTTCCCTATCATGTACTTGCCATTACTTTATTCGCTCTTCTCTGTTTTTCTTTTTATATTCACCTTATAATGAGCATTTTTCCGTAAAGAAATAAATAAATAAATAAATAAAAGAAGAAACCGGCCGCTGCGGAGGAACCCGTGAATTGATTTATTCGAGCGTCGCGTTCCCGGACACTATCTCACGACCTTAAAAGCGGCTAAACGATTCAATTTGTAGTAATTATAATGCAACCGGGCTGGTCCGCGACTGGCTGGCTTTTTTTCATTGGGACCACTTAAGATGCGACGGCGTTCCAAGTGTGGGCGTATGTGAATCGCGAGCGAGCTCGCCTCGCCTCAACGATTTCGAGCTAATCTAAACGATATTGGACCGGAGCGAGATCGAGCATGGTCCGCCATGAAAATTCGGTCGTACGTTATCGTCCCGTGTGGTCGCTTAAGTCGCGCGCGATGATTAATTTAAAGAGGCCCGAAAGATCGTTCGGTAAGAACCAGTCTCGCCAGTCGGCAACACGTTTCTCTTAATTGGTGGGCTTAATGAAGAGAGGTTACGATTGAGAGCACCGATTTTCGTATGAAACGAGGATCTAAAATACATTTTAATTCGTTATGCTTCTCTATTGTATTGCGAACGTTTATTTCCCTGTAACTAGACTAGATAATTACAACCTTCAACAGTGTCCAGGGAAGCAATGTACAAATTCAAAGTCTAAGATTGCACTCTGAAATATCGAGAATGAAACAACTGTTCGGTACAACTGGTTTTCCAAATTGTGTTGAACGACATTTATTTCTTTTTATAAAAACAAACAGATTACGAAAGGTTAGATTAAATCGGAGTCTCAACGTTGTTTATTCAACACTAAACTTGTACAATTATTTGACTAGAGGTAGTAGATCGCGTACCTTGTACAAGATTCCTTTTGTTTTTTGGTTTGCTTGTGACCCAGTCTGTTGCTCAACTGACCTTACCCACAAGTGCTACCCCTGGTGGAAGAAGTAGGTTAACCCTTTCGCTTCGAGCGTCGGGTATATCCGGCATCTTGTAAATATATAAATACCTAAAAATATATAAACTGTAATTGGTCTAATGTCACTAGAATAACTAATGTAATTTTATATAAGTTTTTTCATATTAAAAATGTAAACTATTCTTGTTGCATCAGAGCAACGATTGTTTTATTAAGCATAGTGAACATTTCCGGAGCGTACTTTCGTTCACTGACGAAAGGGTTAACAGGGCAAGCAGGCCCACTTCTGATTTTTACAGCGATTTACATGGATTTAGAAAGATTTTAGAAGGTTCCAATTTAAACGATGCAGATCGTATTACAGGGAATTTGTTTATCATTTTTCTCACGCGAGACAGGCTCATCCCAGCGCGATGAACCGGGGCTCCTTTCAACGGAACGAAAGTAAAGGCCCTTCCTTATTGCGGCCAGCTCTCGTGAAAGCGGCCACGCAGGTGGTCCGACGGTAATAGTAACAATAATCCTTGCGCTCGTAACCCGTAAACCGTGAAATACTAAGCAGCCGCGGTTGATTCACCGGTCGATCGGGTGCGTATCCGTTCGTTATTATCCGAACGGTCATTACAACCCTGCCCTCCCACGCGGCCGGCTCGAAAGTCGCCGGGGAAATGGCGCGCGGCGGGGAAAGATCGATAAGCATTACTTATCCCACACGCTCGCTTATCGACGAGTTATTATACAGCGGGCGTTGCACGCGAGAAAATACGAGCTTGATCCAGTCGATGGAATCGTAATTACGCCGGTCCTTGGGAGCAACGCGTGTCGTCGACGGGACAAGGTGTCTTTGTACGCGAACGTTGCACTTTTATCGTGGAATTTCCTTGACGATTAAATTAAAAGCGAACAGTTTCTAGCAGAAGCGGGGAAACGCTTCGAGTTTTACTTATTTTACACGTTTTTCTAATTAGAAGTCGATATTAGGAACTGTTTCGTGGTATCGTATCTTGGAATTTCCGTGACGACGGGAATAATGGATGGAGAGTTCGTAGCGACGATAAAAGATACTTTAGGATTCACTTATCTACCGTTTTCCTAATTAGAAAGAATGTCTGAAATTTCACCTTGCTTACCCGCTGCTAATTAAGAATTTGTATTAGTGTTCCCGTAGCGTTTCGCTGCTATCTGGAAATTCTTATGATAATGTAGCAACAAGTTGGTACAGACTTCGTGTGATGTTTTAGAGTTAGTTGTAGTTACGCGTTTTTGTTCTTAATTAAATATCGTTACCCTAGATATATCCTTTAACCCTTTGCACTCTTTTGTGACTCGACGTCAGTTTTTGTCACGGCAACTCCTATGCCGAGTTACACTCTTGACATCTTTAAAGTGCCATTTTAAATACAGTAGCGAACAAAAGTTTAAGACCAAACAGTCAACGAAATTAAACAAATATAAGTTAGAACAAAGCTTGAGAGCTATGTTTAATAAAATTAATAAAAAGAATAATTACCACTTAAGGAATTGTCCTTTGAAGTAAATTTCAAATAAAGCACCTAAAATACTAGGGAGTGAGTTATTGGTAATAAAATTGAAAAATAATTCGGAGTCCAAAGGGTTGATACTTCCGTGACTCCATTTTCAGTTTCCAATTGCGCTCAATTTATAAGCACGACGGACAGAAGTACATACAACTGTGTCGACGCTCCTTAAAAGAAGAGAATTTATATATCCGTTGTGGACGTCATCGTCCATCCCCCATTTCCTTGGACTTGGCGAATTGTCGTAGATACAACTGAAAATAGCCTTCCCGGAATAGCGAAGAATTTAGACCACCAACGCGCGGCTCTCGTCTCAATTAACGCTTAAAGACTCGTCCACACGAGACCACCACCCACTACGCCTCTCGACATGCTGTGTTTGTTCGTAACAAGAGTCGCGCTTGTTATCTTATAAGAGCCGGTGACGATACCGATCTTGATTCATACGGTGCTGCAGAATAATGCGCGTCCGTAACGGCGACGAGATCGGGGATCGCGCTCTTAAATCACCTCAGCCGCGCCACGTTACCCTTCTGGCCGAAAGGACGGCCTTATGGTTATAATTGAAATTCGACTTCGCTTTACTCGCGAGAAAGTCGCCAGAATTGTAGCGAATTTCAGCTAAACAAGATCTTATACACAAAATTAACATTACAAATTTTTGCGACGCGTTTCGCTTCGATTCGATTTCAATCGAACTTAAAACCTTTATTCCGTTGCAACGGGGTATCTGTTCAATATTCACATTCAGAGTTAAGGGACAAAATGATATTTATTGAAACACACGAAGTCAGAGAAAAGATACGAGTGATAATTCGACGGGTAGGCGCAATTACACGCTTCGATCTTCCGCAGACTGCTAACTGTCCGTGTCAGAATGCAATGCATAACAATGTTACAATATTTTGAGACGCAAGAATCATAAATCGCTTGAACTGCAACGCAGTGGCGATAGACAATGGGTGGAGGCAACGTAGGCCCAGACTCGTCAATTGTCAGAAAACATCGTACCAAGTAAGCGTCGTCGTTTACTTTCTCTCCAAATGAGACGCAGACCATCATAAATGGAGAACTAAGGATTAAGCCAATAAACGGACTTCTTGAATTTTAAATATTGTGACCGTCGCGGGAACAAACTTCAACGGTACCTTTGACTGCAGATAAAATCCAAGAGATGCTCCTATTTCCAGCGAAGGAATGTGAAAAATGTCGGAAACGAAATTTGTCACCACTTTTAACTCGCGACTAATAATTCACGACACGATGCAACCATGGAAATGGGAAACGGGCCAACGAGAAAATTCGATACAAGACCGTGCGTTCGTCTTGCTTGTGCGTTGCAGCCATGCTCGCCAGGTGGTTCATCTAACCGTTGTCCGAGCGCGGAAGCGCGCGTAATCTGCGAAAATCTAGGCATGGCCGAGTCCTCGCTGAAATCTGCCCGCGGAGTCGCTTGAGTTTCGCAGCAAAGTGGGGTCAATTGGAGACACGGACCTCGACCGCCTCGCTCCCACACTCCGCAGAAATTTATTCCGTGACTCTAATCGAGGCCGACCACTGTTCGCCACGATGAGCCGCCAGAGATTCGCAGGAAGCCTCCTTCGCCTCTTCTTTTGTCACCTTTCTTGTGCTTTCGTCCAAACACGTGAAATCCTTTTGCGTCAAATATTAAAAAATTTCTATAATATAATATATCCTAAGGAATTATCGTTCGTATTATTCGTAAGAAGGTCGGAAGTATCTGTCGTTTTTATGCAGTTCAGAAAGTCATATTTTGTCGATACAAAATTCAGAAGTCATCCAACAATACGATTTGGTAATCAAATGTGAGAAAGGGTAATTCATCGATTACTATTTTTATTTCTGCAAATAAATGAAGGTACCTCAAGTGTTTAACATTGTAGATTTTCATAAAATGAACAAGGCCAGTTTGCGATATATGTGTAAATAACCAATGCAAATAAAAAGACGGGTTTTACAATCGATTGTTGCATTACAACCGGCACGATCAATCGGAATTTCGTTATTAATTTATTGCTCATGATCCCAGGCCCTGTGAAAAATAACCAACACCCACATCGAGACGTAGGCAAAGTCAGCTGGCTGGCTTCCACGACATCGGCCAGCAACGACCAATTACGCGTTGCGGAGTCAATTTTCTCGAGCGGAGCACGCGAGACATCCGACCGGTTGTAAATCAACCATCGATCCGCCAACGCTGCCGACTCGATCCGTTACACAATCGATCGCGACCGAGGATACCTTGCGTCACTGGAACACGGGCGAATATCGGAAAAATAATGTATTCGTTTACAACGTTCACAGCTTCCACCATAAATTAGATATATGGCGGCGTAGGTGAAAGCGTTGTCAAGCGACTACTGTGTTCAGAGCGAAGAACACAGGAGATCGTTCAACTCTCGGTGGATAATGATAAATTTTTCTTCGAAAACAGTTTTAAAACATAAAGTATAACTCTTTCACGTAATATTGAATAATTTAATAGATAAGCAAGTATAGCTTAGCATTCTTGAGGTTATTTGAAAATCCTATTCTTAATCTAATCATTGAATTGCGAAAATCTACGAATTGATAGGAAAGTCAAGTGGAACATTTTGAATATCTGAAATTGAAATCCAATTCGGAGAATTTTCAGATATCCGTGTTTAAAATCGGGTTAGGAAATTTATGGGGAAAACTTGATTGAAAAATCATGCGGAAGCATCGCATTTATGTGGTTAAATTTTCTAGATATCTGGAACCCGATTCCAATCGTCAGGTCTTCAAAACTTTTCAGTACCCAGTTTCAATTTCAGTGATATGAAATTTTTGAATCACGATTCCAATTTCGAGCAACTAAAATTTTAAGATCCCGACCCAACCCGATCCGAGGTGATGGTACCTATAATTCTGTGTAACTGCACCCCCTTACTAATAATTAATTTATTAAATGACTACCGGTCGACGTTTAAGTAGGAAGAATGTTGCAGGTGGTCACACGCGATTCAATTTCAAAATCCGCAAAATTTTGCGAACAAGATTCGTGTCGGAAGACGAACAGGCTTCTTACCTGTCCAACTTTACCTCGGTGCGGCTTTCCTGCGTATGACGCGTGTATGACGCGTACACGTGGGAGAGCTGCCCACGCGCACTATTCTTGGAGTTAATACTCCTTATGCCCGGCGAATGCGAAATATGCCTTTGTTGACCTGCCAGCGCGTTGCCTGGCGTCGTGAGGCCTTGTTCACACCGAAACGTTACTCCCAACGCTTTGCAGTGGAGCTAAGTACGACGATTGAGCTTTTCAGCTACAGCGGATCCAAAAAGTATTCGTACACTGTGTCATATTGGGAATGGGGTTTTATATTGCTAAATGAAATAAACTCTTATTTGTGAAATAATACTGTGATAATTTATTGATACTTTTATATAGCACGAGGAAGGGCAATTTTGACCGCATCTAACGAGTTTTGTCACAAGACTAGCACAACGCAGTGGTCGAAATTCTTACATCCCCGTCCGGGTCCTTCAGCCCCATTGTTCTGTTTCTCGATGTTTTCGAACTTTCTAAAATGCCAGATGTGGCTTAGCTTCTTGGAAGAAGCCCTTGAAAAAGTACGTTAACAGAAAGCTGGTTTATGGTTAATTTTGGCTTCGCAGTATTTCTGTATTCAATTTCCAACATGTCACAAATAAATTCGTTTAACCTTGCAATTCTGAGTCTGACAGAAGTATTTGATGAAACTTTGTGGGTATGTAGATCGTAATAGAATACGTATGAATTGATCTCTTCTTTTCATCTAAATGCCATTTTAAAGGGGTGAAACCAGCATTGAAGTTTTTGAGTTTTCTCTTATTTTTTAAAGATAATTTTGTAATGGTACTTGATGAAGCAAAATTTTACAAATAGAAAATGTTTAATTTTTAATACCCTGTCGCCCTGCCATAAAAAAAGAACACGGAGAAGCTTGTATTCAAAGCGTGAAAAATTGCTGAAACTTTGAGATTCGTTATCAGCCCCTTTAAAAAATATTTTGCCGCCAAAAAAATTACTTCACGCAGAACACACCATGCTCTGTACACAAATAAAGTTTCATTGAAATCAGAATTTCAGAAGTAGACGAATTTCCTTATAATACAGTGCACGAATACTTTTTGGAGCCACTGTAGATACGCGAGGTATCTACTTTAAATTTGCCTTGCAAAATTTGTTTATTATAGAGAGTGGCATTACGTGTAGCAAATAAATTTCTAACAGACGAGAGATTTCACGATGAACCTGCTGAATTGCGAAACTGTTAGACTGTTCTGTTGCATCGATATCACTATGTTTGACGCGAAATATTACGTTACAGCCAGCGATTTCCGATCTCACAGATCGAAACTGCGGAGATTTAAGATCCACATTGGATCTCGTCACAGGTGCAGCTTCACAGAATTTGAACTATCGTCCATAAAACAGGTAAAGTAACTACTATCAACCTGTACTTGTTTCGTTACGTCGAGTATACGAATGGGTACACGTTTCGGAACTTTTAAACAGCTATTTCCCATGCGTCCATACGTGGCCTCCGATCGAAAGGAGCATTAAGACCTTTTCGAGTATCAGCCACCTTAATCACAAATGTAAATGTTCCCCCAACGGGCCCGATAAAAACAAACAACATGTTGGTACGAAATCAGCCCGGAGAAATCTTCATCATTATATCAATCCTTTCCCCGAAAACATTTCGGGGTATCGGGGCGGGGAAAAGAAAAAACGTCGACGGATCACCGGAGACGAGCGTAAAACAAATTTATTGCCCCGCCGCCGTCGCGTTAGCTCGTTTCTGATTTATCTGGCAAAATAAACGACGAAGAGGCGAACGATACACGCTCGGTTTCGTTTCCCCGTCGCCCGATATCGCCGCGATTCCGCCACTCGAAACGGACCGTACACCCTTTCGATGACTGATCCACGATACGCAATCGCGTGAATCTGCACCCTGCGGCCACGCCACGGTGTTCCGTTCCCCGATGCTTCTCGAACCCGCTACGAAACGGTGAACAAGGGAGGTACCGTTACACTGGTAATCGTCGAAGAATCAGAAATGACGGAGAAAGATTGTAAAAGATGTTTAAATACACGGGTATTAAATCTTCGAACGCGGAACGTTTTGGTGCTACATGTACAGGGTGTTCGAATGAAGCTGGGAGAAAATTGTAGAGGTGATTCTATGAAACATTCTGAGACGAAAATCAAGAGTAACAATATTGCGTTTGGCGCTTTGTTTATTAGTTATAAGCAACTAAAATGGGGCTATTCTACGCCTGATAGCAGGCAAACGGAGCGACATGGTAAGTAACGTCAATGACTGCGCAGTGATGATGCTCAGTTGTAACTACGTACATTTCTGTAGCTGTTCAGAGGTAAGCAATATTCCGCACAGAGTTACGACGAAGCATCACTGCGTCGTCATTGACGTTACCTACCGTGTTTCCTCATTTGCATTTCCTCTCTAGTTTCCTCGAAAATGAATCGACCTGTACGTCGAAACCGCATTGTGCTCGTGGCCACAGCTCGGTACAGGGGCC
Source organism: Tetrapedia diversipes (assembly GCA_033822845.1). Taxonomy (NCBI): domain Eukaryota; kingdom Metazoa; phylum Arthropoda; class Insecta; order Hymenoptera; family Apidae; genus Tetrapedia; species Tetrapedia diversipes. The sequence continues at coordinate 205,416 of JAOPTO010001403.1, read as the reverse complement.
ATTAACGCTTTTTGCTGGCGGCCGTGTGTGTGTCATTGACGCTGCTTTTATTGGCCGGGCGTATAACTTCCTTCAGCGTCGCTCGTTTATGAGCGAGTAATTGCACCGCGATTTCGGTGCCAGTGTGTACACCGGGGGATTCTTCTGCTTGGGCCCGCGAGGCGGGGGAGGGCAGGAATATGGAGCATCGATAATGGCCCGCGGACCGGCTTGATTACCGTAATAACGCCGCAAAAAGATTAGCCGCCTTTCGTTCAGGCCGGAGACCTACGAGCGAGCAATTTTCATGGCCGCCTAAAATTCCACAATGATTGCCCGCTACGTGGACTCGATCACGGGCAACGAAGATGTCTCCTGACACCCCTTAACGCGTTTCCTTTGAAAATCGCACTGAAGACGAGCTAGGATTACTTTTACTTTTTACCTCTCCCTTGTAAAAATGAAGCTATTCTATCGACGAATACCGTTAATTAACAATGAAAAAGGATATTTTTAAAGTACCATGTTACTTTATTAACCCTTCCACTTAGACACAATATTTTGTAGGAATCAATCTTTTATCTTCGATGTTTTAACAAAAATTTTTAATCGTTCAATGGGGCACTTTTTACTTCAAAGTATCCTTTAATTAACGGTAATGTTCAAAATCCACTAACTGTTAATTTTTATTCAACTCTTACAATTGCAAGTAATCGAAGCACTCCGGCCACCAATGACCACCGTGACGTTACAGAAGAAATCATGGGCGTTCATATATGACCAACGTGGCAGTCAAAATTTTCATTTGTTATCAAAGGAGTATATTGTGATGATAAAGTTTTTCAAGATTTTTTTTTTCAATCGAATGTCGTTGTTATTTTCAAAACACGCGTGTTTAAAATACATGAACACCTGCTTATGCCCAAGCAAATAGTTGCAACCCTCTCGTGGACTTCCCTAAGGTTTCTCACGAGAGAGCGTCAAGAAACGTTCGCGAGACGATCAGAGGGGGATGGTCTGGCTTGTAGAACGAAGGAATCCACGAGGGTGCCCAGAATCGCCATGGAAGTGGGCCGCGCATAGGAAGGGCGAAACCACTTATTTTTGGATCTCCGGGAACCCGGCGCACCCCATGGCGTCCACGGGCGTCGTTATTTCGAACGATGGGGTCCGCCATGTCGGGAACCCCGGCCGGGGCAATCATAACATCGGCCTCGTTATTCGGTGCTAATGACGCTACGGCCGCTGAAATTTATGGTGTCGAACGTTTTGGGGTCCGCCGTGGATTTCGCGAGCGAATCGCGTGGGCGAGACACGGCCGTGTAAATCGAGCTTCGTTGGAAAAGATTTCACGGCACGATTTGGGAAAAAGCGTGTCGTCCCGCGTTAAGTGTTCATTGTGTTCTCGCGAAGTGACGTAGCATGAGAAATTTTAGTGTTCCTTTACTCTCATCGATACTACCTAACGTCTAAAGCGATAAGATGTTCTTTGGTGAATATGTAAATATACTATGTAAATTACACAAACAGTATTAAATATTGGAATTACGAATATATAGTATTGCATAAAATTGAAATAAGCGTTTTTGTAATTGAAATTTCAGATTTTAGAGAAATAGTTCATTGGTACTTACGTACAGTAGCGGACAAAAGTTTGAGACGACAGAACAATGTAAAACATAGTTTTATGGAATGCAAATATTGTTCGTATACTTATTTTTATCGTCATTATGGTAGAACAGTGTTTATTGATTAGCACAAAATACGAATTTTATTTATACTGTTATTTCTTACAAGTAATAATTAATTTATACATTTTCATTGACCCTGTGGTCTTAAACTTTTGCCCGCTACTGTATCTGATTCGCGAATCTTGATAAAAAAAAATTGTAAGCGGTGTTTATAAAATTTTGCAAAAGAATATTTGCGTTACGGATAGCTTTAACGAGATTCATTTTTGTTTCGTAATCACGGCGTCTTCTATTGGGAAACGATTCACTGACGAGTGTTTCGTTCGCAAAACTTTGCCCGAGGAAAGACCAGGCAGCGGATTAAGCCCGCTATCGGCGATGCTCGTTGGCGTGCTTGTTACCCGCTGTAAACATCTCCTCTCTTATCTTTGCAGGAACTGGAGCTCCGTGACGCTTTATAACCGGACGATGAAAGGTGCCTAGGAAGGTCGAGCGCGTCTAAGGAAAAGTGAAAGACGTCGTTGGACGGGACAAAGGGGGCTGGCCGCTTTGCATCTCCCGCGCGTATTTTCCCCCTTTCACGGACCGGCAACTTTTTCAGGCCAGTCCGCCTGTGTTATATTTGCCCGGAAAATCGGTCACTTCGTTGAGATCAACATTCGTTCCTCCCTCGAACGAGGACATCGTCCGCAAATCGTATATCTCGGATCTGCTACAGGGAATAACAATCTCAAGCGCGATTCTTTGAATTCAAACGTTCAAATGGAAACGATTAAAAAAGTATATGTATATGCAGTATCGTAGTTTTGAGGATCGGAAAGATGAAAGTGTAAGGTCGACTAGGCGAAAGTCAGGATCATCGGAAAAATCGTTGCGCGACAAACGATCCATCGATGGGTCGGCAATGTTTAGCGAGCGCGGGGTTAGGTTCAGGTTAGGGTTTAACACTAGAATTACCAAACCAGTCAAAATGACCAGTTGGTGATTACTCATAGCAACCTTATAAATTCAGTGTGATAAAGCTTCCAAAATTTATTATGATTTTCTGTATAAGGTATAAATAAAGATTTATTTTCTATATATTCGGTATTTTTTCATGCAATTTTCAATTTGATTTCTTCCACGCAAATAAATACACTTTAATCGTCGGTAGTTCTAGTGTTAAAGGTTTTAAGGGTTTTCTCGAAGGAGGAAAAGACCAGTATTGAATGAAAAACCGAGTCGTAGAGTTGAAAGTTGAACGTAGAGCTGCGTGGCAGAGTTGGGTTACAAGTAGTTGTATTGTCGATATGTATAATTTAGGAATTACTGTGTACTGTATACTTTTGTTATCGATCATATTAATAATAATAATAATGATTCTGATGATGATGATGATAATCATAATAAGACACTTTCTACAGATATAGCAGGGGTGATATAAATCGATAGATTCACGGGCATTTTGTCACCCAGAGTTTTTCTGACGTCCAATCAAACAGGTGGCCAACAACAAGGGAGTTCTGGCGACGCTACGGGATGACGAGCTTCTAAAAACCGTGGAATACCAAGAAAAGGACCATCGACCCGTTTTCGTTACCATCATGAACACCCATTATCCCCGATGTCGTGTAAAATGAAGCAATTAGTCGACGATTGCCAGAATTCCGCTGAACTTCGAGGCGCAAAAAACATGGCGAGGGGTGGATTCCATGGAAACCGGACGAGCATTCGGTATTGCTGGAATCGCGCGGTGGAACGAGGGTGGAAAGCGGTGGGGAGCGTCGAAGTGGAAGACAGGAGGAGAGGAGAGGAGAGGTTGGAAAGGAGAAAGAGGTGTCCGCCTACGAGCGACTGGATTCCATGGAAAGACGGCCATTGATTGATTCCTAGACTTCCAGACGGCCGAGCTACTCGAACGTTTTGTTCTTCGTTTTGTTCTTCTTCTCCTTCTTCTTCTTCGATGGTATACTACTACTGATGGAGCACTGGGATAAAAGGTACCGTTCTGTTACAGCGATGGCTGCGAGTCCTGCTTGGGAAACTCTTGATCGATCGTGCGGGTAAGTAGCGCCACTATTCTCGGAAATTTTCCTTTTACGTCTAACCCTACAACGGTACACTGGCACAGCGAAATAACTGGAAATAAAAAATCTTAACTTCACTCGGACATTCAAATTTTATAGCTCTGAACTGTACGACTAAAAATATTTCGCAAAAATTTTCAAAAATATTTCGCACATTTCACAGACAAATGTATCGTAGGAAATTTGAAGAATTCTAACATAATATTTGGTACCACCAAAAACAATCGTGTTTCACTGCAGAAATTAGTATCTTTCATGTGTAATACCAATGTTTCTTAACTTTATTTCATTTCTTATTCCTACCGGCAATTCTTCTCGCAAAGAACTGATGTTAGAAATCCGCTTTTGCTTTCGATAATTGTATTACCTTAAGCTTCGCTTCACTATCGAAAACGTTTATCTCGCTTCTGCGTCCGATGGTCGGAAACTGTTTCTCTAGAACCAACCCTTTCGGAATGTTTCGCGTTCACAGGGTGGGCAAGAAAGCGAGGAAAAAAGGGTAACAAGCTTCACCCACGCTGTCGGGTTGCATTCTCTCAGGCACCGCAGTCGCGCGCGCGATTCCCGATGGAATTAACATTCCGCCGCCGAACGGCCCAGCCCCCTTCCCCGAGACTGTTTAATGATCGCCGTGACACGATACTAATATGTCGCCGGGCCCCGGCGTCGGGCGGCGTCTTTGAGGGCTTTGCCGTAATAAATTAATCTATTAGCGCCGCGCCCGTCTGCGCCGAGTGAAGGCCAAAAGAGGGAAAGAAAGCCTTCAAGGGGCACGGAGAGGGGTAGGGGAGGGGTAGAGAGGCTGAGCGGAGGCTCGCTGTAATCTCCAATTAGGCCCAAATTGATTAGCCCGGATTATACCGCCCTCTTGATGAATCAGATACGTTTATAGCGAGCAGTCCACTCTTGGTATAACATTCTTACGTTTGTCGAAAGGAATGAACTGAGCGCGGAGAGGGTAGGGGGTGGATTCCCGAAGAAGTTGACTGCGATTAATTCTTTTTTGGATAGATTTCATAAACTGTAATTATATAGACCGAGGAATGGTCCAGAAGAAAACATTCCCGCGCGAGGGAAAAAGTAAAATTGGTCCACAACCGAGGCACGCTACCTGATAACTTACGAAATCGTTTCTCAACGATCCCATATCAAGGTTTCGCATAACTCCGAGCATGAAAATAGGATTGCAGGAGTCGCGCACAGATTTTCCGATCTAGAACTCCTTGACCTGCTTTCCCAACGTCCAAAATTATTTTATCGGCCATCACGAGGCGCTAACAGCCTCCATCAATTTTCGGTACACTTCCCGAGTGAACCCGAGCGACCGCGCAACCGAAGACAAATCGAGCAGCAAGTCGAGAAGATTAATACCAACAACTTCCTGATCGTCTCCCTCGAATCACCGCTAATTATCGCCGCGGTCGATGAAAACCCCACGGCATCCTTCTCCACCGGCTTACATCTACATCCCCGTCGAACGGTTAGGCTCGTTTTCGCCCGCGGAGGACAGCGATTCTGGCTCATGCCCGGTCCCCGTTCCGATCTTAATTGCCCGAATTAGTCAGAAGCTTGACTAATGGCGCGGTTTATATTCACAGTGCCGCGTTGGGGTGTGGGCAGAGGGGGTGGAGAAAGAGAAAACGAGAGCGGGAGAGACGCCGGAGGGAGAGGCGGGTGGTTGGTGCAATTTGTCGTAGACAGAGGAGAAGCTTCTCGGAAACGCGCCGATTATACGGACACGGCCGCGATCCGGAAGACCGCGGCGATGATTCACGTTGAGTTAGCGAGTACACACCCACCGTACACCGAGTCCGCGTCGTAATTTTGCCGCTAATTGTTTGCGACCGCGATACCGCGAAAGTCCCGTTCCTGAATTAGAAATGGGTCGACTGGATTAGCTTCCGCTTATTATATATACTTGGTGATTCGCGAGCATTCGCAGGCACGGAGCTTGTGGTTGCTCGAAAATACGGAAGATTCAGGAGAGGCGATAACTTCAGACAAAAATGACCGCATACCTAATAATAGGATTCGTAAATTTGAAACGAAACTGCAAGGGTCCTCGAATCTCTCTTTTCAAACTCTCTTAAGGATTTTAATGTGTTTGGATTGTGGTATTAAAACACTATATTAACGATGAATGAACTGTATTTACTATCGATTAACAACAAGAGCCCTGTCAGAGACGACTCAGAGTGCACGATAAGTTTCAAGAAGCGCAAAAGTGCTTGCAAAGGTGGCTAGCTGCTAATCAGCGTTTTTAGTGTCCTGCCGCCGAAAAGGGACACCACGTGAAACTTCAAAACAAGGAAATCTGGGAAAAGCCAAGGAAAAATCCGTTCTGGCAGTAATGGTCGGTACGCTGATTTACCGTCCTAAGTATTAGAACTTAGTGTTTCCTTAACGAGAAAAAGCGCGCGTGGCCAATAGCAACGAAACAGCAAGCATCGCGGAAGGTGAGCGGGGCCACGGGTCGAGGGCGTATTACACGGCCGGTATTCGAGGCTGAAGCAGTCAGGTGAGCCGAGGCGCCTGGAGCGCCGCTGATCACTTTGACCTGCGACCCCATCAATCATCGCCAAATCATACACCACTTATCTCGGCGTGGCACGAAAGCGGCGCACGTTCCGTAACGCACGTAACCGGCAAAAGGTGCTCGTGCATGCATGCGTGCGTGCGTGCGTGCGTGCGCGCGCTTACGCTCGCGTACCTCCGCCTCCGCTTCACCTTTCCCCGCGCGCGTTTTCCTTCACGCCCACGTAACCTCGCCCCGGCAATTACACTCTTCCTCCGCCGTATCTCGCTCCTTTTTCTACCTTTTCTTAACCTCGTCACGGCACGATGATCGTGATTACTCGTTATCGCGTTACCAAGGGGTAAACGTTGAGTTTGGGGGGAGGAGAACGAGCGCACCACCGCGCTGGGGTCAACAACGCGTGCCACGCGGGACCGGGATCGATTGGCGTTTCGGAATATTCGGTAATTGAATGCGAACAGTCGCTTCGAGGAAGGTTATTGTTAGAAATTGAATACAGGAATACTATGAAGCAAAAATTAACCATAAAGCAGTTTTCTCTTAACGTACTTACTGAAGGGCTTCTTCTAAGTACCCAAGCCACGTCTGGTATTTTAGAAAGTTCGAAACTCAAAGCTCGCAAGGTTCGGTCGCAGTTGCTGTTCCTCGTGTTACATAATAAAGTATTATACTATTTCAGATAAGAGTGTATTGAATATGAAACCCCATTTCCAATAGTTATCGATACCTCGCGATAGGGTGTGCCAGGTAGTTCCTGGAAATTCACGGGCCGATGTCTCGGGGAAGGTACTGATCGTGGTTGTTGCGTTTAGAAGCTGGTAGGTTCGACGAAAAGCACGCGCGGTCTAATAATTGGACGATTAGGAGACAGGACGTTTTTATGGCGTTTCAGCGCGAAGACGATGGGATCCGGGAAAACGCTGGTTTTCTGTGGGAGATGATCCCATTTATTTCTATGGACGCGCGGTGCTAGTCTTGAATTCGTGCTAGAACTGTTACGATCGGAGAGTAACGTATGATTACGACGATGAGATCTCCATAATTCATCGTTCGTTTCTTTGTTTTTCTTCTCACGTGGCGATCTCTGGTGGGACCTTTCAACTCCACCGGCTCGGGGTAATTACACGCTTGATCGCGGAATCGAGTGTACACGCGGGTTAGCGGCGCGACTTTTGAGCGAATATTAGAAATCCCCTAATTACAGGCGTCGCGCGTAGAAAGCCGGTCTTGAAATATTATTAACGGGGATCAAGATCGCGCTTCTGCACAATCGAGAAAGGCAAATAAATCGCCCGTTAACGAGGCACGAATTACATCTGTAATTATAGCCCGTTTGGTTTAGATGCTCGTCTCTGCCGGGCCTACCAATAACGGCATCGACTTAATGAGAGAAAATATGAAATTGGCACGGCACCAAATGCTCGTTAAACGCGCTTGTTTAAAACAATCCAGCAAGAGGAACGCCGTAACAAAACACGCCTCGAACCTCGGATAAAATGCTTCGAAATAAAAAGATCCAATTTTCATCCCTGAAAAACCTCCGAAAACAAGAAAAAATTAAATCCTCCACGCAAAAATTCAAACTGTTATCATTGTCAATTATCAGGCTCTGATAATAGGCGACAACAGAATACCAAGATTGTTAGATCGACAAAACTCGTTGCAATATTTGCTTATCCTTCCCTTCAAGTTCATCAACTGTTCCCGACCACGCCTTCCCCCCGGTTTCTGCTAATCGATGCCGACCTTTTTCAAACTTCGCTCGCCGTCTGCTCGCAGAAACGCGTCTTGAGTCGCGGCTGATCGAGATCGGGCCAGCCGTGGGCCCGCAATCCCAGCCGTTCGCATTGGCATCCCGTGATCTCGAGCACTCCGAGGATCAGATACATCGTTGGCCCCGAAGTGAAGCGCGCGCCCGACACGCCTGTCACTGTTCCGGCTGCGCCGCCGTGCCTGAGAAAAATCGATCCCCGTGTATCGGCGATCGACGCTACCGAACGGGGAACACTATTACGAAGAGAAGCGGCCTTTCGATCGGCCGATCGAGAGGAAGACAAGTTCGATCGGGGCCGACCGTTTCACAGACAGGATGTACCTATGCGTCCATCATAACAGACACTTAACATCGTTTCCTCTCGTTTCTCTGTCTGCCGTGGCATCGTGCTCCCTACATGGCTCGTCAGGTTGTTCTTCCCTCCTTCTCCTCCTCCTTCTGCTTCGTTTCCCCTTTTTTTTCGCTTTAATATGTTTCTCGTTCTCGTTGGCGCTTGATTTACATGTGAATACCGGGCGTTAACAGACGCTTCTTCGCTAGCTAACCACCATATCTCTCTCTCTCTCTTTCTCTCACTTTCTTCCTTCCTTTCTTTCTCTTTCTCTTTCTCTCCGCGTACCCTCTATCGGGCCTGTCACAGGAACCTCTTCTTCGGGCGTCTTTCGCTAGACCATTAACCTTCGTCTACTTGAAAGGGTCTGCCGTGGCGCGTTGCGTTTCGCTTCGCTCTTTTTTCCATCGAACGCGACGCGATCGCTGTCCGGACGTTGATGAACAAACCGGGTTAATTGAGTCCCATTAATCGGACCAGCATGCCCGTCGAAATTAGACGCGCGTAGGCCAGCGTGCGTGGGTACGCCGGGACAAAAGGCTGGGTGGTTTGTGCCGGGGACAAAGGGGGAGGAAGAGATCGACCCCTCGTGCGGAGAAAAGGAATTTCTAATACCGATAAAAGCGTTCTTTATGCAAATACCCTTAATACAAGTCTGAGTGATCGAGCACCCTAGTTAGCTTTGATTTCTGCTGCTGCTGGCTGGCTGGCTGGCTGGCTGGCTCGCAACAGCTTGACAGCACTAATGAGTCAGTCGTCGAGATCCGTGGGTCCGGTAAGCCGAGTTTGAAGGGGCCGGGAGATAAAGGAGAAGAAGAAAGGGGAACGGACGGGGGACCGGCGAAAAGAACGGGAACTCTGTGCGCGATTCGCACAGGATCCGCACACGGAAGCCTTTTTTCGCCGTTGATCGCCTCTCCGTTGGGGCCTTGATGGCCTCTCGCATTTGTTCCGCGATCATGCTCTGCCCCGGATGAATTTTTCAAGCTATTTCCGAGAGGTGTAATTTCCAGGCAATCCCAAGATGTCTTTTCTGATATCACGTTATTTACAATCCCAATGGAAGCACTTCTTTCGAATTTCACGCACTTCGAAATTCTCAGTCACCTCTGTTCGATGCAACCATACTACACTCGTAATGATCACGTTATTCAACCACCCAAGGAAGGAAGCATAGAATCGACGAAATTCACACGGTTCTCAGGAAACGGGGGACCCTAAGCCTAACTAAAATCAAACACTGAGGCCGCTAGACGCCGGGCAATAAATATCCTTATGCAAAGTTCGCTAATAAACATTGTCTTAATGATCGAGGATCTCGGATCTTCGGTTTCCGTCCGCGAGCAGGCCCCAGCCTGGGCAGCACTAATGAGTTCCCGTAGAACCGAACAGATCGCTCCAGGTCCAGCCGTGGAACCTGGAAGCCTGGCAACCGTGACCAGGTGAGGGGGAGGGGAGGGGGGCTACGGGGAAAAAAGAGTCGGACGAGGGGAACTCGGACCGATTTGTTAAGATATCTTGAGCCCAGGCCTCGTGGATGGCCGCTCCGACGAGGAATGCTGAAAGTGCGCGGCCAGCGGCACCAAGACGTATTATGTACACATCGGCTCAGCTCCCAATTAAAAGTTATCGAGCGACCTCGGCAGCCCCGCCTACCGAGATCTACGGTTTCTAATTATCGAGTAAAACATTATCCCCCCGCGATAAAACCAGCCAGGGATCACTTGGGGCCGCGCCAAAAGTGTATATTTAGGCCGGGGGACACCTAACGCGGGATATTAATAACTCGATATCACTTAAAATATCGCGCAACAAGACTCGCGCTGTCGTCTGGCTATTATTTTTGCCCTCGCCGCTACGACCAATCTGTGGTTTTTACGCTATTAATAGGGAAACGGTCGAGAGAACATCAGGAGACGCCTGCCTTCCGACTATGTCAAACTCGGGTCGTGGACTTTTGAATGGAATACAACTTATTCATCGCGATACAGTAGCGGACAAAAGTTTAAGGCCAAAGAGTTAAAGAAATTAAAGTAACTGATGTATAAGGAATGGCACGATAAGCAAAGTTTATTACATTCTGTGCTAATCGATAAACAGTGTTCTACCATAATAACGGTAAAAATGATCGTACAGGCAATATTTGCAGACCATGAAACTATGTTCTACACTGCCCTCTTCTCTTAAAGTTTTCTTACAAAGTTCACATATGTACGTACGTACTAATCGAAGCATCGAAGAAGAAAGAATCTCAACTGTTCAAAAATGTTGTTAAACACGAGTTCTCTGTAACAAAAGGTGTTGTTCTTTCGAACGCTAATTTCTCTACCAATTCTACTTCGTATCTACGTCGCTTCAACGGATCGCGAAGCTGCTAACTACGAAGCCAAGCAGACGGAGGCGGCCAGAAAGGACGGCGGTAAAGAGGAGGGGCAGGACAAGGAGGGAACGAGGACCAGCCTGAAATTTCCGCATTGCATTCCCATGAGATTCGTCCTCCTCGAGCGCTGCTCCGCCATCGCTCTGCCTTTTGGTCCCGCTCAATCTGCGTCAGGGCGAGGCAACGATTCATAAAGTGGTACACTATAACCACACGCGCCAGTTCATATCTTTCAATTACGTTATCTTCCGTTATTACTCTCCCTTGGATCGCCGCGACGCCAGCCAAACAGCGTCACAAGTAAACGAAGCTCCCAGGTAATCTCGCCCTTACCACGGTTTCCCACGGAATTCAGGGACCGTGACCAAAGTGAAAAGCGTGTTTCTCGTTATCTCGAAACTTTAGATATTGTTTTCGGGTCTCTTCGATTCGACTATCGGTTTCTTTCTGACGCTCTTGCACTCTCTTTCTCTCTCCCTCCATTTCTGGTTCCGACAGCCACTTCAGGGTGTCAGGAATGCTTGTCTCGAGGCATGGCATCCCGCGGAGTTGGCAGGGACCTACGATTAAAGGTGCGTTCACAGCGACCGCTATCTTCGAGTAGGAACCGCTTTCACCGGACCCTTGGAATCGAGCGAACGGTTGGTTTCGATGTTTGAATCCCACTTTATGCAAATCCGTTGTTCTCGAAAATAGAAATTTGACCTTTTTAAACTCGTTACCGGAGGTGGGTGACACATGAAAGAGTTAATATTCGCGCGTGATAGCTTAGGATTAACACAGTGTATTGTCGATGTTCGAAAAGCAACGTGCATCTACGAATTCTCTTGAATTCTCGTTTTCGTAAACGAGGTTTCACTCGAAAAATAGGATAGTATATTCCTCTTGATTTATTCTATAAACGGGGTACAGCAAGGTACAATTTGTGAGTGGTGACACCATAACAGACTTTAGTCAGATGTTGTGGAGCAGACGCTTTGGTGTCGATACACCACCGTGATGTAAGAGTTCTGAATGCGACTTAAGTAGCGAACAACGACGGGAGGTCGAATGAGGTGGCACTCGTGTGTGCCAGAAAACAAATTGGAGCACTCGAAGACAGTCGGATGCCATTCAGATAGACATCGACACGAATCCGCACTTCCAGCAGCGAGGATCACGCCGGAAGCTGACGTAACAGTGACACGCTAAACGCTCTCGTTATCTCGCACCGACAAGCGATCGATAAGTTCCTCAAAATCGATACCGATGTATTGTATCACAAATAGCGCTGGTGGAGAACGTCGATTAGATCGCAGGAACGACGAACATGAGGCGAAGAGTTTTTCAGACCACTATGATACCAAAGATCACAGGATCTTAAAATTTGTTGGAGTCTCCCTGGAGATCCCTAGAACTCTTAGGAAACACCAAGGATTTTAGACACTCCGAGGATCTTTAACACTACCTGGCACTTCAAGAGATCCCAAAGACCTTTAGAGCACACCCACAAATGCACGATATGCCAAGGGCTTTCAAAGAATTATCCAATAATCCAAGAGATCCAAAAGACACTTAGGTCTACCCAGAGGCTCCAAGAATTTCAAGGACGATTAGAACTATTTGGAGGATATCCCAAAGACGTCTGCTATTTTCTAGAAATTCCATAGACACCTAGAACTCTCTCGTAATTTAAGGGGTTCGAATATCTGCCTGGAAGTTCAAAGGATTTTAAAGGTGTTTGAAACTCCTTAAAGGTCCAAACAATCCCAGCAACCCGTACACATCTAGAACTCGAGGGATCTTGAGAACGTACAGAGTACGCTAAGGCATTCTAAGGGTCCATGAGATCCCACGAACCATTTTGGACTTTCCAAAACCCAACACAAACCAAAGGATCCCAAGAACTTCCCGCAATAATTGCCATGAAAATCTCATGGACGAGAAAGACATGAAGCTGCACGATGTAATGAGATATTCAAAACTGCTAGACGATTATCACCATATAAATAAGATGTTTAATAAATTTTCAGGACGAGTAGTAAAATCGAGAGACCACGCAAGGTGGGAAATTACTTATTCATGCGAAACTTCGGCGTGAAATTGATTACCGTCGATAAATCAATCAGCTCGTGCTTCAGAAGAAGTTCAGGAAGGACTGGGCGAGGAGGGTCGCACGACTTTCTGCGTCAAAATTAATAAATCGATTTAATTGATTTAATAAGTCAATCGATTTATGGAAGCAATCAGTGTCGGTGAATAGATTTATTGCCGCGAATTCGTTTTGCCCGTATAACGGTTCGGAAGCATCGTCAATATTTTCCACCATTTTCCTAGAGGAATCGTTTTCTGAAATGTTTCTAAAAGAACTGTCCAACGTTGAACGAAGTTTCAGTAGTTGTCTAAATGCTAAACGTGTCACTGAAATAAATTCATTCCACAACTGGAGAGTACTTAAACAAATAGCACTCGATTATCTTTTGTATCCCACTACTAAGAACAAACAATCCTCAAGTCTACGTTTATTAATTATTTTTTTAATCCTGCAATACAAAGTATCGACATGGTGACAAAAGAAAATATAATGCCAAACGAACTTCATACAATTCGTATTAATTTAACCCTTTGTGCTCGAGAGACGACACGTAGTCGCTCAATAATACTAACTTCAAACATTTGCAACTGTAAAATATTTAATAAGATTCACTCATAGTGAATTTCATTTCGTTTAATTTAGCAATATATTAAAAATTACTTATTCGACTATTCAACCTTTTGAGTTTGATAATTTACAAAATTATCATTTGGTGGCTGATAATCACCTTTCGACTGCAAAAGGTTGACACTCGATCAAACGCGTCTGCACGTTATCCATAACGTAACAATAAATCATAGTAACAATACCGCAGAGTAGGCATCGTGCACAGCCATCGATACGTTTCAGTGAGCTGATAAAAATGAATGACAAGCGACCTTTTACACGCGTTGTATCTGGTCCGTGGTACGCGGCAGAGGTGTACCAAAGGAAGTCTTGGAAACGCGCGAAACGATACGTCGAAGCCGTACTCGACGCGCGATTGTATGCAAATTGGCGGCTACGTCCGCGGTAGTGCAGGGCGTGTTTCGCGAACGGACGCGCCGCGATCAGGCGATTATTAGACGCGGAATACGGGACTCGAAACGAGCCTGCTACAGAGTAACGGGGATCCTAATACGTTTATAATGCCCGTAACCCGGGAAATCGAACCGGTATCCCGAGATCGCTCGCAAATTAAGAAGCAACACGTAAGGGCCCATTGTTTTGGGTAATCATACGTTTTAGGTGTTTAACCCTTTATCCTTTTTTCGTTATCCTTCAACCCTAATCATGATATTCTCCATAAGGAACCCGAATTTCGATTATACAAAGCTGAGAGTGAGTAAAATTTACTTCCTTTATGGGAACTCGAAGTTCAACGAATTATCTGACATCTACCTAAATTTTCTTTCAAACTTTTTATGCCTTACTCGCGATTTGTTCCAGCAGATCTTGGATTAAAAATAAATTTTTACCCTTTGCGATCGAGAGGCGACACTGTTAGTCGTCAAACGATAGTTTCGCAAATTTTCAGACTTCAGTTAATTTGTTTATTAGTCAGACCCGGAGGTTAAATAGTCTTATACGTAAATTTTAGTATATGACTTAACCAAACTAAGTGAAGATGAGTAATAGGCGAATCTTAGTAAATATTTTACGGTTGAAAATTTTTGAAGTTAATATTATTAGATGGTTAATAACTTCTCGTTATTCACACCAGTTTTATTGTTTTCTGTATTACAAAATGTTACTACATAAGTTATTCGGATATTTAGAAAAGTTTGTTATCGCAATTAAGACGAATTCTATGATTTAAAAAATCATAAAATTGTACTGTTTTCAAGTGGGCGGAACACTTACATGAATAGTAATTAAATTCCAATATAAATTGTAATTCAAAATTTTCAAAATTGTATAAGCAAGATTTAAAAAGTGAAGAAATTGCATTATTTTTATGTGGGCGGAACACTTCTATAAATAATAATGAAATTACGATATAAATTATAATTCAATGTTTTCAAAATCGTGCAAGCAACGGACATGTTTACAGTAGCAACAAAAATGCAAATTTGTTACACGAAGTTACATCCATCATTTGTACATACCAATCGGTGAATACAAAATTTGTTGGAGCCTAAAGTACGGCATAACGGGTAACATCAATGGACAGCAAATGTTATCACCGGTCCCCGTGGCGCCGGAAACGGAAGAGGGAGCGCGACGACCGCGAATTTTCGCAGGCGCGAAGAGGTAACAGAGAACGCGCCTTTTTCTTCGTGATTATCTGTCGCCGCAGCACTGGACAGGCATTAATTCCAGCGGTTTAATCGCAATCGTTATCATCGGAAATGTATACGGTCCTAACAAGACAGCTCGCTGATAACCGGCTCGACAACGCTGAACCGTGGCCGTTCCACGAGAAAACCGTACCAGTTTGTAATTATAAGGCCGTGGAACGGGGGCCCCGATTGACCGGAAGCTCGTTACTCCGCGAGATTCAATCGCGAGAATAGAATTCGCTCGTGCGCGCGCCTCTCAGCCTTTCCCTCCGCGTTTCCGGAAGCCTGCGGGACACGCGGTTTCTTTCACGATAATCGCTACGAGGCGGTGGCTATCGATCGGAGTACAAAGATACTAGCGCGCAGAAATGCTTGAGATACTCGAAGAAACTTTAATCGTGCGTCGCGATACCTTACTCTTGGCTAAGGAGGTAAAAAGTTGGAAAAGAGAAGTCGAGCGGACAGATCGATGTATACGGTAGCGGAGGTGAGTTTGAGACTAGAAGATGTAAAACAAAGTATCATGGCTTATAAATATTTTCTTTATATATCGATTTCTACCGCTAACAAGATAGTACGTATAATATTTGTTGATTAGTACGGAATTCGTTTACCGTGCTATTTCTCATCCATGAATCACTTCATTTTTGTCAATCCTTTTTTGGTCTTAAACTCTTGTCAGTTACTGTATCAGACATTCACAGATTACTTTAATAGATTTCAATGCACCGTATATCTCACACATTTTTTCCTTTTACAACGCTAAATAATTACTATCTATAATAGCAATAATTATATAATATAATAATTAAATAATAGTAATTTGTAACAAATCGATACAATAATTAAGTCGGTTTATACTAAACGAGTCATAAAATTTAATGCATTGATATTGCCCGTTCTGTTGCACTTGAACGTAAATACGCAACTACACGGTATACTGTTGTTTTTCTTTCTCAATAAGCATTCGTTGCAAACGAATAAAATCCGCGACGATACACGACGGAGTTGGTCGCCGGTCGCAGCGATTCCTGGCCGCCGCTCAATTTTTGACGAAGGGGGAAAGCTTTCGACGAGCAGCGACGACGGAGCACGCCGATTGGCCGCGATCCAATTACGTTCAATGAAAGTCTCTCTCGAGGGATTTATGCCCTCCGTCTACCGTCCCGTCGCAAAAACAATGATCCATGGATCCCTTTTCCGGCATTCCGGCCACGCCGCCGCATCCGAGAGCGTAGTCACCCTGTATACTCGCCAACGGGAGAAGGGGGGGCCGCCCGTTTCATTCTGACCAGGTGACGATTTTTTGCCCGGCCACTTTTGCCCCGATACAATGAGAAACGAGCCGCAAAAGGAACGCCGCGATGATCAACGAGGGGGCCGGTGTGCACGGGTGGGTATAAATTTTCGGCGAAATCACCGTGAATCAGGGAAGCGGTGTATACAGGTGTCGCGAGGTTCTCGGGAACGGAGATTGAAGCGAGCAGAAGAACCGCGAATCGAGATTTATTCGATGCGACCGCGGTCTCCCTCGACATCGTGCATCATTCTTAGAAACTATTATAAAACTGGGTTAGGAAAATTTGTTGAATATAGAATTGAACAGTTACATAAGTTGTACATAATTTAATTCAAGTAGGGTTAATGGAGAAAACGGTATTTATTGAAAGATACAAAGATACGAGAGATAATTCGAGAATTAGATAGGCGCAACTATACGCTTTGATCTTCCACAGACTACTAATTACTCCTGGTCAGAATGCAATGCATGGCAATGTTACAATACTTTGAGTCGAAAGGATCATGAACTACTTGAACTGCAACGCAGTGCCGATAGACAATGGGTGTGGGCAACGCAGGTCCAGAGTTGTCAATTGTCAGAAAACATCGTACCAAGTAAGCATCGTCGCATTCTCTTACCAGACGACGCGCAGACCATCATAAACGAAGAATTAAGGCTTAAGCTAATAAACAGACATCCTGAAAGTATGTGCGAATGTTGAATGTTCGAAAGTAGAGGGATGTAAAAAAATATGCTCCAAAATCTGTGTTTTAAAGTATCGATCGGAACAGTATCGTAGTCTGATGGCTAAAGTTTAATGTCCCTTGAAAGGCATATCCGACCGCAAAGACTTAAAAAGTTGAATTTTTTTAAATGTTCGAAAGCAGAGGGATGTAAAAAGATATGCATTAAAATCTGTGTTTTAAAGTATCGATCGGAACAGTATCGTAGTCTGATGGCTAAAGT
>JAOPTO010001403.1:0-187084 GCA_033822845.1 Tetrapedia diversipes | reverse complement strand
AGTTCTTTAACTCTTTGACGCACAGGATTTCAGAGAATAAATAGACCCATGTTGCACAGGAATTTTGTTGTGTTTTAAATTAAACAAACTTATACCAACCTGTATTGACATGTTGAAACTTGCCAACACAAGCGAACATATTTATAACACTTTTTTATGGTATTACCAACTGTTTTACATAAATAAAAATGCTTCACCATGCATTAACCGTGCATCAAAAAGGTGGGACATTTTTAATCCCACCATGCTCCAAAGAGTTAACGCGATACTGAAAGAATGAAGTAAAGTATTATAAAGTAACAATTTCTTTGTCCGCTCTGAGATTTGTTAGTGAAAAGGAAACAGACGTAGAACGAAAATGGCTCGAACGCCAGGATAGGGTTAAGTAAATTTATCAACCCAATTTAACACAATTCGTGTCCCTTAATCGCCGCACAACGGTCAGTTTCTCTTATTCCACCGTCGAAACCACGATTTTCTTCCCCACGATTTTCCCCGGTCACGCTATCTCATTTCCATCGATCGTGCACCTCCGCTGCGCGAAAAGGTGCACGTTCGTGACCCGAAATGCTTAATTCGCAACGCGCGGCGGCCACGAACGCGAGCACGCGGCATTAAGATTAAACGGCGCGTGATTATAGGTATATCGCTGCGCTCATCGTTTTCGCCTTCTCTTCGCGAGCAATTTTTCTCGCCGACCTACGGCGGCGATTATCAACGCTAATAGAAACGAGCGCGTCGCGCTAAGACGGACCCTCCGAAGCGAGGAGTACGCGCGCTATCCGTTTATCACTTTAACTGCAACGTTGATCATATATAAACGGCCATGGTTTCTCCTGGAGCGCTTCGACTACTTGCAATTGTAAGAGTTGAATAAAAATTGACAATTAGTGGATTTTGAACAGTACCGCTATTTAGAGGATACTTTGAAGTAAAAAGTGCCCCATTGAACGATTAAAAATTGTTATTAGAACATCGAAGATAAAGGATTAATTTCTATGAAATCTTGTATTTAGCGGTGTACTTCCATGGCGTTCTGAGCGAAATATGCGATTTTAACGTGGCAGTTAAAGGATTAACCTTCCTATGACTAACTTTATAAGATAAAGCGTGATGTCAGAGTTCTTAACTCTTTGATTGCCATATTGGTCATATTTGACCGGCCATGATTTCTCCTGTAACGCCACAGTGGTCATTGGTGACCGGAGTGGTTCGACCACTTGCAATTGTAAGAGTTGAATAAAAATTGACTGTTAGTGGATTTTGAACATTACCGTTATTTAAAGGATACTTTAAAGCAAAAAGTGCCCCATTGAACGATTAAAAATTTTTATTAGAACATCGAAGATAAAGGATTAATTTCTGAAACATGTGATTTCAGCGTGGCAATCAAAGGATTAACCTTCCTATGACTAACTTTATAAGATAAAGCGTGATGTCAGAGTTCTTAACACTTTGATTGCCATATTGGTCATATTTGACCGGCCATGGTTTCTCCTATAACGCCACGATGATCATTGGTGGCCGGAGTGCTTCGATTACTTGCAATTGTAAGAGTTGAATAAAAATAGACAATTAGTGGATTTTGAACATTACAGCTATTTAGGGGATACTTTGAAGTAAAAAGTGCCCCATTGAACGATTAAAAATTTTTATTAGAACATCGAAGATAAAGGTTTAATTTTTGAATCATGTGATTTCAGCGTGGCAGTCAAAGGATTACCCGCGCGCAGAGGAGTACTGCGAGCTAGCAAGTGTTTCCGTGGCGTACCGGCGCCGAGGGTCGCGACGGTTGAAACATTAAGTTTTTACCGTTAACCCGAGCCCGTAGACGGTTAATTATTCCGTTTAAGGCGGAGGCGAAAAGTTTTAGTCACCAGTGGGCCCGACGCGAGCGCCTCCTTGCGCAGAAGCGTGCAAAATATAACGGAAGTGCACGACGGGGCCTCGTTTCTCGCGAAATTGCGCTCGTAAAAGGGGATCCGCGGAGCCGTTCCGTTTCATTTCATTTCTCCGAAGGAAACGGCCGATTCCGAGGCGACCGCGTGATTGACACCACTTCGTGACCATTTTCTTCGTCCTCCTCGTTTGTCTCTCGCTTCTCTCCTCCGACTCGCGAGACGGACGAAGATCGGTCGTTCGACGGTGAGAGGGGTGAAGGGGGGGGATAACGCGAAGAACTTTGACGTGACATACTTCGTGTTTTGTGCATTCCGGGTAATAAATAAGACTTGTTAAAGGGTTCGAAGACAGGAAGCTAATTTCACGGACGGATCGGGACAAGTCGCTGAAGCATTACTCCCTTGTTACTCTCTTCGTGTCTCACCGGTTAACGTGTGTAATTGTTGAGGGGTTATGTAAAAAATAGAAAAAGTCTGTTTAAAAAGAAAATGACTGTATCAGTAGTTATATATTTAATGAAAAGTTACCGTCGGTGGTGTTTATAAGAGGGACGCACAATAGGAAGTGACAAAAAAAAAAAACTGCAAACGCGGCGACAGTATGCACATTTATACCTGACTGTATTAACACATTGACAGCCGGCCCCGCGAAAACGCGGGTTTCTGAATCTGTCGTTTGAGTAACTGCTCCACGATGATGTGGATTTTTTTTAACGTTAAATTGTATATGACGAATATGCAAATAAAATGCACTATTTCACGAAAATATATAATGTTTTAAATATTTTTTTTGGCTATTCAGTGATCAGAAACAAACGAATAAGGCCGGCGCTCAGGCTTTAAATGTCTCAGGTCGCCGGCTGTCAATGTTTTAATCGCGTTTCCAAACCTTAAGAAAACAACGTAAAATAGACGAAGAGAAGGAAGTCATTATTTCCGAATGATTTTAGTATGCAGAGTTTTCCAGGTACAAATAAATATTTTTTACCTTACAGCAATGGTGTAATTTAATTAACCCGCTGTTGTTTTTCGAGGAACTTAACCGTACGAATGCACGTGCATAGGTTCTGTTTAATGGTAGCTGCCGCTGCGTCGAAATCGATTTTCCAGTGATTCTCCGATACTAACGGTAGCCGTGGCCAGGCCGAAGTTTACAATCGAACTTTTCTGTGGAAAGGTCATCGAGATAGGCATGTCACTCGCGAAGGCAGTCCCCGTTGGCATTTCTCGATTTGGCAATTTCTCGCTTTCTCGGGCCGCCGTTCCCCGTCCTTAAACAGCCACAGTGTCCATTATCCGCTCGTTATCACGTAGTCTGGACGAACGTGAGATGGACACAAGACGCTAATCGAGGAAACATCCCCGCGATTGGCGAAGACGAAGACGAACGGGTGGAATCCTTAAAGGAAGGTCCGGTACCTGTATCTGTCGATCAATCCGCGAGAACGTTATGGCGAAAATACCAACGGAAACGTGCCATTCGGCTTGCCGTATGCTTACATGGGCATTGAATTGCTGAGACTTTCGAAAAAGAACGAAAAGGAAACACGCTGTTCGCATCCTTATCTTGAAATATGTGAAAGTATGAAAACGTTCCAGCGTATTGTTGGAATCAAGAACAATATGAAACGTTACTTTTTCTGATTTTATATAAGAGAAAATTAAACTTATGGAGCAAGTTTGAAAAATAAGTCTCGGTATATCTATTATAAAGAGTGTGTAATTACTTAAATATTAATTATTCAATAATCTCCAAATGTAATTAATTAAATTATAATTATACCTTCCTGCCCTCGCCATTAGGAGGGATTCATCGATTACCCTTCTCGCAATTGCTCAAACCCAGCCACGGGTTTCTATACATACGAATTCTGACCTGTCCTTTCCTATTCCTGTTTCCCATCCAAGTTGGGAGGATTTTTGAAAATTTTCCTCCCTGCACCTTATGCAATCACGATCTAATCTATTCACTTCCATAGGTAACGCCATTCACATCTCTTAACCGATAAGTCTGGACCACAGGCAGGAGCGGCGCAATAATCATCAATTCAAAACAAAAAAAAAAGGAAAAAAGGACAAAAGAAACCCTTCCTATCCCTGTGTCTAAGGCACGGGCCGACTTGGTAGCCTAACCGATGAGTCCCGTACGAAACACTGCTTTCCATTCCTCCTTTTCCTTCTCACTCCTCTTCCGCAACAGCCACAATACAATAATTTCTAAACATTCTTAAATACTTTTTACTCCAATACCCTTCTCTCAAATGTTCGCACGGAATCTTTCAGTTTTCAAGTGTTCATTATTCTAGCGAAGACACAACTAGAACGGACACACGTGTACACTTATACAGAGCTCTAACAACAAAACAGCAAACCCTAATCGACGATTTTCGCACGTCCAGTCGGAAGGAAGCTAGGGAGAACGTAGGGGGAGGGTGGGGGGAGAATCAGACGACTTGGTCGCCGCCGAAAAAAAATCCCCCTTATTTGCACCTTTCTGCTTGCAAGAGGATTAGCCGTCTATCGACTCTTTCATCCAGCCGTGGATTATCGAACCAGGCACAATAGCCCCTGTATGGCAACACCTACCGGGGGTATACGATTGAGTCGCGCAAAGTCCTGGCTTATCTTCAACCTTTACCTTCCCACGCGTATCACCGGCGATAGCGTCAGGAAGACACATAAGCGTTTGGGGTATGGGGAGCCTGGCAATCCGGTGGCATCTTCGCTGGAAAGCTTCCTTCGAAAGTTGGTGCTGTTTGTACTATCGATCACCGATAGTAATAAGCGTATTCTTATTGAATATACATTTCGTTTTGTGGGAATTTGTAGAAATTGAAGGTTAAAGTTTGACGTGTTAAACTCACGCGAAAGATACAATTTATTCACAAATTTGCGACCGAAATGTAACGTGCAGTGGGTACCGTACGTTTTAAATGCCTATTATAAATTGTAAACGTAACGGTAGATATTTCGATTCATAGGAATTATAAATCATCGAAACATACTATTTATGATAGTCTTCTTTGGGTTCAGCGTGAGGACCTTTGTATTTTAAACATTCGTTTACCGAAATTCCAATATCATTCGCGTACGATAACGACCAAATCCTTTTTCCCTTTTCCTAAACCATCCTACTATGATATGATGGTATGATATTCGAAATCTTCAGAACGATGCTACACAATTTTATAATTTGAAATCCACAAAGTTGCCACCTATCATTGTAATCTGCCAAAATTCCATTCTACAATTCCGAATACAACAATTCTTGGAACAACGACTACGTATAAGAGAATCCCATAAGGTGTCGTGCGAATCCATCCACGCCACAAAGTCGCAGGGACACGTCCCCCTTAAGCCGGTCCTCGTTTAACGAAGAAACCAGGTTTCTTCGGGGGATCAGGGCGGACAGATCGATTGCAGGGTGGACGAAGGGGGTGGTCCGATTTCTGTTGGCGGGATCGAGCCGAGGATTTGCGAACATCGAGCCGAGGCGATCAAACGCTCGTGAAATCCAAGGCTGTTCACCGGGACGAAAGAAACCGCCACGGTGTCGTCCATTTGTACGTCGGATTAAGACGTTTGAATTTCGCTCGGAACGACGAATGGAAGTAGGAGGAAACATCGCCAGCACGCCGGAGAAGAGAGAAGAAGGGACTAACATAGAAGAAGAAGAAGAAGAGTAGAAGAAGAAGAAGAAGAAGAAGAAGTAGACACGCGAGTCATCGTGATCGTATGGCAATCGACCGACTGCCAGATTAGCATCAGAACCGAAAAGCTTGATGGGAATTAAGACGACGGCGCCCATGTCATGTGGTAATGCATCGAACTGACTCGGTCTCGCGTAGGTACTCGCGTCCAAGAGCAACAGGGACGAGAGATCGGCGGAGAAGAACGAAAAAGAAAAGGAACACGGACAACGGGCTGTCTGTTCGTACGTTTCGTGCATACGTATACCTAGATTCCCGAGCTGTGAGAATTCTCTTCTCGGCACGGATCGAACGCACGCGCGTACGTCTATCGATTCGACCAGGGCGAAGAGACTGGGAAATTTGCAAGCAGTCCGGTTCGACGGATCGTCCCCGTCGCACGAATCCTCCCATCGGCTCCCGAACGTGTTGGTATTATCTGGAATCGCGGCGGATCACGGGAACTTACGTACTTTATGCCCCGTAATTATTATCATCACGCGCCACGGTAATAACACGATACCGGCCGTGTGTGTACTTTAAAAGCAGCCCCCGAACCGTTCGTCTTCCCTAAAGAGCAAAAACCACGAGAAATTGCCGGACGACTTCGCCATGCCCTCCCCCTAACCCGTACCCCCCTTCCCCTGCCCCTCGGCGCGAGGCGCTCGTTATCGATCGCGGTATCGTTTCGAAGACCTGGAGAGAGAAACGCTGAGGGATACGCTAAGAATATCGATGGTTATCGTTCGTTACACGCGCCGGTCGCATGGAAATCGACTTTCGTCGGCGAGATTCGGCTGGCATCGATCGATCGCGATCGAAGGATCGCAGAGCGTGGGAGTCGTTCCGGGACCACGAGGACCGGTTTCAAAATGTCGACGGATCGGCTGGCAAGCTGTTCACCGCGCGTGTGCATTAACGATCGTGCCCGATCGACACACGGGTGACGTATACGTGTACGTCGTCGTGCCCGTGTTACGCTGCACGCGTTTGACCCGTCGAGCGTGAAATGTTGCCGGTCGCGTGCGACAATACGCGGAAATTATGCATGGAACGGGTGCAAAGGAGTTTATGGGGAAGGGGGCCGCGCCTTGCACCGGGAATTCGTGTCAGCGTCAGCTACCGTTCCGCGGATACATGTGAGTTATATTCGGCGGTCGAAGCGCGTACGCTCGGTTTCGCTGCGAATCGAGAATGATCGTGCAGCGACCGTGTTTGGACCAAGGTGTACAAAACAGTGGAGAATACGCACGAAACGCAGAAATCTGCTGAAGGTCCTAGGTGCATAGCAAATTACAATATTTGGAGAATGAAACAAATTTCGATACAAATTCCATTATTTTAGCTGCGTCCGCGTAAATTTGAATTCGTACGATAATTCACGAAGTTATAGAGTATTAATTAGGGTGTAATCGAAGAATTAGGGGTAGGGAAGAACGACATTGTCGCGATTTCGATAGCGACAAGGCAGTGACAACGATAACTTTGCTAGGCCAACAATGGCGACGATGTGGCGATGATGATCAATGATTCGCCTCGCACAGTACGCGAACCAACAAACGATGAACCAACGTCGCGAATTAAGGCAACCCGTTTACAGTGCACGCGTGTTGCCTGCATCATGCGTGCACACAGCTACCTACCCTTTCGTGTAGGCTCCCGAGACGAGGAGAACGTTCGCCGCGAGCGAGTCGAGCTATTCTGATTTTTGCCGCGAGCTATCTAGGCGCAAAAAAGGAACGCAGCCCAGACAATCGCCTGCTCGCCCACGCAGCGTATGCGCCACGCCGGATCCTTGTAGGGCCCTCGATCCTTCGTGTCACAGCCACGCACACGCACGCACACATATACGTGTATATCTATCCCCACGGTGGCAGGCAGGCAACGATTTTGATAATTGGACGTTTATCCGGGGTCACGTCGTTGCGCAGGACTTACGAGGGTGTAATATTGATTTAGTGGACAGTTTCTAGGAAGCAGGTTTCAGTATAGTAATCGGAGCTCGAGCTACCGGAATTCTTTTACGTCTCCCTAGTCCGCATAAATAGGTTTCTACTGGTTCAAGCTACGCGCAACTAAATCTTGCTTTCATACTCATTCTCATGGAACTTTACGCGTACAGTTTGTCCGGTTGACTAACAGAAGCGCGTTTTAAGTGCATGCAAATATAGTTCGCATCGCGCAAGTATCGTATTTCTTTTACCGAAACGAAATTATTTCGAATACATACTCTATTGAATACATTTATCGCTACTTTAACGACGATACAGGTAAATGGTTCTGCAAAGGTGGCGCTTAAGAAAAATTGCTAGAATTAACACGAATTTAACAGATTTCTCAAACGCAAACTTTCCACTTTCCCTATTTAAACGTTAGGGTACCACGATACCTAACCCGACAAAGGATGCTCGGTAAAAATGAAGCAACAAGGAAGAGGAAACGAAAAGCGGCCACGGGATGTGGATTCGGGCAATTTGCGATTACGGCTCTGCCAGGCTGTTGGTTCGTTCGCGAAAAGGCAAGAGGGTCGGTCGAGCAGGCCGAAAGTGCTGGCCGGGGCTGTCGAAAGCCAGGTCGTAACGTACCACGGAACACGTGTTTACCGGCATTTTATTGTTGTAGCGTGGCGAACGTGGTGAATATGCAAATGGAACGTGGTACGACCACGTGCGCGAGGTCCTCTTCGTTTATCCGTCGAGCGTCCGCGATCTTCGATTTTATTTCGGCGCCCTTCCCGCGTTTCCCGATTCCACGCACCTCCGCGAGTGTATGCGCGTACCGACCGATTACGAGCACCCCTTTCTGCCTATCACTTATACAGTCGTTCTGTTAACCTTAACGATTACCATTTCTCCCGTTTTTACAGTTCTTATTTTTATGACTCGCTTAATGAGGGCCATTAAGCGCGTTTCGTTCTGCACGCGCGACCGATTGCTCACGTTCTTCTTTTCTTCTCTCTTTCTCACTCACGGGGACGCTTAGCGCCTTAACGCCGGTCATTTGTGGCGATAATTCATTCATGAAACGGTCAAGGCGGTTGCTTAACGATCGGGACAACGCGCGGTCGTGGTACGCTCGATTGCGTGTCATTAAGCGATCTCGGTGTGAAAACGGATTCAGGTGAGAGCCGTATTTTATCAGATCGGCTCGGTTTAAACGAAATAAACAATGAAAAATACACGTAAACAGTCGTTTATGCAAAGCGTGAACAAGCGTGAGCAAAGATATAAATACACGTGTAAGCGAACGGAGTGGGTACGCGATTTTTAACCGCGACATCAATATTAATGCACGCGTGTCATACAACAAATTTTATCACCTCGCACGTTATCCTAAACAGATCTCGAAGCGGTGCAATTTTCCAAAATTGCAGCGTCACTTAAACTCTAAAATTGTTGTGGTGGAACGGTTTTCATAGGGTATGGGGTACGAGAAAAAATGTTTCTATGGAAGTGTGGCGAGTGCGTATGATAAACAATGAGTAGACATTAAGGTTTGTGTTGTAGAATGAGCGTGGGGAAATGTGATCTATGTGATTTGTATACTTATGGAATAAATAGAGAGAGCAGCGATAAAAAAAACAGTCAGCATGTGATAACAACGATCTTAGTAACGAGTAATACTGATATAAAGATAGAGATAGATCGAGAGAGGTAGAGAGAGAGAGAGAGTGTCGCAGAACCATTTTCAGTGTGTTTAACCTTTTGCACTCGAGAGGTTACTGTGACCCGGCTAACAATATTAACTCCAAAGATTTTCAAGTGCAAAATATCTACTAACATTCCTTATGTTAAACCTCATTTGGTTTAGTTAACTTGTATACAAAAATTTACATGTATGACTATTTAACCTCCGGGTCTAACCAATAAACAAACTAACTAAAGATTGAAAATTAGTGAAACTATCGTTTGGCGACTAACAGCTACCTCTCGAGCGTAAAGGGTTAATAGTTTTTAGTGTTTTAATAGTTGTATAAATAAGTTATATTTATTATTTTTACGCATTTACTCTATTGGGAATGGGGTTTTATATTGCTAAATGAAATAAACTCTTATTTGTGAAATAATACTTAGATATTTAATGATACTTTTATATAGCACGAGGAAGGGCAATTTTGATCGCACCTAGCGAGTTTTGTCACAAGACTAGCAGAACGCAGTGGTCGAAATTCTTACAACCCCGTCCGGGTCCTTCAGCCCCTGCAGTTCTGTTTCTCGATGTTTTCGAACTTTCTAAAATGCCAGATGTGGCTTAGCTTCTTGGAAGAAGCCCTTGAGAAAGTACGTTAAGAGAAAGCCGGTTTATTGTTAATTTTTGCTTCGTAGTATTTCTGTATTCAATTTCCAACATACTCACAAAAGTGACCACACGTACGAACAGCCACGCGAATTCTCCGATCCCCAAATTTTACACGCCACACCCTCCGCATAGCTCACATTTTTCCCGTTCCTATAAATTTCTCCAACCGTCGCGCGTCAGCCGAGCTGCCCCGAAAAACCGAAGAATCTCGCCGGCAATCGCCGTCGATTTCCCCGAATGAGATGCATTCCGCCTGGCCTGAATATTCACCAGCTTCGTAGTCACAGCCCCGCACCGTATCATCAACGGGCGCAAGCTGGTGTTCCCGAGGGAAACAACGCTCGCGATGCTCGTCTCAAGGCGAACAAAAGTGGTGGCGAGGGAACAGCGCAGCGAGCCGCGAAATTTCAGGTTTCCCTCGGTCGATCTTCGAGCTCGCGCGCACAAAAAGCGCACGACAACGCTCGGGCCACCGTGCGCAGCCCGCGGAGCAACCGTGCAATCACCGCCGGCGAAATTAGGTAAGCAGATTATAAACAATTAGCTCGGCGGGAGCACGACCGGACGCCGAAACAAGGGCGTAGCCCGACTGATCGGACGAGAGAATAATGTACAAGCAGCGGACAAATGTTTAATCGATTTTGGAACAACGTTGCGTTAACGTGAAATTTTGTATTCAGCATTTTCTCAATCGATTTACCTCTTCAACGCTAGAACTATCGACGATTAGGGTATACTTATTGGAGACCAAAAAATCAAATTGCAAGCTGTACGAAAAAGATATTTAATATAAGGCAAGCAAATTGTAGCAACCGTAAAAAACAAAAGTAAAAGTAAAAATAAAATTTAGCAAAAGTAAAAATCATAGGAAATTTTCAAATATGTAGGCATCACAGTAACTTTACCATGTGTCTATGAAAAATTACGAACTGGGTCATTTTAACCCCTTTGGTAGTTCTAGTGTTAACACCAGATTTACGAACGTGTATCTATTCGTAATATGCATATGTTAAGAAATAAGTATACGTCATACAGAATTTTAGAATTGCAGAGCTGAAATAGGAAAATAGATTAGAGACATTCTGTATTTAATGTGATTACAATCCAGATACCTTGTCATTAAGTTATTTTCGACCTATTTTTATAGTTAACGACGTGATAGAATATTACGTTGAGAATGTAAAGGTGAGCGGTGGTAAACACGTATTTTCCACGAACACATCAGAATTGTCTGAAAAAGAGACTATTGCATATGAAGCAAAACAACCTACGGTAAGCTAAGGGTTAATTTGTTTTCTTTGCCCCGTTGCTCTTACTCCTTTGTCCGCTACTGTATGTATGGTTTGGCTACCGATCGTGTACCGATTTTTATACACGGAACGGTGGCCATCGAGCTGCTCGTCGGTATCAATGATAGATGCGTATCGTTTTACTGGACGTATCATTACCCGAACCGATGATCCGCCTGCTGTGTGCGCGCAGTTTACGTGCCGGCGATGTTATTTCTGAATAAAATTATTTCGTGCCGCCGTCCGTGGCTGGCAATATAATGAATTATATTGCTTAATCATAGTCATTCTCGAGTAATTTCGCGTTCGTTCACTCGGACGAGCCCGGCAATCCGTATCCCGTCGGTTATAATTTCCGTTTTCGGCGGTTCGATTCCTTAATCGAGCTATTTGCTGTTCTTTCCATTTTTTCTTTTTCCTCCCCGCTCCCTTTCTCTCACACACATACACACACACACACTCTCTCTCTCACCCTCTCTCCGCCTGTCTCTCTCGCTTTACATAAGCCCTGCGACTGCCGGGACGAGCGCACGCGTGAATCGAGGCTGAACACGCGTCGCGGCGAAAAAGTTCGCTAATAAAGTTAAACAGTATAATCCGTTTAATGACACGTTGGCAAGGTTCGTGCTCGCGTTTCAGCGAAAAATTGTCCGATAGGTAGCGATATCGATAAGGGACGTAACGAGGGACACACATCTAGGAGGCTGACAGGATTCGTTGCTGCGTGACGCGGCACGACGATCCGATTGTATCGGCGCGACGAGTTCTTTACGTGTTCCTGATATGTCTTCGACTTCAGACTACCGGTTCTCTTCGCTTCTCTTTTTTCAACCGTTTTTGCAACACCGCGAAAGAATTACGTGTAAATACGCGCTATCGAGCACCTAATAGCTTGTCATTCGGTAACGTTGCATTTATCACAAGTGGCGAACAAATTGGACCGTACGAAAGATTACGAATTCATCGATGACGCGATTATTGTTTTTCCTTGTTATATTCGAGTAAAGATTGATCAATCACCGATTAAAATTTGCCTCGCTGCGCCAGAAAAATCTAGTTTCCAACAGGTTTTAAGAGAACGTCCTACAATGAAGGATCAATATCGATAGTTAACACCTTGCTCGGCGCTTAATCTTAACCGGTTGATTACCGCGCTCGTGGAAATTCGTCATACGGTTAAACGACGCCAGCAGTTTCAGGGCGTGCTCGATCGTCTGTTGCACCGTTCGATCACAGTCCTCGATCATTTGTACTTTCCTATCGGGTGCATTTATCTCTCGCGCGCGCACACAACCGCGCTGTAGCAGAGAGGGCAGCGGTGGTAATCGAAGTGGCTCGTTATCGCACGGTTCGTACGACATCTAAAACCCTCGCGAAGACCTTTATCATTGCAGGCTAGCTTAGATCTAATCGCAATCGCTATTGCACCCATCAGAGACCGATCACTTTATTCAGATCGTTAGAAGTCTATTATCAATGTTGGTAGCCTCAACAATATTAATGGTGTTAACACTATCGATAAGTGATCAATGGGAAGTCAACTACGTGTATATTTATCAAAGAATAACCGTCGTTCACCGTTTATCACGTGTAACCTAATTTGTTGGCGCTTATTAGCAGCTACCAAATTTCACCATCAATTTAATTCAAGTTAATTTAATTTACTCGTAAACGAGAAAAACCCATTAACATGCATAGCTTTATCGATCATGCACGGAAATTACGATATTCTGGAAATTGATCTATGGAACACATCTATAGAGACACCAAAACGATCGATTCTTTGACATAATTTTACAATTAATTGCAACGGCAATAATACGAGTGATCGGATCGGTAGAACCATCAATTTGATTTGATAAAAATATCCAAATTGAAATCATACATCTGCTAGAATCTCCGTTTCTAATCCAGCATTAATTCCGCGTTTATCCTACATTTTGTAGATCTCATTTATGCGCTTCTTCTCTACGCCAACCTATCCACCGATCGTTCATCCTCGCGACACAGCGTAGCCTAAGCAAGCCAAGCGAATAATGACGATAATTGAGACCGAGGAACGGCTTTCGAGACGCAGATACAGGGTATCGAGAGAGATAAACAGAGTGTCCTCGCGAGGTTCCCGAAAAAACAGGCGTGCGGATCGAGCGGACGGCGTTGTCGAGGGCCGAAAGGAACAGCGGGGCCTGGCGAAACAGGATAGAAAGAAGGGACTTACGCTGATAAACACGTGTAGCTTTTAGCGAGGCATCCCGAAGATCGTATCGCCTGTAAAATATGCCCTCCGAGGACAATATTAACTGCTTCGTGCTTCTGCGGCCTATCTTTGCCCCGCGCGACACCGACGACCGTCCGCTCCGCGTTGCACGCGCTACGGCGACGCGCGAACCCTCCGGGATTCTTCGGCCGCCGCTGAATTATCGCCCGTCCGAATCCTTCGCCGGCAACGCGCCGGTAATTAAGCGGCTTTAATTATTATTATACGCTGCACGCGGGTGGCGGCACCGCGTCCCCTTGATGACCCCCGCGTGCCTTTGACCTCACCCTGCGTCCACGGCCACACGGGTATTTTCAACGCGGCCGCAGAAGTATCCGGCGAGGGTCGCGGAAGCAGTTCAGGGATGAAGGGTGATATTGGCAAATGGGGTTTTTGTACTGCTAAATGAAATAGACTCTTATTTGTGAAACGATACTTTGACACTTTATTATTACTATTGTGTGACACGAGGAAGGGCAATGTTATTAGTATAACTGCTGAATCTTTAAGTAATAAGCGATCTTTAAGTATGCATGGAAATAAACACGATCTTTATGATCCAGTGTTTGTAATTTGTATTACCGAAACGTATAATTCTTGGAAGATATTTAACCGTTTGCACTGGAGAAACGATTGTTGAACGTCTAATAATACTAACTGTAAAAATTTTCAAATTCGAAATATTTACTAAGATTCGCCTATATTAAATGTCATTTAATTTAGTTAAGAGATACACTAAAATTTACATATACGACTATTTAATTTCTGAGTATGACTAATAAACAAACTGACTAAAATCTGAACATTTGCCGAACTATTATTTGGCGACTAGCAGTCTTCTCTCGAGCGCAGAGGGTTAAACGAAGAGAATGCATTGCTTATACTGATTATTAAAAATATTGTATTCGTTCTGATTGACTAACGTTCGTTCAAAGAATAACATAAAAGTGTACGTTACACTTCGAAATTGAACGTTGTCACGAAATAGTTATCCTACGCCTCGAGCAATCGACAGCCTCCCGGACTAATCGTTTCCATGAAACGACCAAGCTTCCGGCGAGCGTGAGACAAGATCGCGAGACGCAGATAGCCCGGGAGCCGGAAGAGAATAAAAAGCGCGAAGAGGCGACGGGGCAGGTAGACAAGGGGAGAAAAGGATGTCGTCGGGGCAGATAAGCTCGCCCCCGCGCCGGAATAAGAAGTAACCGCGACAACCGGCGATCCTGGCCGGCGATTGCGCCGCGAGGTGAAACTTTATCGGCACCTCACCGGCACGAAGAAGTTGTCCGACGAACCGTTCGCTCGTTCGTTTCCTTTTCTTTCCCCTTTTTCTCGCCCGCCCACCACCGTCCACCGGGACCGGCGAGTCGCCCGTTGCATTAACCCTTTCGCTACGGCGACGCCGGCCACCGGTATGCCCGCCCGACAACTGAGCGAACGGTTTTACCGCCGTTGCTTTTATCCGTTTTTATTGTCAAGCCAAGCGAATAATCATACAATTATCGTGCTCAGTTGCAGTTATTCATTAGTGTGATTAATGATGGATAGCTTTAATCGATCAAATATCGTAGAGCTGTATTACCATTAATGACATTAACGGTAATTAATTTTGATAAGTGAGTGCGTGGTTGTCCTTAGGACGCAGAGAGTATTAATCATCTTTAGTACACTCCATTCAGAAATATAATACGTTAGAAATATAGTATGTTTAATCGCCGACAGCCAACGAAGCGAGGGAAAAAATCGGAGCTTTCGTTACTAAAACGAACTAATTAGTAACCCCATAAGGCCCAGAGTGAAATCAAGTTAACAGATGTCACGCCATAATTTCTCTGCAATATTGTAACTTTTCCACCACGCTGTACATCAACCGACGGCTATAACGAAGGGGTTAATAAACGCGTATCGAGCGTTCATCTATGGAATCTCGCATACGCAACGATGACATACGGCCCCGTTCCAGCTTACCGATGTCATTGCACGGCGCCGCCATAAGTTCCGGGCCTGCTCGCCCGTTTTCTTTCGCGGCGTTCGCGAAGAATGCCAGCCGATCACGCCCGCTGATATCGGGCCGGTAGCACGGGGCCGAAAAAGGGACCCCTTGGGAATCGAAGGTATTCGCTTAACGCGAGAAAAATAATCGCCCCCCTCGGGCTCGCCACCTCCAACGTTCGGCTCGGGCCTTATCGGGGCCCGACCGTTAGGTATCCGTGGCGATTTCTTGCAGTTCCTTTCATTGGCGAGGTTTTAGGTTCCAGATTTTAGGGGTACCGTTGGTTGTTTCGTTGATGTTTGCGGTATTCAGGTTCGGCGGGCATTCGAGGAAATTTTCGATCACGTTTTGTGGAACACCTTGTACGCATTGCACCGGCTAAGTATCTCAACTTGCCCCGTTTTTAAATTTGTACGCTGCGTTTAAACACCGATCAGAAGCATTCGCTTACCTAATCAGAGCTCGATGCTTCTAATCGCTTAAGATCGATTTAAAGTTGCTATCGCAACATCGTAACGTCATCGAACAATAAAATTTGATTAACGGCGCACGGTCGTGCAGCGAGAGGAGAAAAGTTTCGCAACCCAACAATTTACATACCGCTCGTTCATTTACAAACATGCAAGCAATCTCCCCCCTCCCCCCTCTCATTAACATTTGACTACGAAGTCATTAAAGATAACCGAGAGCGTGGATCGGTCGCAGCAGCCAGCTACCGTCCGCTCGTCCCCGTGGAACCGTTCCTGCCTGCTCCTTTATCCTCCTCGTCGCTCCAGGTGCCATTGCGCGCGCTCGTAAAGGTACCATAATACGGTTCTCTCTCCTCCCGAGTGGATAACATTTTTCAAGGGAAACCCACGAGAGTGGAAGTCTCACTCCGGTGGAAACGAAGCGGTGGCGCGGCGTGGACGTTGTCTACGACGACGGTACCGAGCTAAAAGTTGTTCCCTCGCCGAGGAGAGGGTTTTATAGGCGGTTCATCGTCGAGTGGCAGGTGGAGGCGTATACGTACGCGTTCTCGCGCACCAGCGGGAAGAAAAAAGGGAAGAAGGAGAAGGAGGGGGAGGATGAGGAGGAGGAAAAGCAAAAGGAAAAGGTGGAGAAGCGGTTTGTAGCATGCGTGCGTGCGTACGTAGGTGCGTGCGTGCGCGCGCGCGCGCGAAGCACGGGTACAGGGAGGCATTGCGATTGCGCTCTCACGACGATGATGACCGAGCACGCCGGCATGAGTCTGCTTCTTTTACGCGTTCATAATTGAGATAATCTTTACCGAGCGAGAGGAGGACCGCCGGTATGTGGATTTTTCCAATCGGCCACTTCCTCCGCCGTTCACGGGCCGTTATGCGTCGGCGACCACGATCGAATCACCGATTTGTGGAAGCGCGGATGCTGCTCGACGATTTCAGGGGGTTTTTAACCCTTCAAGGTCGACGCCTGCAGGCTGCGCGGACTTCGATGCCGTTCCCTGTGCCTGAGGTTACCGTGTCGAAGAAAGTTTGCGTTGGATCATGTTTGCGAGAGTGAACGAAAATTGGATGAATGTCTATGAAAAGTTAGATTGTTTAGGTAACGAAATTTAATGGGAATTTGTGGAAATTCGTATCTCTACGAATATAAGGGAACAAACGCGAGACGGATTCGTTTGATCCTCTAAATATCATAAAATATGTTACTGATGAAATTTGAGTTTTTGAGGAGTGAAGTGCTCGATGGTAACGATGTAGGAAAAAATGTGATTTAATTGAGAGTTCGCAACGTTTGATAAACAATTAAATGTGACGAAACGAAACAGAGTGGCACTCGATGCTTTTTGTCGATGCACAGAGATTATGGTAACGATCGAAGGGTAATTTGTGATGGAATAGTGTCGTTTTATGATTGCTGTCATGAATAGCTAAATGTATCGAGTACTTGTATGGTTGCCGGTTGACGTATTCGGAATTTATTTTCATAAGCGCACCGTGAACTCCGTGAACCTGTTGTAGCAATCTTACCGCGAGCAAATCGAAAGTAGTATTAGCGCCACCGTTGATGACTTTGTCATTGACATTTTTAACCTGCACCTCGATAGTGCAAAAAGTTGTTCACGCCATGATTGATAAAAAAAAACTCTCAAGTCCTTGGACCTATACCTTATTTGCATACAAACACGTTTAGGTCGCTGCTGCTGGTTCAATCGTACGAATAAAATGAACTTATAGATTTAGGAAATTAAATGCATTCTTTGATTTCGATAAATTAAATGACGAAAAATAGAGATTAACTTTAGACAATTTATGAGAATTTTGAACAGACTCGGACACGGTTCTAATCCATCGCTATGTCCAGTCGTAGGATAGATGCAGTTCGTGTAGGCAAGGCAAAGGAGTCAAGGCAGCTGCCTCCGGAGATGCGACGTGGCTCCTGTACGCGCAGTCAACCAGCAACTCTCATTCGATCTTGACATATTATCAAAGCGTCAAAACAGTTGTCAAACCCAAGAACCTTCTGACACAAGATCGATCAAAACTAAGCTTTGTGAACGTTCAAAAATAAACCAAATTCAAATTCATCCCTCTGCCTTTATTTTTAAAATCTACAGCATTTATACGGTCGAAAAACGAAAGCAAAGGAAGATTAATTTATTCTTCAACAACGAAAGATCGCTTTTTTATTTAGCTCACGCATAACATTCAATCAAATCTGATACAATTCCAAACAGACATCTACACGTGTACCATTAGTTTTAATAACTGAAATAATATTTCACCTGTTGGACACACCATGTACCTACGACACAATTATCCATTCAATACTTAAAAACCAGTATCGTACAAAAGAAAAAATGGCGATCCAAGAAAACGGAAACTATCGTTCACCGGTTGATTCGCCTTATCTGTACAACAAACCTCCACTGTTTGGAGCAAACAACACGACGGAAGGTTCCAAAATCCCACAAGAATTCGGTTCCTAGACCTGAATCCTATCTTCCGCAAAACTGCGATCCCGATGGATCGGTCGGCATGAGAACCACGATGATTGGACCCAATTACAGGTGGCGCGGGCGTGCTCAAGACGTTCTTGTGTCCCTGTCCGAGGCGCAGCTCGCGTTCGACCATCCTCTCTCCTCTCTTCTCCCTCTCCCTCCTGTTCGCTCCCTTCCTCCTCTCCGTTCGTACGGTTCCTCTCCTTTTCTCGAGTCCGTAAGGTCCGCCTATGCCGTGTACGAGCCTGCATGTTTCTCGGCAGGTGTATACAAGCATTTCCCTCCCCGTCTCGCCCCTCGTGCTCTGGGTGCACCCCACCCGGCCGTTGGTAGCAGCTCCGAGTGGCCCTGCTTCGCCGGCACCTTCGCCTTTCTCCGCCGCCCTCACCAAAGGAAATTAAACCCCACTTAAGCTCGCTGATTATCGTTGTCACGTACGAGCGTCGTTCCCCCGGCGAGCGAGTGCTCGAGAAACGAGCCAGGCCCGCTGCAAAAAGCCTGCCTCCTGCCTGCCTTCCTGCCTGCCTGCCTGACTGCCGAAGCTACGGCGCAAAAACCTGAACGAGAAGGGTTAACGAAAGCGAGAGGGTGAAGTCTTGTTTCGATTTCGTTGAATCGGAGTTCGAGAGACTCGATGAGTTAAGTTTAAATAGAAAATGCGTTTATGCAGCGATGCCGTTAAGAGTATTAAAAATGGGCAGGAAGAAAGGTACAAGGGAGAAATAGACAAACGCAGCCCTATCTGCATGAATTCCACCGAGTGACTAGCTTTATCGTTGCTTTGCCTTCCTCGTGTTCACTGTCAGGGATGCCACTCCGAAATCTACATCCTCCGATCATCATACTATAGGCGAGCAGGCACAAACCATGCTTATATTCCTACTTCAAATCCAATAGAGTAGTTCGGAAGGGTGGACACTCCGTTTCGATCGTCGTTCCCGCCGTCGATTCTATCGATCCGCAGAGGTATATTCCGTTGACTCGTGGATTCGACTCGACCAATTCTGTCCCCCGGGTTGACGTACCACCGGCACCGGCCGTGCACACGCTTTGGGAGAGATTCGATTCGTTTCCCAAGCGCGGGTCATCGATTCGACTCGCGTCTCCTCGCTTCGACTCGGATGTTTGATTAATCCTGTTTTTGCGGAAAGATTCGACGCACGTTTCGCGAATTCATCGATTACCGCGCGGCCGAGGCGACCGAATGTCGCGCGGCGGCACCGCCGTGAAGTCGCGGATTAATAACGGTGATGAGATTTCTCAGGAACGTGTCACGGTTTACGGTAGGGAAGATCAAAGGGAGAGAGGACCTGTTAATCCTGTTACCTCGCGTTCATCGACTCGCAGCACTCGAATGTATCGGCGATCGCGGCCCCGAGCCTCGGAGAAGAAAAGGCAACGGTGTGTCCCTCTCCTTCCGCGAAATTGGATTTGAGATCTGAAAAAGCGGCTTCCGATAGCCGCGTCA
The DNA here is from genome assembly GCA_033822845.1 of Tetrapedia diversipes. Classification (NCBI taxonomy): domain Eukaryota; kingdom Metazoa; phylum Arthropoda; class Insecta; order Hymenoptera; family Apidae; genus Tetrapedia; species Tetrapedia diversipes. The sequence goes on along the minus strand of JAOPTO010001403.1, from coordinate 167,223 downwards.
CGATCGTGCACGGGTCAGCCGGGAAAACAGGTAACGGACACATTGTTATGAAGGAATTCCGCGATCCCCTGAACGACGTGCAACGACACGATGCTCGAATCGCGCTTATCGCCTAAACAGTGTCACGATATGCCTCAAACATTCGTAGCCGCGGATTGTAACCGTGCTTCTCCATGTTACCACGCTCTTAATAGGACGAAACTAGGTAACACGCCACGGTAACCACTGTATGTACTTTCTATCGCGTGTGCCACGTGTCGGTAAAAATATTTGTTCCCGTCTACGAATTTCTCAGCACACGTTTATCAATTGCGTATCATCAAAATTACCGTGAGCCTATTAACGTACAGTGATCCCACAGTGGTAGCACAGAAAAATTCCATCGCAGTGAGGACTCGATCAAGCACGTGAACCGCGACGTTCCTAACTTATTCCCTTCGCTAAAATTAATTACCCTGCGCTAGGGGGCGGGAAAGCGCGAAAGAGAAGCTGGCGAGAGGGGGAGCGATCATAAAAACGAGCCCAAAAACAGAAGCGCACAACCGCAAGAGAGGACACGGGTGAAGGGAAGAGATTGCGCCAGAAGCGAGCGATAAGCCTAAAGAAGAAGGAGGACGAAGACCAAACCGTGGTGGAGGAGGGAAGAAACCAGAACCAAAGAGGGGAAGGGGGGACGGCGTATCAAGCTGGATTTCGCTATAATGAATTCCACCCTCAATGGGTAATCACGGGTCTCGCTCGATTACCCGTCTCTTCCTCTCGGGCACGAGAGAGAGCGAGAGAGAGAAAGAGAGGTGCGCGGAGCCGGTCGCTGTGGAAGGAGAGGAACGAGGAAAGGGGTGGCTCTGGTTCGGGGCCCTGGAAATAGCACTTAGGGCCCTATACGTGCCTCGGATGATACCCTACAAGGTAGCAGGAACGGCAGCCGACGCTGCCGGCGTGGTAATGTTTTAGTGCACGGAGGCGGAGGCGTGCTCTGGTAGTTAGGCTCGCCTTCGCCGTCGTTTCTCGGTGTATATATATTCGTCCAGTGGCCCGTCGCTCGCGTTGTTGTCGACCATCGTCGTCGTCGTCGCGTCGTCGTCGTCGTTGTCGTAGTAGTAGTAGTAGTAGTAGTTGTTGCTGTTGTTGTTGCTGGTGCTGCTGGTGGTGTGTAGTCGACACGGTGTGCATCGAAGGGGGCACAACGTGCACGCTATCATTAGGAGAAGCAAGAATGAGGGGACGGTAGGAGGATGGATGAGATAGATGTTCCCTCTTTGCTTCTCCTCTTCGTCCACCTTCTTCTCCTTCTTCTTCTTCCTCCTCCTCCTCCTCTTCTTCTTCTTCTTCATCTTCTTCTTTCTCTTCTTCATCTTCTTCTTCTTCTTCCTCACCGTCCTCTTCTGATGCTGCTGTTTCTGCTGCCGTGGCTCCTCTTCTATTGCGCAAACCTTATACGCGTTGCACCGCGGAGCAACGTCGGTAGCAGAGTCGCGCCTCGGGCTACGGCTCTTTTATATGTGGAGCAACCCCCTCCTCCCCGACCCGTACCGCGCCACAGCATCTCGCTACTCTCGTTTCTTTTCTCCGCCGCGGTCCTCCCCCAAGGCTCGGATGCTCGCCGCCGATTCTCCGGGACAGCGCGCAACGGCCCAGTCGTAACGGAACCCTCTTGGAATCGGTAACGAGGTGCGTATTCAAGGTCCAGCATTTGACGGTGGTGCTTTGGGTGAGATTGCACGGCTGGCTCACTTTTCTCAAACTATGTGAGAAATATTGTTCGATAACAGGTGAACCGGGTTATTGAAACAGGTCGACCACCATTGCTGAAACAAGGTTTCTGAGATTCCACCTCGGGCAGTTCTCGCTATTTCAGTTTTCCGGTGAAAGGGTCAACGTGTTGATCGAGCTGTCTGTGATGACCGGAACAACGCTTCTATTCCCTGTACTCTCCTTCGTATCAAACCAGATATCTCGTAGAGCGAAGCTATTACTCCCTCGACGCGCTAGCGATGCAGTAAAGAAAATCCCACCCAACCTTTATCAATTTTACGGACAGCAACGTCCCGAAGGACGGAGCGGCACGGTCCCGATTAAATGTAAATCCTAATCAGCCGTTTGGTTTGCGTCCACTTTGTTTCCTCTGGCTTTGGCCCCGGCCTGATTACAGGTCGCACGTCCAGGGCCGGCCGTTGCTTCGGGATTTTTCGGGCCCAGACGCGTGGGCCTAATGCGGGCCGGGGAGACAGTAAAACCGCACGGTTACCACGTTCATCGCAAACAGTTGCCGCGTGTGTATGCGTGGCTGTCCAGCGGGGAGCGCGCGAGAAGCGCAAATATCCCGTTTTAAAGCGTCGTTTGCATATTGCGCCCGAAGGCGGCGCGTTTTCGGCCAGCCAATAACGGTGGCCTGCCACTTTCCACTTGGCTATTCCTCTTCTCTTTTTCTTCTCCTTTTTTTTTCCTCCTCTCTGCTTCGCTGTGTGGCCCTCCGCCACGACGTCAGCCCGTTTCCCGGCTTCTGCCTCTTCTGCGTTCGTTTCTACGGCAACAGTACGCGCGTGCATGCCTCCGGGATGGATCATTCCGGCGTCGATCACTCGGCGAACCGCCGCGCAAGCCGGAGGAACCAGCGATTCCCGAGGAGAGCCGGTCGATCATCCTCGATCACGCATGCCGGCTCGCCGCTCGTTCTGGCTTCACCCTGATCACCCACAGGGCGTTCCCTCGGCCATTCACGCGATTTCCATTCATCCGGACCGACCGGCTGTTGTAGTCGGTCCGGTAGTTAGCGGAGATCATTTGCGTTCATCGATGAGCTTACTCGCAGGATACTGAGATTGTGCTAGGATTGAAATAAGGGGAACGAAGAAACCGAGAACGGGGACTCTATGTGTAATGTAGTAACCGTTTTGTAGCTATTTTAGACTTCTTAAAACACCTTAAATCATCCTTTTCCTTATCACTGTTAACCGTACATTATCGTAAACGGGCAGTTATTGTGATCTACGAGCCTGTTAAAACTGTGTCATTTATAATTGGTCAGTCGAACTACTATGTTTCGAAGTTTTGAAAATCAGCGGAAGATCGTAATTCTAAATGTCAAGCGCAAAAAGTACATTTGAATGTCTTTGAAAATTTCCATTGATCAAGTTATTATTATCTTACTGTAACGCATCCGTTAATGCATCCCTCTAATTAGTTTAATTAACGTAAAAACGAGCTGCTTTCGAATTTCGAAACAACTTTCTCACCTACAACAATTGAGTAACTGTGAGAGAAAGAGAAAGATCTCGACTCTTTGAACTATCGCCCAGAGATCGAAGAAGCTTATATATATATACACACATATTGGATACACGCGCTCGCACATCTGGTTTCCCTCGAAATGTCACGATAAATTAGCCGCACTCTTCACGGCACAATTACCCTCGCACAGATGGAAGGCTCGTGCAAACCGCGCGAGCGCGTTAGTCACGATCGATCGTTTAACGCGACTTAGCATTTTCTCCTGATCCCCGATCGCCGTATTTCAGGATTAACCCAGGATGAACTTTTCTTCCCGGATAGACAGGTACTTACAGGTGAGCGTCTTCAATGTTTCTCGGTCACGGCCGCTCATAAATCCATACCTAAGCATCCGTATGACGCGCGCCGCTTTCCTTTGCACGTACGCCAACCAGCCGATTAAAGTGTGACTGTTATTCAGAGCACGTAATTATACGCAGGATTACGTGTAACGGAAGGTGTAACCGACAAGTGGGTGATTTTACGTAAACAGACACGCTGACTGTTGGAGTAACCCTTGTACGGCAAAATATTATACATCCATTTTCAGAACGTTGCTCTACAGATAGTACAGATTTTTTCTGGCAGATTCGAATCTAGCACTCAAAACTCTATAAGAAATTACTTTTCGCTTTCAAAAATCAAAATCACTTTAGCTCTTTTTTATATCTCTGCTATCATTTTGTCCGTAGTATTTTAATCATTTTCTCAGCTAGACAGCAAAGGTAGCGACATTGGTTTACCTTTCAAACGAGATTAGAACCGTGATATTACCATTTTATTCATTAGAACTGAAAAGTTCTACACACGTCACATTAAAATTAAAGATAGCCCATACGTTCTATCTTTTTGTCGGGCAGTGTGAAACGTGCTTTAGAGGTCGGCATTTGAGATCGCGGTGTTGGATTATGCTATTCATCTTCGAAGGTGGATTAAAAGGTCGATCAACGTGAACGGATCGGAAGGATTTCGCCAATGACGCGCGACAGATTCCATATTCTCGTTATAATTCACTTCGCGACGCTCGACGAGCAGGCTTTTAGCCACGATAACAGATTTACCGGCGGATTTCTAGCGGCTAGTGTAATGGACGTTAAGAATAGACGTTGGCATGGCCTTGCTAATTCGACTATTATTCCCAACAACGTTCGGTGAGATTCCTGAATTCTTCGGTACTTCGAAAGATAATTGATACCCCTCGGAATAGAATGTCGCTGTTACCACTGCATGTCCGTTGCGCCTCGTTTATCCCAAAAATTTCACCTTATTACGCTCTTACCGCCATTCTTCTGCTGCAATAGACACCGTTAACCATTAAACTACTTTATATATTATCTAACAACTTCGTTTTGTTTTACGCGGCGCTCCAAGCGAAAGGGTTAAACAACCGAGTACCATTCCTCGCCTCACCGCTTTCGAGCTGTTTCGCTTGAACGTAACGCGACCCAAACGCGTTTCCAAACTTTCCAACCAGCCGAGTTCCGCTCGTCTACGTTATACTTATCCGCGAAAAGGGTAAATTTGCCCGAAAAACGTATCGTTCTTACAGCGAGCGAACCAATTACGCGTAATCGACGCGCCGTCCGCCATTTCCGTCAGCCTTTTCGTGGCGTGACGCGGAATATGAAACGGACACGAGCGAAACGAGCCTCGATCGGCGCTAATGAAAGGACGTAACTCCGCATCAGCGTCCGACAGCGGCCCGTTTAATACGGTTGCACAAAGTCGAAAGCGGCGCAAAGTCGGGCGAGACAATTTGCCAGGGCGACCTGGTACAAACGACTCCGCTCTTTTTTCGGGGGATTAAAAGTCGAACGGATGATCGTCGGTCGCCGGGCGCAGGCGAGATCGTGTACGCTTTAATGACCGTCAACCCTTCTCGATGTCGGGAACGCACGAGTGGGCGTGACCGGGGGCAATTTGGGAAAAGCATAATTCAGCGGGCGTGGCTGACCGCCACGCAAGGTGCAACGAAAATGAGATTTTTTATCGTACGTCATCGCGGCACGAGAGACAGCTCGCTAGGTTCGCCCTTTTCCCAGCGTTTCGCCTCGTTTATTCTTGGTCGGGACGCGGCCGTTCCGTCTGTAGCAGGTAAACCGATGTTGGGATCTTCGTTGAAACTGGGAAATTCGTGTTAACGTTGCAATACCGGTCGGGAATTTGAAAGTACCGTGCATTCTGAGTTCAGCAGGAATTTAGAAAAGAGAGACGGATGCTGTTATGGAGCGTCAGAAATTTCTTTGTTTAAAAATCCAATGCGGGCAGTATCGATTTCTAGCTTACGAGAATAAAGTAACGAGAGATTCGACGAGGTTGCGAATCAAACGGTGCTTTTCATCCTTCACCTTTGTCAACTATCGGTGGCGCACCGAAATGTGTTACCTACTCGAATAAAATGAAGCTCTTCTGGAAAGCGGCTAAGTTGAATTCGATGAGACGAAAATTGAAAAATTTCGTGCACCTTAATTCGCGTAATTTCACGTAACATCATTTTTTTTTTGTCGTCAATTAGCAGCCGGGTAATTACGGTTAGGGAGCTGCGCGTCTCGATTTATGCGTGCCGATTGACGTGAAAGAGATCGCACTTTAACCGACATTAAGTTCCTATGTTTTCGAGCTGGTTAACACGCGCTAATTGGCGTCCCCGTTGACGGAAATGCTTTCACCTCGACGTCGGCTGACGTCGATTCCGTGTAATTAAAGTCCCCGTTGGTGCTTGGGCTACATTAAGCGGTTATTAAGAACAAAATGTTGCCAAGCGAAAGAAAAACTGCTCCCCCGGCACGGCTAATGCCTGTGTATCGGTTTATCGTGCGTTAAACGGGTGCATATTCTTACACATAACGCAGGGATCGTTCAAGTTACCATTAGACCATGAAACTTTAATGTCACAGCCGAAACGATAGACATTTATGCAAATGTAAACGTGTGTTTATAGAATATACATAGCGAAACGGTATCGATACAAAAGGTGTTTGCACACGTTCGCATTTTTACATAAGCAAGTAAAGATACCTATCATTAGGTAATAGGAAATTAAATATACGCTTACTATACTGGACTTAATTGGTTAATAAATAACGTAATATTTTGAAACATATAAAATGCACAGCCTCGTTATGACATAACCCAATAATCAACCTACCCGACGATCAAAAAGAAAATCAACTGACCTATAACCTGCACACATTATAAGCAAGTAGTTTTGTCGTGCAATTATTGTCTGCCGTTTAACACGCAGCTCGCAAATAATTTGTACGAATTTTTATTCACAGGAAACTACCCCATTTACTAATTATCGCAGATTACAAGTTTGATTTATCGTGCCATTCACAAGCATTCGTTTATTTATCCTGCCTCGCCGTTCTGAAACTTACGACCGACAGTGTACGCGCGTGCCTTTTCATTGGACTCGCACCTGTCCAGGACTCGTCCGCGCCGCGAGCCTTAAACCTGTCGACGAGATTCATACAGACTCGGGATTGATATATCTGCGCCGCTCGCGAATCCTTTTCCTCCTCGCTCGACCCACGGCCGCGCTTTCTTTTCTCCCCTTTGTCCGCGCGTTCGACGCGGATCGCGCCTCGTGAATCGGGATCGAACGCGCGGTGAAGAAAGGGGAGAAACGAAAATAAGGAGGACGATTCGAAGGTGAAGTTTGCGAGGAAACAGGGGTACAGGGAACAGGGGTAGGTTTTGAGGAAATTTTTTTCGCTTGCTTGTGCAATCATTTTGCTTGACTATTTCGAGGACTAAATGTTAGATCAAAGATTTAACCCTTCTGAGATTAATCGAGAAGAATGATGGTCTGTAACAAAAATGAGTGCTATTTTCCTCAGGTTTGAGAATAATTCTATTTCAACATACTATTAATTAGTACCAATGATAGATTTCATACGTGATATAACAATACACTTATATATATCTACAGTTTCGCACATATTAATTAATATTCACAATAAATTCGATTACAACGTGAAAAAGTTCACTTAGAATCCTTGCATTTCCTCCAATCCTATAGTTCCAGTGAAAATAAAATTTCGGTTAGTCACTACCTCGAGTCCCAGCACAACTGCGGCAAGAATAATAATAAGAACAATCAATGCTACACAGTTCCTTCCCCCAAGAAACCAGTCTCGGGTCAGCAGGAAATCCTCCTCGTAGAAAAATCATCCTCGAACGCGATCGTTTGTCATTAGCGACACGCACTCGCGCGCAGAAGCGTGCGCCGGCTATTACACGCTTGCATAACGGGCCAGCGAGCAGCGGCGCGGCGCGCAGCCACGATGACGTTGACGCTAATTAATGCCGAGTCGCTCGTTTGCATGCGTGAAAACGATTTTTACCGTTGCCAGAGAGCCGTGCCTCGCCGTCGCGGCGTGTTCATTAATCCGGTGGGTGGTGAACAGCATTGAGATGCGAAAAGAGGAAGGGGTGGGGTGGGGGTATGGGGTGGAGGGTGCGGAACGAGGGACAGACACGCGGAGAGTAAGATATCTGCTGGGCCAACGCGGATCAAGTGGACGAGGAGGATCGATCGATCCTCCCGTGTCGCCTGGCGGACGTCGTCCGAGCGTGAACGCGAAGCAGAGATCGCTATCAAGGGGGACCCAGTGAATGATACACCTTGCGAAGGCGTCGCATCGTGTTTCGTACGCGATCGCTCGCATTGAGACGTAATTGGGGATGGGACGGTAATTTCGTCGAGGCGGGCACCGGCTTATAATTGAATCGCAAGCCGCGGCGGGATTTAAATTTCAACAGAAGTAAAAAGAAGTGCGGGTTAATTTTTTGTTCCGCGAAATCGAAACGAGTAGAGGTTGTACGAAGAAAGGAAGTAGGTGACGTTTTACGTGGACCACGGTGTTTAACACTATAACTATACGACGATTAAGGTATACTTATTGGAGTCAAAGAAATTAAAATGAAATATGTGCGAAAAATAGATACGTAGTATAAGGGAAACGAATTTTTGCAATCGTAATAAAAATCGTAGTAAATTTTCAAATGCGTAGATATCACAGTAAGTTTACCACGTTTCTATGAAAAATTACAAATTGGGTCATTTTGACTCCCTTGGTGGTTTTAGGGTTAACACGTTGAATGCAACGGAGATGACACCAGTGATCGGCAGACATATATAATTTGGACAAATGTCGATACTTATCAATTTTTCATTATTACCATCGTTATGTGCAATGGTGTGAAGAAATGAATGCAGTATACACACTGTAATTTACTTGTTGTAGATAGTATTTTAGCAATATTTCTGTCGTATAATAGAAAATTCATCGTGGCGCCACGGGCAAACCCTGCAAAACTGGCGAAGCATTCAACCCGTTAAATGAATTTATGATACACAAAAAATTAACTGATGGCGACAGAGAATGATCGAACGGGCAGAATTAAGTTTGCGCAGCGGCTGAACGATGTACATTCCGAAAATAAAGGGTTTAAAGAGAATGATCCATGCACGCGCCAGACAGCTGTCCACGGAGTCGGTGAAATTTGAAACAAACTTGCGGGGGTGTCGCTATTTTCGCGAGCTCGTGTCACATCCTAATAATACTCCCTTTGATGTGCTCGTCGTCGTTCAACGTTCGATCAATCCGCGGAGAATCGGCTCACCTTTCAAAGCACTCGGGTCTGCGCTGAAAAAAACAGGACGAGAGAAAGCTAGCGTCGGAGCTCCTTCGGCCAGGTTGGTTTGAAACTGATCCGTGCAAATTAGCATTCTATTCGCGAGAGGTTATTTTCGAGATCGTGCACAGCTCGTGGCGCGTGCGACATCGACGCGAAAGTTGCTTTAAAAATTGTATAGAAACCTACAGGTTAGAAACTGAAAGAAACGCTGGAATTCTCGTTGTCTGTGTAGGAATGTGCTCGTTCTACTGAACCGTATATCGAGAAATCAAATGTTGTGGTTAGAAATTAATATCACACGATTATAACGCTATTATGTGTGACGTATGATACAGTAAATTTGAGTGAAACGATAAAAGTCTGTGATCAAGATAGGTGGGAATTCTGCTTGAAGTGTATCTACCATTTATAGGTTCGAAGCGAGCAGGATAAATTCGTATCTTCTAAATCAGATAGAACTACATGTGCTCAAGATCATTCTACGGGAACGTCGTTTGAATGAAATATCTGCACTTATCATGCAAGTGAAACACGTTTAATATTCAGGCCGCGGAAAGCCGCATAATTCTACAAAGGAATTACACGAAACAGGTTGCCAGTAGGTCCCGATAGCCAGTCTTATCGTTAATTATGTATTTACGATCGCATTCTACGAGTCTACCGTGTGCCCCCTTTTTTTCCCCAATCACTCCCCCTTATAACGTGTATTATACGTTATTAAATAAAGATAAGACGTGTACCTTAAAAACGGAGCTTTTCTTGCCACAACAATTTCGCAACCAATTAATCGAGTGATTTATCTATCTATCTCCGCGGGGTAATCATTCTATAATATCTCAACGTGTAAAGGTTCCAGAAAAATTGTACAAATTAAAAACAGAATCGTTCTGAAGATACAAGTATTAAAAGGAGACGAAGAAACGATCGTTGAGAAACAAGTTTATTTTAACAATAGATATGAAAATTGCGAGGATAGGTTCGCGATTAAAACTAAAACAAATAAACGAGTTCTCGATGAAGGAAACGGTACTGTTTTGCATAAAAAAGAAGACTAATCGCATCGCGCACGCTCGTGCAACGCAAAGGAAAGAAACAAGAGTTCGCGCTTCCTTATGACAATCTAATCGTTTCGCTTTTATTCTTTTTCTTCGCCGACCAGGGCAACGCTGCCACATTCATGGTCATTTGCAGGGCTAATTTATCAAGGCGGCCTCGAGAGCAACTGAAATTAATATTCTCGGCTCGTAGATCACCTAGTCTAGGTGGATTTTAATGGAAACGCCGCTTTCTTCTTCCATTACTCGGAAATAATGAAGCGAGGCACCGGAATTTAACGCTCGTTTCGATGCGCCGCTCGGGGGGACATTCCTGATACCTGCGATTATCTTGTACTTTGTTTGTTTATTTGAATGAAACTTGGATCCGATGAAATTTATTTTTAACCCCTTGAGCGCTGAATACTCTCGACCTAAGTGCTTCGCGTGGACGGCAGTTGCGATGTTACTTGTACACTGACAATCGGAAGATCGACAGACGCATTTATTCGTTCATGGTCTCTACCAGCAACTGTCGTGAGACGCATATATGCGCTCATAGCATTCTCAAAGGTTAATGGCGAACTGTATCATCACTGAAAAAGCCATAAGGCGAAGAAAAATCAAAATTGACAAGCGCATATATGCGTCCATAGTCCTTACGAGCAACTTTCGTCGGCCGCATATATGCGCTCATAGCACCCAAAGGATTAAAAAGAAATCCATCGCTTTTTAGCCTTATAGTCCCTTTTAAATAAGCTTCCCTATGCGATAACTGTGAAAACGAAACAGACTAACAAGCATTCAAACTAAACATCCCGCAAGCACGATTCTCATGGATTCCCCTGAGAAAAAATTAACGACATCCACCGCAACGACAGCGACTACCGAATAACAACTCGACGGTCGCGTGAACCGGCCTTGTAGTAAAATCTCTCAATTTGTTGCCGCCGTATCTGTCCGCTTCCTTGTCCGTCCTTCCTGGTCGCGATCTCACAAGCACCGCGACCTCTTCCGCGACCAGTTTCCTGCATCGGTGCTCGCGCCAATGAGACACGCCACCGGGGACTTTTTCCCGAACAGGCAATTTACGGTAAAATTGCTCGGCGAGGCGTGAAGAATTTTGAGAGGCGTGCAACAAGTGGTTGGGCGCAACAAGTTATTGCCGGCGACGTCTGGCTTTCCAGGCGCGAGGCCTGGTTCGTTCCTCTCGTTCCCTACGATTCTCCGATTCACCGCGTTCCGCCGTACACACTGCGACAACTCTTCCGGCGTGAAGAAAAATCCGTGACCTTGCATGGATTCCTGAAGCGGCGACAGAAAAACTTGTAATCGACCGACGTAACGAGCGCCCGCTCGTTCCTGTCGCTTCTCCTACGTAATTTCGCTGGGGGGTAGGCTAGCGTTTGGATGACTACAATGATTGTTTTCGACTATCGCGTGAAATTTTGTCGAGCGGCAAGCAAAGGCCGTATAAAGGGCGAAGACCCGTTATTCAGACACGTGATCTCGAGGCGAGTCCCGTGATATTGTGAAGTTTCGAGTGAGATACGATCTTTACGAAGAGTTTTGTCGAGGGTATTTAGAGGTATCGATGGGGAAAGTACGTGATAAATTGTTAGGAACTTTCTGTTTTGCACTTTTTGATATCGTTATTTCGCAAGATTTGCCTTGATCGCGAAGAACCTCCCTTCGGTTGATAGCGAAACGCAAAGGTTTTGTGACTGTTGCGATTAAGAGGAGGAGAGAGAAGGAAAGGGGAAAGGGAAGACGGTGTATTTCGTACGAGGCCTGCTAGTGGGACTCGTCGGTAAGGCTACCTAGCAGGCCCATGTCTTAGACACAGGAAGGGTCAGGCCGCAACTTGTATATATACAAAACGCGTTTGCGAGAAAGGTCGTCGGTTGATCTCTCCTAGTGGCGAGGGCAAGAAGGTTGCCACAATTTCTGCGAGATTAACCCCTTGACTACTGTGGGCGCCTGTAGTCGCTTAGAAATTTTGCGTTTGTGATACTGAGAGCGCCTATAGGCGCTCGACACAGTTTGACTTCCTGACACTGAGAGCGCCTATAGGCGCTTCACACAGTTTGGCTTTCTGACACCAAAAATTCGTCGTTCTCGGCGCACATCGTAACTCAATCCCTGCCGTATGGTACGACCAGTACATATCAAAGTCTGCCGTAGTCAAGGGGTTAATCGTTTAACCCATTTCCGTAGAAATGTTACACGAGATAACCGTTACGTCACTCGTTCAGGTTAGAGTTATCGCGAAAAATCCTCGCGAACGAGATCCTATGCGTCGCACCACGAGCGTTCCAGCAGCCAACGCCGTGGAAGAATTATTTCACCAGCTCTATAATCCTTGAAGGAAGATTGGACGGGCGCCCTGGACAAAGGCCAAAGCGAAGGCGAGGGACAGGACGTCCGCTTGAAATAGTAGCGAGGAATTATCAGCGGCGTGCGTGGCCGTGGTCGACGTCCAAGGCGAGTAGGAGACAGCCGGAATGATTGTAACGTTTCGCACGGTCCGTGGCCTGTCATGGCGGCGGCGGCCGTTGCAAGAAAACCGCGATGCACGTCGGTCACGGCGTCGTTCCACGCGATCGAACGCACAGAGGGAACCAGAAACATCCAAGATGGAAGGAGAAGGAGAGAAACGAGGAACATGAAGCGGCGCTCGCGTGGGTGGCTGTCCGTCCGGTGGCTCAAACAGCCGGCGAAAATATTGTCCCGTCGGGGCTTACGTAAGACGATGGCTCGTGAAACGAGCAGGGAACCGTTCCACGACCTTACGCCGCGCATCTTGGGATTCCGCGAGCGTTCTGCCGCCACGTTGACAGGTATCGTTGCTCTCGTTTCGAGCACTCGCGCTTATTTTCGTCGACGCGCTGTCGCGTTCGAATCGCTCGCGTCTGTCGGACCAGGCGATTACACGGCAGAACGACAAATGAGTCTCGTTTATGCGAAGCTTTGCGCGTGTTCGGGTGTTGTGCAACAATTGGAACGCCGGGTAGAGAGGAATCGGTAAGGGTGGCTCGTAAATGGGGTTGCTGCATAGTTATACCGATTGTCGGGAGACAGCTGTTGCTTTTGGTAGCATGGCGAAGTCGTAGAAAAGGCGGGAAAGCGAGGATGACGAGTGGACGGAAGGTAGAAAAGCGATGGAAAATGAGAGGAGGTAAAGAAAGGGCATTGCGTTTCTTCTGGTGTTCACCGGTGCGTTTATTGGTAGAGCCACCTAGCACGGATTCATGCATTAGACGGGATAAGTTAGAGGTGCCTTTTATAGAAACTGGATGCTTTTAATAGCGAATGTAAATGTTGATGCTCTGAACCTAAATATCACGGATACAAATCTTGATGTCTGAAAGCTTCCGAGTTCCAAGACAGTTAAGAATGTGAAAAAATGCTTCGCACCCGTTATAAACGCAACGTTTAAACACAATAGAACATCCATCAGTTGGAAATCATTTATCCTGAGCAAATGCGTGCCTCGATTCGAATAATCGATGTTCCACCATAACTGTTTTCTCGTACACCCGTTCGCAAAATTCAACGGCGAAGACGATAATAATACAAACCAAGGAACATCCTGGAGAGATGGAAACGGGGACCCCAAGCAAGGCGCCGCGGCGACGTTCCATGGAGCACGGACGAAAAACGAACGCGTTAGCCGACTCGTTCGTACACATAATTTTCCAACCAATTTTACACCGCAGGCCTCTCCGCCTATTCTCAGATAACGGCTGGTCTCAGTCAGCGATCGCGTTAAGCGGCGGCGGCGCGCAGGGTGGCAATAACGCCGTCATCGACGCCGCCTAAGCTCGTAGCAGGCGTTACAGCCACCGTGGCTCGCGGAATTACGCTTAAGGTCCCTTGCCAGAGGAATGCAACTAAAGCGAACGCTGGCGATTCTTCGCCAAGGAGGTTCGCCGGGAAGAGACGGGAGAAACGCGGGCAGACTGTCCGTCCGGGGAAAAAACGAAAGTTCCTCCCGAGACGAAGGGACGCGCCTTCGGAAGAAAGCGACTACGAGGGAGGAGAAAGGAGCGCTGGAACGTAAAGACGAAGAAAATCGTCGGGAGGAACAATTTGCTGGTTTCGTTACGTTAGAAATTGTAAGAGACATAACAATGCCGCTATCTGTTAGACAGCAGAAAACGCAAGACATCTACCTGTCGCGCACACGATACATATATGCACGCATACACATACACACATATACGGAGAGAATATATAAACACTGTCACCATACGTAAAGTACTCTATTGTAAACGAGAGCCGAAAATTAAAGAACTAAATTACCATATTAAAGTTGCCCAAATTCATCGTACAAATCACCCAAATAATTTAATAGAAATTGAATACCAAAATACTACGAAGCAAAAATTAATCGGAAACTAACTTTCTCTTAACGTACTTTCTGAAGGGTTTCTTCTAAGAATCTAATCCACGTCTGGAATTTTAGAAAGCACGAAAACGTTAAGATACGGAAGAAAGGGGCTAAAGGACCCGGATAGGGCTGTATGAATTTCGACCACCGCGTTTTGCTAGTCTCATGAGAAAACTCGCAAGGTTCCTCGTGTTACATAATATAGTGAATTAAAGTATTTCAAATAAGAGTGTATTTTATTTAGTAATATAAAACCCCATTTCCAATACATTATGTATCTACATTGTTCTAGCCACCTATGGAATGTAATTTACCGATGCACACAAATTGTGTGAACGCTCAAGATTCAATGCGCAGCGTGTAGGATTGCAAGGGGGTAGATTCAAGAGGGCGAGTTCCTTTTGCGGTTATTGTAAAACGATATTAATCGTTGCTGTTTGACGAACAATTCTATTCCGGGCAGCCGTCTTCCGGGTAGGGGGCGGTGTTTCTTGCTTCGCTTGGAGAGATATATCGCGTACACGATACACGTCGGGCAAAAGATATACAGTGGCTATTACAAGTGTATTCGCGCAATATTGTATTTAGCGCGACGTTCATAAGCTGGTCGAATCAGTCGTTCATTTTAAAATTACTCTTCCATTCCGCTTCGCGTTTCAGTAAGATCGAATCGATCAATCGACCGATTCGAACGTATCTATCAGCAAAATTGTTTGGAAGTTGTACAACCACAATTTTCTGCACAATTATCATGGCAAGTTATTAAATTCGTTTTGCTTTGCTGTGAAAATATTATAACATCAGAGGTTATAACATACAGATAGGCACAGTGCGGTAAGAAATATTTCGGTAACTGGAATTGGCGAACAAATATATATGTCGCTGCATGCATACAACAGAAAGCGAATCAGCACGTCGTTCGTCTTAAACTTGTCTAGCAGAAATTTCAAAAAAAAAAAGAAAAAAAAAAGGAACGATGCAACGAAAGGCACGAGAGAACGAAGTCGTGTGAAATCACGCATGCCAGCGCCAAGAATTTGTCAGGTGGATCAGTTCACGAGGTGGAGGATGCCACGAAACGGACGTCTCGTCGCGTTCCGTTGTTCCGTCTGAAATGGCCACGACAGTTTGGCATGACGGGTACACGTGTACTATTGTTCGTTGAATCCGTGGCCACCCACCTCAGACGTGGTACACGCACCGGGGAAGAGGCAGAAAGATGGAGTAGATCAGAGGGAAAGCCAGGCAGATATGAAATAAAGGTAGACAAGCGGCGGCCGCGAGATTCGCCACGTCGACCGCATGTATTATCTATTATTACGCCTTCGCCACCCCCCGACGTAGCCGTCTTGACGGACACTACGACGGACAGGTTTCTGCCTATTCCTCCTCCTCCACCTTTCTCTTCTCCTTCGTCTCATCTCCTTCCTTTTGCCTCCCCCTCGCGGATCGGCGTGCTCTTTTTCTGGTGGCTCGAAGATGGAAACTCTGCTCGCGTTCCCGTGACATTCTGCGATTATTAATAAGGCCGCGCGCGGCCCTCTTCATAAGCCGACTTGGGTGGATTTAGCACGAGCGATGATACGTTATACGAATTTCAAAACTCGTACCGCGAGGTTATAAAATGTCCCTATCTCTTTAACACGTTTTGTATATCCAATACAAAATTCTCGATTCTCCTCTTACGAAACGTTTGAAACAATCAACGTTCTATCTCGTTCTAATTCGATTATAGTAACCATTAGAAAATTAATACATACCTCGCCTATTCCTTTACGGTTTGACCTAACAACACCACTTAATCACGATAATCGAGTCGACCCAACCAACACCTCCCTCCCCACGAGCACGCCTATGGGGCTCCATTGTTTGCTGCTCTATTTTCCCTTCGCGCGATCTCCGTTGCCCGGCGTGTCGGTCGCCAGGGATATTGGAGTCTCGCCGCGATACCGATCTGATCTGCGAGGTAGAAATGAATTGCTCGCACGGGCACGCACCCCGGTAGAGAGCGGCCAACCGGTGGTCCCGATAAGCTCGTGACTGGTTCGTAAATAAAACAGAGGCAATAGGTGACGTGTACGTGTACACGTACGCGGGCGATCTCAGTGACGGTGCGCCGTCGACGACGAGTAGAACCAACAGAAGTCGCCTGGTCCTCCTTTTTCCATTCCTTTTTTTTCACTTCCCCGGTGTATCTAGCAAAGTGATCTACATCCGTCTAACGCGGACGCGTTCCTTTGTGCTCTGCTGTGGTGGGTGGCCCCCGGGAACGAACGAACAATAGTACACGTGTACTAATCATGCCAAACTGTCATGTTGTTTCCAACGGAACAACAGAGCGCCCGGGCCTCTGTCCTCGTCCACGGCTACCTCCTGCCCGCGCTCGCTACACGGTTACACGTGGCGCGCGCGTTGTTTCTCCGTTTGATCTAATCTGACGAGCACGATGATGGATCGCGCTTTTTCACGGGGATAATGAACTCGTTTCGAGAACCGAGGCTGCAACGCGAGCGTGCAACCACGCATGTATGTATGTATGTATGCATGCATGCACGCGTGTACAGGCGGCGATCGCGCGACTTGTGAGACCCGTCGCGTTTTCGAAAGCGACCGTAAGCGGAGAAAAACGTGACAGAGATACGATCCTCTGGCAGATAATCGGCTGCACGATGGAAAACGCGACGTGTGGTCCAGGTAGATACGGCGCAGGGCGCGTTCATCTATTTCCCGTTGCTCTCCGTCGTCGTTTCTCATGGGGAACCCGTCTAATTTCTATCTGCACGTTGCATTCTTCGAGGAATGCAAGACTATGGATTTTTACGGATACTCGTATTGGCGACGTATAAGGAATTCATTTCGTTCTGTGGACGTTGCAATGCGATAACCGAAAAGCACATTGCCGTTTAACGATAAGCGAAGTTCGCAGGATCGAAAAGTGAGATTGTGTGGAAGTCTAAGAAATCGCAAATTTATCGAAGCAGAAAGTTTTACACACAAATAGCGGATAAAAGTTTAAGACCAGAGAACAATGTAGAACATAGCTTTTATGGTCTTCAAATATTGTCCGTACATTCATTTTTTCCGTTATTACGGTAAAACATTGTTTATTGAATAGCATAGAACACAAATTCTGTTTACCATGCTATTCCTGATAAATTAGTTCAATTTCTTTGACTCTTTGGTCTTAAACTCTTGTCGGCTACTGTAAATTCATCGCTTCCTATAGAGACATTTAAGATCCAGCGTATTGGACAAATATTACAGCTCCCGTCGCAGAGATACCTGGATTTATCCAATATTTCCCTACCGTGTGGCGCGTGCAAATGATTCGAGCCCTATATTATGTATTATGTATCCAGGACAATGCAAGAGAGCGCAGGCAGCGGTTAACTGCTAACGGGAGTGGAATTTATTTGGAATTTTCGATTACCAAATTGCGAGCGATTATCGTTTAGTGCCTTGCTCTCCCCGCAGGGTGCGGGAGAAAAGTTATTTTTCGCCTTCCGTTATGCTCCTTTCTCCTTCCTCTTTTTTCGCCGTTTTTCTTTCGCCCTCCCCCCACGCCCTCCGCCTCTTTATCCCTTCGCAGCGTCGATACGTGAACTGGTAATTGGACCGTAATCATCATCATTGACAATTTTACGAGCGACCATACGCCGATGATCGTTTCACGGCGTAAAACACCGCTGCAGGCCAGAGCGCGGGCCTTCTCTTCTTCTCCTTCCTCGAACGCTAATTTACATGGAAACTATAACCCAGAGACCGTCCTACTATTCGAGCTCCACCATACTGCGCCCTTCTTCCTCGTCCCTGCATCGACGAAAATCTCCGCCGATTCTTGCACTCGATTCGCGGATCGATTCGACAATAGACGCGGTCAACGACGGAATGAAATTTATACTTGAGAGATATGTTACTCGGTAGAATTGAAAAATATGAACGTTAACACGCGAAATTGTAAATTGTTGTTTGTATTGTTTCTACGAAGCCTTGATCTCATTAAGATTACTAGCACCTATTGAAAGTAATTTTATTTGAGTAGAAATTCGAAAAACATAGCGATACAGTGGACATATAGTGGAATTATCTTTCTTTTGCTTTCGTATCGCGCGAATCAATCTCTCTACGCCAAGTCAAATGGTATAAACCATGGTATAACAAGTAACGTTAATAATTGTTGCATTCATTTAAATTTTTTAACTTCGCGTGAGGACTTTATCAAGCGCTTGCTTCACCTTCTCAACTCAAAGGAAGGTGTTTTTTTACACATATTGTATATCAAAGAATTTTTACCCGTTTAATAAAGTTATTATTATTATTAAGTAATTCAAAATTAACGAACATATTTTATGCGAGTTTTTAGATACTCGAACTGTTCGTGATCCCGAAGCTGCTATCGTTGTTAACAAAAATAAATACCTTTAAATCGCATTGTTCGCAAAGTATACCGAACGCTTGACGGTATTCGCGAACAGCAGATAAACAACGATTATTCCTCGAACGAAATTAAACGAATCGTTGCAAAAGATCTCGTATAAAATTCTACCGGTCGGTTTGCCGTGTATAGCAACTGTTCCGAGTGAAACGGGACAGAATATTTCGGAACGATACACGATGATGGCATGTGGTCCCCGTGAGACTTCGTGACGCCGGAACGTGCGCGGGCGCGCGACGCGGATGACGCCGGCTCTCAGACGACGAAGACGACAACAACGACTTTTCATCCGCGACGACGGGCCTGACGTGGGGTATGCGATGGCGAACAACTCCCCGCGGTTATGTAACCACGCATGAAACTAATATATCAGAGTTGTCCGGCTTTGTGGCAAACTTAGACCGCGCGTCCCGAGCCAAGCCTCGTCCTCTGCCCGATCTGCGAGCGAGTCCGCGAAAGAATGCGAAAGTAACAGATTCGCTAGCGACTCTTCTCGTCGCACGAATCTCGAATGCTTGATCGTTCACGGTGACCCTTCTGTTCTCCCTATAAACGAGACCTACCTGTTATACCGTACTTCTATTTTTCTCCGCTTGTCTTCGCTTCGTGTTTGGTAAAAATCGTATTTATTTCTCGGCAAACTACTTGCTCTTGCGCTTTTAACACTTAGCCAACCGAATGGGAAGACCACCCATTTTTTCCTCAACAAAGCACCATTGATCCTATTTACTTTTGTTATTAGTTGGTCTTGGACTAGCGTTGAAGTTATTAAAAATTGTACTTTGGAACACTAGTTCAAGGCTGATAACGAGAGTAGGTAGAATCAATGGCAGTGCTTTGTTGAAGAAAAAAATGGGACATCTATCCATTCGGTTGGCTAAACGTTAAGCGTGCGTGGAAGTAGAACAAGATCGGATCAAAGCATCGCGTTAATCTAAGGCATCCGTTGGATCGCATCAACTGTCTAATAGTTAGCGATAGAAATGGTCGTTTGTTCGAAGTCTGAGAGAAAACGAATTTTAAAAAAATGATTGTTTGTATAGCGACTTCTGAAACTAAAGAGAAACGTGTACCCTCTCGCAAACGAGGTGCCCACCATGATAACGTGCATCGGGCCCAATAGCACGTACTAAAAATAAATCCGTGCGACGAGTTCATTAAAGAAGAATTTTATAACACGCGAACGGCAGGATAATATCGATATCCCGTTCGCCGGGCGGCCGCGGAAAAAGGAGGAGCTCGACGAGAAGGAAACCGGGGGATCCAGAGCACGGGGCCCTCTCTCCCCAATAAATAAAGACCTCCTCGTTCGAATTTGACAGCGTCGTGAGAGGAAGAATTTTTTCGCGCGGCATGCGCAGACCGGCGAAAAAAACGGCCGACATCTGTTGTCTTGGGATGCGTTTTAACCGTAGAACCCAGACAGACGCGTCCATCTCTTTCTCTTCCCTCGTTTCGTACACTCCCGTCCATAAGTCACCGGACACTTACCGAGTTTCCAGCCAAACGTCGTCCTATTAGATTTCACGTAAACTTTTCAAACGCGAATTGTACGATACATGCGAGAGTGAAAAGTGAGTGTATGAATGTTTCTATAGTATCCTATTAAAGTACGTCACAGGCATTAAGTACGCGTGAATAAATAATTTCGAAGTCAAGCGACAAAGCGTATAAAATTCATCGAGTTACATTGCTTTAACCACCTGACGTACTTTGACCACTCTGACTCGTGATATTCATGTTTAATCCAATATTACTCGTGGATCAAATGCGAGTCAAACGTGAACATCATGAGTTTGACTCGTAGAACGAAGATTGGGCCATGTATTCGATATTAAAAATAGTTTGATGGGAGAGGTAACGATCGAAACTTTTGAAACCTTTGTAGGGTAAGGGGGGTTAAAGCGTATTCTCACCTTTGATTAGTATCTTACTTACTTACTTTATCTTACTTTGATTAGTATTCTCACCCTAAGTATACCCCGTTGTCCGATGATTCATGGACGAGAGTGTACGACCCCGTTTCGCCCCTTTTTCGCCTTCCGTTCCACGCACACGCGCGCACACGCTCACCCTTTCCGCGCTGATATTGTTCGCACGCATCGCGAAAATGCGGGTGACACTCGGTTTTTTTGCGGCCGAGCCCGGGATAAAGTGTTTAGTCTGACTTTCACAGGGGGGAACCCCCGAGGTCCCCGTCGAGGACGGGGAATTTCGCAGAAACGTCGCCAGGGGGTGGGAGGGAGACGGAACGGGAGCGGAGAAAAAGAAGCTTCCGTATTTTTAATGCTCGTTAAGCCCTCGCCCGTTCTCAGGCGACGCTACTTCTCTCTCCTAAGGACGCATTAATATTCGCATTAAAAACGGATTACACGCGCGGCGACATAGATTCGGCGATTACCTCCGCGCGTAAATATACTTTGAGGACGTTTTGCTTTTGCACTGGGGGTGCGGCGTTTGTGCGTCCCCTTTTAGAAAGCCATTGTGCGCTTTTCGGTGTTTGCTAAATACGTCTGTGATTCTAATTATCGAATAAAGAAATTGATCGAACAAATTTCCTGCCGAAATCTCACTACTGTCGGGATGCATTTATCCCAAGTATTGTTCGAAAAAATGTACCAAAGTTTGAGGGAAAAATGTGTGATGCGCCGATTATGTTCCTTATCGTATATAAGTATCACATATTTGTGGACCGTTAAGATTATATATCCCGCGGAATAATATTAATGGGAAATATAATCCCATACAATGTTTTCGAAAAGTTTCAAAAATAAAATTTTTTACAACATATATATTTAGTTTCGTTACACCTATCAGAGTATGTTTCCGTAATTCTTTCTTCTGAAATAAACATTTTATAAATCATAAGTGAAAGGGATAAAAAGTTTCGCCACGTGCATACAACTTTCTCCCGCGAAGACAAACGAAATTCTAACCGTACCCACAGAATTGAGACGTACAGCGGTGCATCCCGCTTAATACCTCTTATCCTCGGAAAGCAACGAGTTATTAGCGCGTACTTCATACGCGATGATATTAACACGACAACAGTCAAACAGCGCGAACAAAGAGGCCTGCAAAGCCGGGCGCGTTAGTCGTCGCGCGTGACATCGGGGAACATTTGTCCGGGATTCTTTTTCGCATCATCAAGGCGGCATTCTCAGGTTCGTACATTGTCGACGTCGTGATACCCCGTCGCGAGTGTCGCGTTTCTCGATTTTAGGGTGTGACTGTCGTTGGCCGCATTAAGCCCGTCTCGCGGGTCCTTGTAACACGCGAATGTACCCACGCCAGCCGCCGCGCTGTCGCTTCCATTGTGAACCGGTAAGCGTGTGACAGAGGCATGCGACGCATCGCGCGGACATGATTTAACGGTAACACCCACATGGCAGATGCGTTCAGAGGCGCGAAACGCTGTATTAAAATTCAAGGAAACGAAACACACCGATCGACCACGTAAAGAGATATATTGGGTTATGAACGTAGATTTCTTATCGAAGAATTTTGCGAAATATCACCGTCGCATATTCTATTTTCCGTAATTAATACGCTTTTTGAAATTCCAAGGTGATTCCGAACCCTCCTGTCAGTAGTGTAGATTTAAGTGTAGATCAAAAGTAAGCTAGGAAATATAAAAGTTAACCGAGAATTAACTATGAACAAAAAATGTTCGCTTAGTTACAAAAAAAGTGTGGCGACCTTACTACACTCGTTACTAGGAGGGAGCTAGCGAGCATCTTTCTCACAAGTGCTCGAGCCGGGTCACGGTTCCTATATATACAAGTTCTGACCTGTCCTTTCCTATCCCTCTTCATCCAGGATAGGAGGTTTTTTGAAAATTTTCCTCCCCCCACCCCATGCTAGTACAGATATTAATCTACCACTTTCCTAGATAACACCATAAACTTCACTTAGCCGATAAGTCTGGACCACAGGCAGAAGCGGCTCAGTCAATCAAAAATCCAAAAAAAAAATTCCTATCCCTGTGTCTAAGGCAGGGGCCTGCTAGGTAAGCCTTACTGATGAGTCCACTAGCAGGTTCCGGATGAAACACCCCTTCCCATTCCTTTTCCTTCTCGCTCTCACTCCAACATTACAGCCACAAAAGTATCTGAAGTACTATAGAAAGGTATTCGAAATGCTTAAAAGGGAAAAGAATCGAGATTGTAGTGCCTTAGAAAAAATCCTCATAACTATAGGAAATAGTACTAATTAATTTGAATCGATAAAGAGTTCGAAAACTTTCCGCGTTCTAAGGCCTCAATCAATTTGATATCGTGTTATACACCCTTTCGATCCGGAATTCAGCGGTCATCGATTAGCGACCGAACATTTCGGATAACGATCTCGTTTAAACGGGTCCCGAAGCTAGCGAAAGACACTGCAAATAAAAAGCGTTCCTAAATGAAACGATCTTTTATCCCGGACGGTTCTCTACCCGGTCATCTGACTATGGATGAATTATGGGTAACACTTAAAAGAAGATTTGCCAAGCGGCGCAAAAAACTAGAAACGTTCATCTTAAACGGCGAACGACCGCTTTAACTCGATTACTGTGTCCGGCCGCAAATTGGCCGGCCCCTGGTCCCTGAAACGCTATAAAATCGGAGGGGACTGTACGAAATGGCACACTTTGTCCTTTCTTAACCGGCCATAAAGAACGGCTTCGTGAACGATTTCCGATCGCGGTCCACCGATCGCCAGTCGAACCCAGCCAAGGTTCTTCTCTCTGCGATTTCAACTTCAACCGGTCGGATAGGAGTGTACTACTGGAGGAGGAACTGTAATTAAGTCGTGGCGAGGAATCAACGCGGGTAATGGGATTATAATGACACCGAGCGGAATTTCAAGCCGACATCGGCACGGCGACCAAACGCACGGCATTCTAATCGTTCCCGCGATAAACGTTACACCACAAACGATGTTCGATCGGTAATAGATAAATTTCGTGGCCTCTGCTGCTTTCGAGCGGCAATTAATGGCAATTCGAAAGATCAGAGAAATTAATAGCAATTCAAAAGATCGCCTGTAAATTCTTTGGAAGTATGTGTCATCGATCATCGATGGATCACAAGACGTATGAAATTTTGTTTTTCTAGATCCACTAATTGTTTTCACGATTACCCGGTCGTTCCCTCGTAAATGGTTTTATATTCATGCTCCGAAATATTGTCTTTTTTTACATTATATTTACCCCACTGTAATTCACGTGATCTCCTTAGCCAAGAATTTTCCACCGCTCTGCATATGGACAGCAAAGTCGAGTAAATTGTCTAATTATTAACGTAAATAAAAAATTACCTAGATATTATTGTTTTCTTTTTTCTTTTGGTTAATATTGCATTTAAAGGGCTTGACCCGTTAAAATAAGTGAAATAGAAACAACAATTAGATCGTAATTTCGAAATTATCGCGGTTCATCCAACGGGAACCCGCGCGAGGAATCAAAGGCGAGGGAAGGAAAAAAAAGAGGTAGAAAACGGTGGTCATCGAAATTGTTCGGCTCGTTCGCCGCAGAATTATTAGCGGTGACGACAGGGCGGGCGATAATAATTCAGAACTGTCGGCGGGCTCGTAGTTTTCGCCCCCGGGCGAATTAACACCTCGTTTCGAGACAAACGGAAACCGAAAACACCCACTAAACGTCACTCGGCGGCGCGCGTGCATACGTATGCGTGCAAACAAATGCACCGCCCGGTCCGCCGCCGCGTCCGGCCTGAAATATGTTATTGTTATTATGCCCCGGGCGTCATCTAATTTTCCCGCATGGACGCCGTTAATGAATGGAAACGGCTCATCGTACATTTTCGCGGTTCCGCAGGACGCGCAGCCAAGACAGACACGTCGATTAGTCGGCGTTCTATTCGAGAACGCAGGACGCGATATCGCGATGCTATATACCTTAGAATGAATCGTTCTGTCTGAGAACGTGTACCGTCCCGTCCATAAATTAGCGGGTAACTTGTTCATTTTAAGCGAAACGTTCGTTCACCGCCAATTTGCTTTGTTTATGAAGCGAATAACTTCATTTTGCAATCGTACGCACGTACGTTTTTATTTATTCCAATTTTTCTGTGTGTATAAATTTTTAACGATTCACGAAGAGGTACATCGTAGCTCAAATCTTTAAGTACACGCTGCATGATCCTAATATTGCATTTTCGTTGTAATAATGAACTTTTGTCCAAACATTTTCCTCAGCTACTAAAATAGAGCAATTTTATTTAAGTTCCAATTATTTTAGTATGGAAGTGAAACTCGGTATAGATATGCAGAACAATTTCTGTACCGTGTCATTTCGCCGGAATGATTGTAAATGGGTTTAACGTCGAATTGTACGGCAACGGAGAACAAAGAATGCGATTATGAATTATTAGAAACGAGGAAGGAAAGAAGCAACTGATTTTCCAATAATCTTCACGACAGAGTGCGGAGGCCACTAATGGCCCGGAATGGCACTCGCAACAGTCTCTTCATCGATGTAAACAACCGCTAAACTCACCGGGCGCGGTGCACCGTGCCAAAGTGCGGTCGTATTTTTGGAACGCACTCAGCGTCATGGCGTACCACGTCAGCACGCCCTCGCTCGGATCGCCGACGGTGGTGAGCGTTGGCAGAAAGAGTCGCATGAAATAACTTTCGATGCTCCCGTTCGCTGATTAATCGGCTTCTGAACAACGTCCAACTGCAATCTCTTTCAAAATCGGCGCAAACACACACGGCGAGAAAAGCAAACAGAAAAGAATGTCATTCGATTCGCGGCAAAAATATGGTAGCACAGAAAACTTTGGGACCAAAGGCCCATTACGAGTGAAAACAATTTATTCGATTCAAAGGTATAGCTCAATGAACCGATGAACAAGTCTAATAAAATATTTCTCTAATGACACGTCATTTGCATGGGACCCTTTTGTAAGGCCCAAATTACGAAGGGCCCAAAATCGCAAATAACTGATCTAAACGTGATTCGATCGTGCTGCACGGCTCGCTAATTCCTTAATACGATTAGAGATGTCGCGATTACTGTGAAAAATCTTACACTCTATCAACAATGATACAAATTTGGGCCCGTGGAATCCTACAGTTTTTAACGTGCCATCTTTTCTTCAACGATCAGCCATCGGAAGCTCGGCTCTAACCACGATTTCATTACACTTGCCCGATCGGACGTCTCAATAATTTTTCTCGCTCGGCCCCGCGAGACGATTGGGCCCAATATATCTTTCGGGTAAGCAGCAGCAGCAGCAGCGGCACTACCTTTTCCCCCCGTAGCGGGCCACGTCGGTTTTTATCGGTCCTGATGCGAAGTTAATTGGTTCTCGGTGTTGCCGCGGTGCGCGTCGCTACTGTGAAAACCAATATAACGCTTACGAGTGCACGTAAGACGATCATATATCAGCACGGTGAAAACGAACGAAACGATACCATTCGTTCTGGCAGTGTCCTCCTTGGGCCTCGCGGCGCGCGATACGTCGACAAATTTTATATATCGATACGAGGCGTCGCGTCGACTGGGAAACGACGCACGGCGAAGGGGGTACGGGAGGGGGATGGGGCAGCGGAGGGTAACTAACGATCGGTGCGCGACCGTTCCTCATTCTAGCCCGGGGAAAAAGCAGGCGCGTAAATCATTTCGCGGGACCGCGAAATCGCAAGAGGAATGCCCGACTAACGAGGCGTCGATTTCAATTTTCCTGTTTCTATGAACGCGCAGCCCGGTTAACGAGTTCCCGTCGATCTTGGAAGGGTCGCTGACGAAGCGCGTCGCGATACGTTAGCGGTTACTTAAAGCGAGGCAAATTTAATTTGCTGATGTTGCTTCTTGTTTAGAAACTCAACAGCCGATGCGGGTATTCCTTCCTTTTCATTTTTTTTCTTTTTTGTTTTGAATAAAAAGTTTGCAAATGTTCTCCTTAATTATCGAGTGAAAGGTACAATTTGTTAACAGCACGAATGAACGACGGTGAATAATTTAAGGGTGATTAGAATGGGTGCTTGGCAGTCTTGAGATTTAAAGGTTGAAGAATTTAAACGGGTCGAAGGATTATTAAATAAACGGAATATTTTTTTGTTGTTGGAAGGAAAGGCAAGAAATCGGTGAGCGATACAGGTGTCACTGTGAAGAGTTACTGGAATGCGACTTTGTCTGAAGTATGCGACGATCACGTCTAAATTGGCGTCATTTTTTAGGCTCAGCCTTCCAGAACGCAGCCCGTTGAACCGCCTTCTGACGTTTACGACCATTAAGAGAGCCATAAATTCCGCGGCCGCTTTTTGCGACGAGCTGTATACATTTAAATAAACATCCTACGAAGAAATTATTTGTATTAACCTAACGTCTCCGTTGAATGCCGCTTTGAAATTCCATAATTCATAGTCAAGACCGAAATCTATTAAGCGCTGCGAACGATTAAAAAAAAAGGCACACTGTTCGCAGTACAACTTAACCATAAATTAAACATTAACACACCGATTATTTCTACGCGAAGAACGATACATCACCCGATACGTCGAACATAACTGTATAAATAGAGTTATTGCTAATGTTAATAATCACGGTACCGAATTAGATTTCTTTAATCCTTTTTTTACTTTCAAACGAAGCGTTTCATCCTCCTATGCCAAAGGATCTATTTTCACCCGTACATATAATATAAGTTACACGTGTAAATTATGCATTCGAGAAGATCACGATTTCGTTAATCATATCGGACATCCTCCAAGGATCTAGCACTCAAGACAGAACAAAGTCCTTCGACCTTCTCCACCTACAATTTGACCGTAAAAGCAATTTTCGAAAGGGACCAAAAAAAGAAAAAGACGAAGAAGAAGAAGCGAGAGCAACTCTTCCGTTTAGCAGGCCAATTAGGTCCGATTTTCAAGCGGCTCTGCCCTATCCAGTGGTCGCCGTTTGAACGCGGTCGTAGACCACCGGTCCTGTCTATTATTGTCATCGGAGTTGCAACAGGACCGCGACGAGCCCTCCGGTACATTCATCCGCGTTCAAGAGACCGTCAGCAGACGGTAGCTCGTTCACTCAGGCACAGCATGGCGATTCATAGTCTCGCGGGTGTTCCATTAATGAGGGGTTCCTCGTCGCGGCCAGCCGCGGCTGTTATTATAGCCGCTCATAACACAGTCGGGGCGCGAAGGTGGTGGTGGTGGTGGTGGGCTAGGCGGCGAAGAGGAGAGGCCTCTCTCGCAGGCGTGTCGCGCGGCGTCTCGCGACTATGAGGCATCGAGCGTCTATTTTCACGCGGGCGTCGCCAACAGCGTCGCTCGTTGTTGCGCGATCCGCGTGCTAGTATTCAGCCGTGAACTGGCCCGTGCGCTCGTGGCGGCAATTAAAAGCCGTGTAACGGAAGAAATTTCTGCACCACGGCCGGGACGCTCGAGCGTCCGCAAAATTGCAATACCAGAACAAACGATCCCGATGGCATTCGGTGGCCGCTACGCGCAGGAATATTTCATTCTTGACAAGATAGACATTTGCGTAGGGAGCTCGACGAATTCTCGAGTTCCTGATTTCTAACGGTTTCTCGGTTACAAGCTTTCAGAGTTTCGTGGTTACACAGTTCTAGGGTCCTAAGTGTCTAGAATTGTAGACGACAGGACACGTGGACTTTTGATGTCTTACGCGTGCTGGAGTTTTGTAGAACTTTAGAGTTCTAAATTTCTACAGCTTTAGGGTTCTAGGATTCTATAGGGTTTCAATTCTAGTGTTCTAGAGTTCCATAGAAACGAAGTAGACTTTTGATGTCTTACACGTGCTGGAGTTTTGTAGAACTTTAGAGTTATAAATTTCTACAGCTTTAGGGTTCTAGGATTCTATAGGGTTTTAATTCTAGTGTTCTAGAGTTCCATAGAAACGAAGTAGACTTTTGATGTCTTACACGTGCTGGAGTTTTGTAGAACTTTAGAGTTCTAAATTTCTACAGCTTTAGGGTTCTAGGATTCTATAGGGTTTCAATTCTAGTGTTATAGAGTTCCATACAAACGAAGTTCCCCCCGATCGTTACAAAACTGTAACGCGTCCTTACTTTTTCACAAGTCCTCGTGACACGAGACGTTTATCATAATGTGTAGAGTGTCTAGCGTTTAGACGTTATATTTTATACCCGTTTAATAGAAGTATCAGTTAATTATGGAAAAGCTGGTCGCGGAAGATTGTCGGGTTTCGTTAATCTACTGTAGATCCCAGATGATTCGCGCGAGTCAGTTCCGGCGCTCGTACAAGTCGAGTCGGCTGTCATAATTGTCGTTAACTGACGGCGAACGGCCGCGAAGCCGGTCGTCATACCTAGACGAACGGACATCCTTTCGCGCGCTTAACTACATCACCGCTAATTGTACGCTCTTTAATACTTCAATTATCATTTTATTAACAGCCTCCCATGCCATCGATCATACCGTTCTTTTTCTCTTCCTACGACTCGATTGCAAATTTAAATCTGATTAAAGCGATAACAGATCTGCCTTACGACCACAGCTCATGCCTGCGATCGCGTCTCTCTAAATCAGACAAGTTTAACGATTTCGTTTATTCGTCGACAGTGAGAAATTGCACATCTTTACGAAGTAAATGTTGTTTCCAGTACAAAAGTAGAATATCTTTTTCATACGAAAGTACGAACGATCGTTTCACGTGTTTGACGTGTTTTACACAGGTGTAAGTGGAATGGAATAAATTATGATGAATTCGGTTGATCACAGGTGAACACAAAATTCTTTATTGGGTTAAATATCAGAAACTGATGTATACAAGTATATTCTATTTTTACTATATCTCTTTGACTCACCTACTCTTTTCAACGTCTCATCAGGACACACTTCATTACATACACAACACAATATATACTAGATAGGATACTAACTTTAAACTATTCACACCATGAACTATCTAACGACACTCTAAACAAGCGGCTCTCACTCGTTAAGTTCATTATCTCTCTCTCTCACACAGGCATTAAACCAACACTCTTAACTTCTCGAGAACTACCAACGTATACTGCAAAACAAAAATCGCAACCATACCGTATCCAAAACAGGTAGAGTCACGTATCTGCTACTTTCATTCTAATCATTCTCGCTCATTACCTCTGTCATAATTCACCGCTTCCGCTAGAGTCTATCCGAGCTACTCATTAACGTCGTTCACGGACGACTGAAAAACACTGTCACCCGTGAAACACGTGCGTCACCCGTACACGGTTGACGGCGCCGGTCAAAGTGTCAAATGCTTCGACCTACCTTACTCAAACTTTCAGGTGCGCACTCCAATGATCAACGCGTATGCTCCAATCGAACCTCGGTTCGTAAGCTTCCCTGTATTAAACACGTTCGTGTAGCATTGCTTCTGAAACACCTTTTTCTTCCGACTCAGACTATTTGAGCTGGAAAGTGAAACGTTAAAGCATTTATTGAAAAAACGTGATCGAATAGGAAGAAGCGAATATATTTAATTCTTGTCCATTGGCTTATGATACTTTCAGTTGACAATTTTATAATTTTACACTTTATAACCCATCTTGTTTCCAAAGTTTCTAATTGCTCATAGAAACAAGTAAATACACGAAGGATTAGATTGTAGGAGAAACGATATGAGATGGAGTGGGTAAACCGTTGAAAGAGATAGAGAAGCGAATAGAAAAGAAAGAAAGAGGGTAGACTGTGGGTAGCGAGCATAGTTATATTGTACATAAATGTAATCAGCAATAAGTTAAAGTGTGGAAAGCGTAAGCGTAAACTAAGAAAGACACCGTGTAAACCAAGTCCATTTCTGGGCCTGAGGGTTGAAATTGATGAGCATTATTATCTTTTTTCCCCCGAAATTCAAACAACTGCGTGTCTCGTCACGTCTCGTTTAGTTTCTCAAGCGAAATGTCGAAAAAATGAGAGAAACAGATTGATTTACTCGGAAACGTTCGCGCGTAACACAGCGAATAGTGGCTACGAACAGAAGCCACAAGGGAGCGGCGCGTGGCTACGAGTACGGATGCGGCAAAGAGAGAAATCCGGCCCAGACAGTGGAGGGCGTGGGAGATACATTTATAAACTCTCCTCTCTCTGTGAGCCTTGGAATCGGCTGATTTACTGGCCACGGAAGGAGATCGTCGCGTCGTTCCCTTTAGAGAACGGCTGGACGGTCCTGAACGGTCGACTTGGGGCAAATCGGATCTCTCGCGTCGAATCGCGCGGCTGCTCTGCTTAATCGATCGCCCGTGAAATTGAGCGGAGAATGAATGATATGCTCGAGGGCGGTTTTCCAGGCTTTTTCTCGAGAGATGCTCTTCACACGTGGCAGTTCTTCGCGAGGATGACGCTGTGGAAAGGGTTACGTGACAGAGGAACGTACACTTTAAGGTGTATTCCATTGTTATTATTTAGTAGCTGTTTATTATTACCGTCTATTATTAGGCAAATTACAGAAACTAGAATTTATTATTGTCGCGCGATGACGCTCTATTAACCCCTTGACATACGAATTAAATGGAACTTGATGCGACTGAAAAATACCATTTAATTTCGTTCAACTGAACGGTTACGTGAAGGCTGAGAAAGAGTATATTTTATTTTGAAATTTGGATTTTTCATTCAGATTAATGTTAATAAAGAACATCTAAATAATATTAAAAAATAATAATCGACGCACGAGTGAAGCAACTATGTAATCTAATTGTATACTGCACGGCGTCCGCCGAAAAAAAGCGCTTGACGAGTCTGACTCGTCAAAGTCTACAGTGGCCCGTAAAATGAATGACGAGTCAGACTCGTCATTGTATGTCAAGGGGTTAATATACGAAAAAAGAACGAACACGTTTTGCACGGTTTCCGAACGGATAAAGGTTACGTTGCGCGGTGTATCATAATAGATTTTCACCGTCCTGCATTCGAAAGCAATAATTCCGCCATACATCAATCCTCAGATCTATCATTAAACTCCCATTTGCTTCATTATCATCAAGCTTCTATTCGCCGAGCTACTGCTTTTCCGCTAACCTTTAGAGTAACATCTAACGTTCACCTCTCAGCCGGAGCCCGGTTATTTCTAATTCTAAACGGTTCGACGGGGTTTTTGCGTGAGAGGCGCCTAGATAGTCGCACAATTCACCGGATGAAACGAAATATCCCACACGAACGAAGGACAATCGCAAGAAAATCTGGATGCCAACCATCCATAGAGGAGCAGGAGGGGGGGGGGGAGGAGGAGGCGCGTGCGAATCGAAGATGTCGTCGCCGCTTTGTATCGGTCACGTTTCAACAAGCGGGTTCCATTATTTCTGGCCGCATTGCGATACACCCAGGCGGATCCCATTAAGCTAGCTAATGCACGCAAACGTAATCTCGCCGGAATCCCTGACGTCGGTGCTCGTTCACTCGCGGCCATTCCTCACAGACGGATCATCCTCGATTGTTTCGTCTAGCGGACCGATTGTTACGTCTGCCGTATACATCAAGTTCAAACTCTCCCCAACTGTATCGGACCCTGTGAATAGCTGGAACGGGAGGACAGAAATATTGTTGTTGAAAGGGACGAAGTAGTTTCTCTCGGGATCGGTTGAGGATCCGTGGAATCGCGGTGGAGACGATTTTAATCCGTCGTAGCGAGCATCTGGGAGAGGTATTCTTTCGATAATGGGGAACGAAAAGGGTTTAGCATGGGGGGAAACGAAGAAGCGTCGATGAAACGTTGATTACAGTATCGATAACGTAGAAAAAAGATTTTTTTAATTATTTATTACTATTAATATGAATAATGGCAAAAATGTACAGTGTACAGGAAATTCTAATTCAACTCTGCCACGTGACTCTAGGTTTAATCTTCAATACTTTTTACGACTCTACAACTCGATTTTCTATTCAACACTGTCCTTTTTCTCTTTCGAGAAAGCTCTTGTAGCTTTTTTCCTCTTACCACCCCGCGCTCGCTAAAAATTGCCGACCCATCGGTAGATCTTTCGTCTAGTCGACCCATACTTTCACTTTTCGTGTCTTTAAAACTACGATCGAGAAACATATTTATTTTGGTAAACGGGTTTTTTGAAAGGGATGATTAATGATAAAGTAAAATTGTAATATATGGTAATTGTAAGAAGGTGCCCATTTTTCCAATCTCATTTTATGAAACTTGCCCAACGATCGTTGTCGTTTGAGCGGAGAAACATGTGGAATGATATATTACGTTTGAGGGGCCAAGGACTGGACCGACGTCTTAATAATTCGATCGAGTGTAAATGTTGAGGTGTCGCGACGGATAAACTCGTCAGCGCGTACACCGACACCGGCTTTCACAACACTCAACGAGTTAAAGTTTCGCGCACCTTGACGGTTCGATGAAATCACTGAACCTGTTCGCTTTCGCTGAACGGAGCCGGGCCTGTTCGCTTGTCTTTCATTGTCGTTTCGAATCTCTGTCGAGAAACGTCGCTTTTAAACGTGTACTTTTCCTCTGCAATTTCTTGCGGTCACGTTTCATGACGTCTCAGAACCAGAATATTTCGAATTAAAACATTCGTCGACCTTTAAATTGCTAAAGGGTATTCACTAATTAGCAAGCGTTTTCTCGAGCTTTTTAGAACACTGAATAAAACATGGGTATCCTATAAGCGACCGATTTATGAAAAAAATTTATATATAAACAGTTAGTATCTACATACGTAGGTATCGTTAACACTAGAATTATTAGGCCAGTCAAAATTGGTGATTATTCATTAGCAACCTTATAAATTCACTGCGGTAAAGCTTCCAAAATTGACTATAATTTCTTACAGAAAGTATAAATAAAGATTTGTTTCCTATGTATTCATTATTTTTTCGTGCAATTCTCAATAACGACCTCTTCCACGCAAATAGTTACGCTTTAATCGTCGGTAGTTCTAGCATCGACTTCGTTCAAGCAACGAGAAGCTATTCCGTAGCCTGAACGAATCATCGTCGATCCGTCTCTCCACAGATTCATCCAGGAAAGTATTCCCTGGAATCGTTCTCGAATCTTGCGCGTCTCATCGACGATTCAGAACCAACCCAGAGACAGACCAACATTTTTCCCATCCCCGCTCACCTATCCGTTCGCGGCCGGTTGCTCTCTCCTTTGATCGCCTCAATTTGCATTCCCGCCGGGCGGCCTCCTGATGTTTAATTACGTTGACTAATTTCGCGGGCAGCCCGAGGTCCGTTCATTCGATTACCAGCGGCTGAAGATTGAAACTGGACGATAAATTCGACGGGGCAGCGAGAGGGTCAGGGGGACAAGCGGCGACGCGAAATTGGTCGCGATAACAATTTCGTCGGGGAACGTTTGAACCGTTTCGCTCGCTCCCGTTCGGTGAACGAGAAATCGGGAGGGCGGGCGGGCGGCAAACGGGGGAGGCTCCACGGATCGGACACGGCTGTCGTGGATCCGCAGAAATAGCCGGCACGCATCCGGGAAAGTCAGTGTCCGTGAAATATACGTCGACTACGTTGACAAAGCGGCCCCCGCGGTCAGAAACTTCGAAAATTTCGGCCGTCATTTGTTAGCGGCCGTTCGTTTTAACGCGCCATCGCGCTCGAACGCGAGAACCTCGGAGACACCGTCCGTATGCCTCGTATCAAGCGTTACTTCTCGGCAAATTATGAGCGCTGGATTGGCGTAAAAAATGGATTGTTCCCGGTCGACGACGGGATTATTCATCGTCGCGTGCGGGTTAATGTTGCGTCCGACGGTTAAGCCGCGGTTTCCGCAACACGTTTCGCTTGTCCGCCCGCATGATCCGCCGCTTGATTTATACCAGGGTGCTCGTGAAATCGTTTATCAGCTTCACGAGACCGGCTCGTAGCGCGGTGTACGTAGCGAGCGTCCAAGTTTTCTCGTTGCCGTTCTTCTCGCATCTCTTTGCGCGCATCAAGTTGACGCTCAGACTGCAGCCATGGTCATCTCGAGTAAGTCTCGCAATTGATAAGCTGCGTGTTAAATGATCATAAGGAAAAGTCTATGGAAATTGCGAAACAAGCAGTCAGAAAATTGGAACTATTCACGAGGCCGAGAAATGTCCGGTCTATACTACTAATATGAAAGCGCAAAACTGTAATATCTGCGAATGCATACTTTGACGGTCGCCTAACATTCAATATTTATGGGGTTCTTTACAGTACAATATATGCGATAATACAAAAAGCGCTTGCTTTTACAGGAACATTAGAACATTCATACGCAAAGTGTATCTTTGATCATTTCTGCTCTCTTAATTCTTTCTGTCAAAATAAGAAGTGCGTGATTCGACAAAACACTTTTTTTTATTAGGATTAAACACAGAATAAAATATTATAGTGAAAAGAAACGTACGCAAAGGACGAAGGAGAACAAATGGAAGAAACTATTTTTTATACTTTCGAGCCGCTGTTACGAGGACAATTTTAAGCAGCAGTGACTGCTGCCAACGCAAAAATAAAATTATTCCATTCGTTCGACGCTTTCAATCGCTAAAATAGAATTAAATACCCGAAGGGGAAGATCTTAAACGATACGTAACACAACAACAGACAGAAGCGTAGAACGTTCGTCTTATTTTCCGGCGAAGTTTGAATCAACGCTGGTTTCAATGACCAAGAGAGTCGCGGCCATCAAGATTCCACGTGGCTCCGCGACGGATCAAAGTAAAACGAAGCAGCCGCGAAATCTCGGACGGTCATCGGTAACGCCTAACTAGGTACGAGATGAGACACCCTCGTTATTATATCGCGGCATTCCTTTCCGTGTTCAACGCGAAAGGGGATGGCGGCCACGAGGCGCGTAAATCTTTCGGCGTGGTCACAGCCGCCGGGCATTACGTTGATGCACTATTTATAAACACCGGTGACACCGGGACGAGTGGTTGGTGCGGGTGGGCCGACTTAGTCTCGTGTTCTCGCCTCTTCCCGTCCACCTGCTCGTGCGTACGCTCGCGAACGCTCGACGGTTCTCCTGTCGTTTGCTGTGCCTTAGGTCCGACGTACACGAGGCGTTGCAACGCTGAGGAATTTCGTCGCTGAGCTCTCGAAACACGTTGAAGTATACAAAAAAATGTAGTCCTACGAATTAACTCAATGGAACAGTTTGCGGGCGTGAACGAAAGGGTTGAATTGAGAAAATCGAGAAACGAGATGTACGAAATATTCGATTTCTCACCTGTTGAATATAGCTAGGTTTTATAGAGTTTCAGTATTGTTGAAGTTAACTTTCATCTAATTTTTACGGAAGATTATTTAAAAGAATATAATTATCTGGGAGGATGCGTTGTGGATATTAATCGATAGATCGTGGATAAAATATCCGGATCTCCTTAGTCGAAGGACTAATTTCTGTCACCCCTGTTGCTCGACGATTAATCACGCGCTTAAGCAGACCTAATTCAACAGGCTGGCCCGAACAAATTATGTAACGACACGTCCTGGCAAGAAACGCGGGTAATTGCAAGCTTGACGCAAACGACAGAGGGAGGAAAAGGTAGGTGGGACCGCTACGCGTCGACACGCAACTGACGTTCAGCCTGCAGGATAGACGAGATTGTCCTTTCGCTAATTACTTCGCGCCTTTCTAATGGATTTCCTTCCAATGAAGGGTGTCGTTACGCGCGCAAAAACAGGGACACATCAGGAGAGGAAGAGAGATAGAGGGAGAGAGAGAGAGAAAGGGAAGGAGACAAGGATTAGAGAAGAGGAGAGCGAGAGGAAAGGTGGGAGGCATTAACGCGATCCTTCATCGATCTGCTTTCACGCCGTGCCCTAACCCTTCGATACGCAAAAATTATCGCCGGTCGTGGCCGTAATTATCTCGAGGCTACCGCGATACGGTGCCCACACCGTGTAGATCATATTTCTTGTCGGCTTCTGCCTTTCTTCGTATATATACTGGCCGCCGCTCGCGAGCGAGTGAGACGTTCCAGAGCCGAGTGCATTAATCTCCGGCGACGGTTGCGTTAATGTAATCGTTTAATAAGTCCGGTTTATTAACTGCGCCCGCTCTCATCGGCATTAATTCACCCTTTGCCGCGAACCTCGGGTACCGAAAATTTGTTGGCCAAAGAGAGAGAGAGAGAGAGAGAGAGAGACAGTGGCGAAGGAGGAAGAAGCAGGAAGGGCAGAATGCGCGGAGAGACGCGGAGGATCGCGAGCTGTCCCTTTGCTCGCGTGCAAAACGCACGCTTGAAAGTGTACGGTGTACACCGGCGTGTACCGTTGGAGACCGAAAGGCTGCCATGATCAAAGGATGCTGGAGATTCGAGGAACCGTGGAACAGGTTTATCCTTGGCGGAACTGTTTCCTTTCGGAGCGGGGGAAGATTCGATTCTAACGCGCTTCGTTCACAGGAATGGCGATACGTATGTGCAAAAGAAATGCATGCGTCGATGAAAGGTGCCTACGTTCAGAAGTACTTGCATTCGTTTCGTGTGATTATTGCCGGTGAACGAGATCGATCGTTTACACGTGATCGTTCGCTCAGCTGTGCAAGTGTACGGCGTACGCACTTTATTTTACTTATACCTTGCGACCACCCGACACAATTCGCAAAGCCTTTCTGACTTACGTTCCTCCGCGACTCTTTTAACTTTCTCTGATCGGTGAATTCTGTATTTCCGGTGTTTAGCAATCAGAGCTATTCATTCACAAGCGATTAGATAGGAGAGCGCTAAGTCGTGTGAGTTTGGCAATACGGTAGAATTCCCTACGGAGACTGTTACGCTAAAGAGCGCGGTCTTCAGCTGCTAGACCTTGCTGTACCTAGTTCCTTGAGGAGATCCCTGGTTCAAGACTGTTCAAATAACGTTCCGTCAAACCAAGGGTGAACCGAGCGCAGAAAGGATCTTGCGACCTACTGAAACAACTGTGCAAAGTGAAAACGATCGAGGGGAAAAATCAGAATGCCGGAATTCGGCCTTGTATCGCGCAAGTTAATCAATTCTTCTGGTTGCGAGGCTTAACGCGAACAATTTTCAACGGCGAGCTCTGCCTCTCGATGCCGTTTTCTAATACGTCTAATGAATACAAAATATTGCGATTTATCTCGGCTCATTCGTCAGAATATTAATTATTAATTGCGCCACGAGTATTTATAAGGCCGCGCTAGCGCGCCCCGTTCGATCGATAATTTGTGTCGCGCGAACCTAACGATCGGCGATAATGTAACCAAAATGGCGAACCCCCGGCAAAAACGCGGCCGATAATGGACAGCAAGGCGACACGGGCTCGCCTCGATGCAATCGAGTATGCAAAACGGACAGTTTTCTGTCACGGGTTATACGCGTTACGGCTCCCGGCCTCCGTTTGGCGCTCGGAAGGCCGTTAATCAGCCAATTGCAATCATTGCGCGGCGCAGGTACAGTGCCGTTGATTGGTCGAGCGACCGGCAGCCGTTTCCTCGCGTGTCGCCTCTGTACACGCGACAGCCAGTATCCGCTTTTAACAGAGGCTAAGCCTCCCGGCGGAATATCGATGGGGACACACCGTGAACCCGTCCACCGAGTCGTTCGCTTTCATGGTGGACAGGCAAACTCTTGGATTTCAATGGATCATGGCAGCTTCGGTCCGTGTGAACGAGAGTTTGCCACTTTGAACGCGATGTTGTTCGTGTTGGGTAACGCGAAAATTGTGTAGGGTATGTTTATTTGCTGTACTGTATAACTGATACTGTATAACTATTAGATTGAATGTAACTGATAGATTGAATGCAATGGATCGAATGTATAACTGTGATTGTGTGACTGATAACTGTGACTGTTAACTGTAACTGTTAACTGTGACTCTTTCGCGCCCAGGGAAGTTTGTGTTTTATATTCCCTGAACGCATCGAGAAGGGGAAAATGTGGTGACATGGAAGGGATTCTCTGCGAGTGTTTTCCGAATTCTAATGAGGCTACAATCAAACACCCGTGGTATGACGATCGGCTGGCCGTTTGGGCCTAATGACGGGCCGATGTTCAGGCCCTGTTGTAAAGTGTTTAATGCAGCCCCTAAGAACACCCACAGAGATTCCGTGTCCCCACAATTGCTATAGATAGATAAGACTTCTATAACGCACTTAGCCAGCAACAATTTTGGTAATAACCTACAAGCACCTATGCAGCGCGCGCTGAATGCGTACCTGAACTAAAGATCGTTAAAGTATAAGCGATGTTGATACTCGTGGGTATTGTACTTCAAATTTATCATTAGCAATGTGGTCAGGTGACAGAATGGTGAGACCGTTAAAACCAGATCAATTGCAATAATCACAGAGGATTCGATTGTTCCTGCAGTGGTACGGTGCACCTTTCGCCGCAGGATGTCCGTCCATCTAGACGAACACCGGTCAGTGAAGCGTGGCGACCGCCTCTATTAATACATTTTTATGTCTATACGACTTTGTACCGGGAAACCATTCAGAGTTTAATCTTGTGTACCGCTCGTTGCTCGATACCTCTGCCTTAACGATTCCGAGCGCTTTCGCGGCTCGATACAGCGGCGAACGGTGTGCTCGATGGTGCACAGCGACCGCAACAAGCGGAAGCTTTTATTATCTTCAAGGTGGAATCGATGGTAGCGGGGACAAACGAAGTGGGAATGTCCGCTTAGAAATCTTAATGACTTTATTCTAACGCGATAAGAAGACCACGGAAGCTTTCAAATTCTACAAGAAACGCCATCAATTTCGCGTCCCCGATGTGTCTTTCGGCGAACGATTCCGAGTTCCGTTGCACAGTTCGAAATCCAATCAAGCCGGCCGTGTACCATAACACCATTACACAAAATTCTGCCCTCGTTACGAGGATCCAGTTTTTGCCCGGATACACGACGAACCGCGTAACGATGAAGCAATATCTCGCGACGTATAATAATAATGCCCCGATGGCGGTTTATCGGCCGCGGAATGCGGCTGTGCGTATCGGGCCGGGAGATATCAATAAAGGCCGGCGTTTCTATTCGTCGAAATAGGCGCGTCGCCCGGCGGCCAGCCTCGCCGCCTCGGATGATCTATCGCCGCGATGCGAGGCGATATAAATTTTCGCTCCGCGTCGCTCGTAAATATTCCTCGCGTGAATTACCGTTTCGCGGGGTACGCTGAAAAGGTGTTCGCGGGACGGCGAAAGGGGAGACAGAGAGAGTAGGAAGTGTAATCGCGAAGAAGGGAACGAAGCGAGGAAGGAAGGAGGACTAGCGAAGAAGTAAGCAAAGTAAGCAAAACGCAGCTGGAAAGGAAGGACGTTCGAAGTCGCCGCGAATCGGAAGAAAAGGGTACCGAAGCGATTACCGAGGTCTGCGCGTGATCGTGACAACAAGAGGGTATTAACCCTTTGACTGTCACGCCGAAATCACACGTTTCGTTCGGGACGCTGAAACAATATTTCATAGAATTGAATCTCTTATTTTCGATGTTATAATGAAAATTTTTAGTCGTTCAATGGGACGCTTATGTGAGGGTTACTTTATTTCTTTTACAAAATCGTCTCTCGTTCGTACAATACGGTTTCTATCTTACTAAAACTGACTATGCCCCTTTCCTCATGCTTTTATGGGCGCATCCCCACTTTGCACTTTCCCGAAAAACAAACCCGTCGTTGGTGCGGGCCTGGAAAGTGTAAGCGGCCGTGACCGAGCCTCGCGCGTACTCGGTCCCAACCCTTATTGGGGACCTCTGGTTTATGGTGGCCCTAATGACCATTTTGGCCATCGTCACCCCTGATTATCTGGTTCCTCTTACACTTATTACTTCATAGTATCCTCTAATTAGCGGTAATGTTCAAAATCCACTAACTGTCAATTTTTATTCAACTCTTACAATTGCAAGTAATCGAAGCGTTTCGGTTATCAATAACCACCATAGCGTCACAGAAGAAACCGTGGCCGATCAAATACGACCAACGTAGCAGTCAAAGAGTTGAACGCAGCGCTACGTCCAACCCGTGCGTTCCTCTTGTCTAACCGGGACGTTGACAAATAATCATCAGTCGTGTAGACGTCGTGATATCTACAAGCGCGCAGGTGTAAATACTTGCGCGTCGTTCGAACGGACGTACGCGACACGACGCGACGCGGTTGCGGCGTCGCGACACCTGGTGTGCTGATTAACGAATCGGTGGAATCGGTTCTGCTGTTCTCCGTTGGAAGGCTAAACGGTCGGCAAAATTGCCGCGTTATTCTTGTAAACCGCTGCGCATCCACGGCTATCCAATTACCGGACGAGGTGGCAAGATGTCTTTGTGACGGGATACACGCGTTCCACCGGGCTCGGCCCGGGAATCGCGGCTTTTTTAACGCCGCCGACACCATTAACGGCGGCTAATGAGGTCCGTGGAAAAAATTAATCGGTAAATTTGGCGCGGCACCGAGCCGGCTGCAGCCTGGCCTTCGTTACAGTCCCCGAGGATCGGCGAATTTAACAAGTATCTGTATCGCGAACAGGGGGACCCTTAACGATCGTCCCGCTCGCGTCTCTCGAACGCTCGGGGACCGCGAGCGTGTTATTAATCGGGCTGGAAAGTGAACGATCGTCGGCGTCGCGCGCGCGCGCGCGCACGCTGGACGGGTGAGAAATTTGAAAATCGATCGATTAATGGAAATTGCCGAGGCTGACCGGGGTAATTATGTCGGGTGTCTGAGTAAACGAGAGCCGGGTGATCTGTATTCAGTGAGACATTCGCGGTACGATATTAAGTGTTCGGAATAATGCGCGGCGGTCAATTAATATTTTATACGTATAACGCGCCTCGAGCTTCGCCTCGATGGGAAGCTTAATAGACGTCGGTTCGATTGAAACAGTTGATAAATGATGGTATGCGCATGCACCACCCTCTTTGCGCATAAGCGTCGCCTCGTCTTTAATGCCTCGCGTTAGTAATTTTATAC
Source organism: Tetrapedia diversipes (assembly GCA_033822845.1). Taxonomy (NCBI): domain Eukaryota; kingdom Metazoa; phylum Arthropoda; class Insecta; order Hymenoptera; family Apidae; genus Tetrapedia; species Tetrapedia diversipes. The sequence continues at coordinate 125,606 of JAOPTO010001403.1, read as the reverse complement.
TTGAATGGTTTCTCTTTGATCGCTGTACACGAATAAGCGATACGAAAAATAAGGTTTGGGTAACGGAATAGAAGCTGTGACGGTTTCTACGAGGAGAGAATACACAAAAGCTAAACAGAAAGGTACATTTTCAAAATTAGATGTGCTTATCTAATTTTCATAGGCCTGCGATCAATTTTTCCAAAATTCCAATATCTGATTTTAACAATTAGCCAACCGAATGGGGTGATATCCCATTCTTTCCTCTGTCATTGATTCTATTTACTTTTGTTATTAATTAGTCTCGAACCAGTGTTGTTCACAGTTCGTTAAATGCAATTTCTGCTCTTCCGAAGTACAATTTTTAATGAATTCAACACCAGTTCAAGACTAACTAATAACAAAAGTAAATAGAATCAATGGCAGAGGAAAGAATGGGAGGTCTTCTCATTCGGTTGGTGTAAGTATTAACATAAAACTGAATGTTAACAGGAAAGAATGCAAATGATCATGCTAATCTATCCTAGTACCGTTTCGAAAATCCTTAACTTCGTACACGGGGCTGAAACTAATGTCAACCGACATTTTCCTATCAGCAACTTCTCATTCCGATCGGGAACACTGACATTTGAAATTATTTATTCGACATTAATCGCGTTCCGTTTACATAGCTTCAATTAATCGCTGCGATACCTATAGCGGAACGAAACAGCCGAGGCGAAGAAACGGTGCGTTCGGAAAATAAGCGAAAAAGAGTGTACGGAACGAGCAGAAACATCAGAAGAGGAATTGATACAGAAAATGCTGAGACAAGGGGCTACTTAACGTCGTTCGTCGCTGTTCGCTCGCCTGCGATCTTCGCCGTTCCGTTTCTTCTTTCGTATCATCTCAGCCGTGTAATTCGGTCTAACATCTTCCAGCTCGATTTTTCCGATCGTTGTGCCGACTGTACGCGATAGGGTGATCTCCGTTCTCGTTCAACTGTGAAATACCTCAAACGGGTTCTTTCTTCGCGAAATTGATATTAATATCGCGGCACGGCTACAGTTTGCAGAGAAACGCGACGAAGGTGATAATTTATCGCTGTTTGTCAGTTCAAATCTGTGGTTGGACCTCTACGTGAAACGACCCGCGATCATTTTGTTTTTCTTTATCGATCTAATTTTAACCCCGATTGAAATTATTTTGCGTTCCTATATACATAATTTAATTTATACAAAGTATACATTTGTACGTGTTCGTTTTAAATTACTAGATCACAATTTTTTAAGTACGAATAGATGACACTACAAATCGACTTTGCTAACAGCAGCTCGATCAATGCTGAAAAAATATTTTTCACGTTGAGTACTGCTTCTTCTTTGCGATGCATAATACACAATGCACACTTACTTTATTTGTCGCTTCATTTCGTGCTGTACAAACGATTAACCTGCACGGTTCGCTCGTGAGAAAACGAGAGATCGTTTACGAAGCTTCGCACACAAATCGAGCGAAAACGTCTCCGTTGCAAGTCTTCAACGATTTCATTCGAGAACAGCGACAAAATATGTCCGTTTGCGCGAACAGAATCGACAGATTCTATCGCACGTTTAACAGATGATTGTATTGTTCGAGCGGAATTCAGTGGCGCTGAACGTCGAGAATGAGGCATGGAAACCGGGATAAACAATATCGTTCAGTTAGCTCCGGGATCGCTTCCGACGCTCACACCGATTCACCGGCACGATGATTTCGGCATAATGATTTAAAATTCTCCTGTGATAATTCTAATCCAAGTGTAAAAGGCAAAGCGATCGTCAAAATTATTCGTGTAGACCAAATGCAAATTCGCCGGCTCGACTCTGGCGGTTTGCGAAGGCACCGGTTCGCATGAGCTGTATCGGTGGGCCGAGTCGCCATTCGGAGAAACCGTGGAAATAAGTCCAGAATGGGGAAACAGATGCCAAAGATGTCGGCGAGGGTGGTCAACGCGATCAGGAATCTGCGAGAGGCGCATGGATCCACGTCGAAAGAGATCATGAATTATATCTTGTCTCAATGCAACATCTCCGAGCCGACTGTACTAAGACAGGTATTCCTTTTGTATTCCCAAGAAAGAAATTCTCCTCCACAACACACAGAATTGTTTCTCTGATTCCTTCGCAACGAACGACACGGTCAAAGGCTTACCGATCTTATTACAGACTCGCGTTTAATACCTCGGTAACACGAAATAGCAAAGTGGAATCTGTTCATCCACTGACCACCACGCGACCCCGCGATAACTCCCTCTACCTTTCGAATTCTTTACTCGCCACTGGTTCTCCCTCATCTTGAGTATGACTCGCAGATATAGAATCTCTCTCGACTATGTCGTGTGACTAAATTTGAGACGATAAAGGATACTTTCAAGATTTGTATCGTATCAAATTAGAAGGCCCAACTCGTATTTTTCTCAAGAGCTACGACTCTATCCTTTCATTTATCTTTAAAATCCTCAACCATACAATAAACTGCCCGTCTATACTTGAGATGATCAAGCTTAAGATTCCCTCTAGAACTTTACAAGACTTTTTTGCATTGGTTATAATAGAACATCATTGGGTACCCAAAATTGCAATCACAAGAGCGATTAGAGCGGCAAATGAACCTAGTAAACAGCTTGATTTGTTCAAAACCACCCTTAGCCAATTTACGAATTCCTCTGTATTAACTATTAAGCCTCATAATGTGTAATATAATATATACTTTTTCTTCCCGGATTATATCGCCTTTGTATAACTTAAAAGAGCCCAGTAGTTCGTAAATAAAATAATAAATAAATAAATAAACTTCCTTTACAGATGCAAGCAGCGCTGAAGCGCGGCCTGGACTACGGTATCCTGAAGAAGAACAACGGCCACTACTTCATAAACACGGAAGCCGATCCTCAGATGGCCGCGCCCCTGTCACCGGCCGAAAAGCGAAGACGGCGAAGAAGACGCACCAGAAGCAGACGTCGGAGGGGGCGAAGCAGGAAGCGCAGGAGAAGGAAGGGTCGTCGTCGCAGCCGTAGAAGGTCGCGGCGACGCAGTCACCCGATGAGGTCCAGGCGAATCGGCTGCACCAAATGCAGGTGCAAGAAGAGCAGGGCAGAGGCGCAGGTCCTGGCGGACAGTCCGTTGGAGCCGCAGACCCAGCAGGACGACGTGTGCACGTGCGAGAACATGGATAATAGCATGGAGAACCGGTACAGACGTAGCAAAAGTCGAGATCGGAGCGTGAGCCATAGTCGATCATCGGGGAACAGCGATCCCGACGGCGCGTTGGACGATCCACGGCAGATCGACGATCAAGATTAATCGGTCGAGATGGAAGAACGGGCCGATCCGTGGGACCAGGAGCGCGTGCATCGTTAACGGTGACAATCTCTCAGCGCGTTGTCAGCGTCGATCAATGTCCCCCGTTGATGGCCGGTGCCGAACGGACTCGTTCGTGTCGTCCCAAAGCGTGTCGTTCGTCACCTATGTCTAAATTGTGCAGTACGCCGATCGTATCACCTAATAATCTATCCTCTACGCGTACCGTTTTATGGGGCGACGAGTGTATATATTCTGACTGCTTGTATCCGGGATTTTGATACGCACCCTATTAAATTAGTACCGTTTTAGGGGCTGGCCTGTTATTTTGTCCATGAGCGTAGCAAAGATAGTAAGCGACAGAAAAATACGAAACTGTTTTGATCGTTTCAAATACAAGAAACTCGCTTAACGGCTTGCGACAAACAATCGTTGTCACCTGCCCAATTCTTACAGTATGTGTTGCATTTATATTGCATTACGCATTGCAACTCGCTATATCTCTGAGAACCATCAGTCGAAAACGCTAAGTCTCGACCACCAGGAACGAACAAACTCGTCGTCATCGAGAAACACTTCCTCCTCGGTGGTTCCACTCTTTCCTTGAGTATTCAAAGGGTAGGTTTTCACGACGACTCATGAGCGTCAACGTGAACGGAGTACGATCTCCTGAATAAAACTAACGGTCGTAGTAATTCTTGCAACGGTGGGGTCAAGGTGGGTTAGAAAGAATCGAGAAGCGATTAGTGGTATTTACCGGTCCCCGCAGAGAGAGAAAACCTGCCGATTTCTGGTACCGCTTGGACGTCCTGCGGGGACCAGCGCATGCGTCACAATGGCGCGATTTAACTGCTCTCTATTCTTCGGCCGGGACTCTCTCGGAGGTCGACGTGACACTGCCGGCCGATTCATCGACCGATATTAATGCGTTTCTAACGGTGAGCAGCCGCCGCTGCGACAGAAGAGCTTTTCTTCTGCGACTAGAACCGTTCGCTTACCCAAACTTCCACGGAGGTCCATCTGCGGTGGCTCGATGAAAAGGACGCGTATCGGAGGATCTACGGTAGGCTATCTTGATCTGTGTCAATTTGTTCACTTGGACGACGCGAAGCGTGCTTTATGAAATAAATGGTCTTCAACGTAAACCTGTGTTGTTGAGTGGTTTTTCATTAATGACCCTTCCTCTTTAATATTATCCAACATTTAAGAATGTAGAGTTGAAACTGAAGAGTCACACGAATTAACAGTGTGCTGGTAGCAGCTTGTAAGCTTACATTCCCAGTCACAGTTATCTTTATCTGATTTTTTTTTTTATAAAAATATGATGCTTTATTTAAGAAAAAAGTGTGAAAATATTCTTAACCCTTTGCACTCCTTTATCAAGTATGACTTGACATCAATTTTTATCACGGTAACTCCTATGTCGAGTCAGCGACAGTTTAAATATGGAAATTGTCTTATTTTTTTAGTTAAAGAACATCAACAAACATAAGTTACAACAAAGTTTGAAAGCTATGTTTAATACAATTAGTAAAAAAAATATTGTTTTAAATAAGTACCGCTCATGGAATTCTCCTTTGAAGTAAATTTCAAATAAAACACCTGAAATATTACGGAGTTGTTTGACGTGAAAATTGAAAAATAACTCGAGGTGCGAAGGGTTGAAGATTTCGAAACTCTCCAAACGTTATAAACACAAATTGGAAACGAAATTTCAGAAGTGTACGCAAGTTTATTAAGAACGTTCGACCGGAACAATCGCAGAAACCGAGCGGATGCTCACGAAAGGGTTTCGTGAAAGCGTCGAGGAAGCGCGCGCGCAAAGTGGCGAAAGTCGCGATACGATCTGCGGCGTCTGCGAGTGTGATGCGAGCAAAGCGCGTTCGTGCGGAGTTGGTCGTTGTGTGTTATAAAGTAAACGGAGGAAAGAGTTGAAGGAAGCGCGAGTGACGCGAATGGGCGGCGAACCTCGAAGCTATCTGAAGACTAATCGCGGCCCGGATCGTTTCCGGGCGCTTAAACGAGCAGAAACACGAGCCCTCGAGTAGTTGGTGAATTTCGTGGTTCAAACGGGGTCTCGCGAGTGGGACAGGTCATCGCGAGTGCTCTCGTGAACGACGAAACGGGCACAACAGGGGCCGCAGAAAAATGTTCGCGATGCGATCTTCCGCGAGCTCGCGCGCTCTTTACAAAATGGCGGATCGAGGTGTCAGACCGTGTTCTCACATGCGCGAGCCCGCGAGATAGCGTCACCCCGGCGTTACCTGCGATATCATTAAGGTAGATTTATGCGATCCTCGCCGGAGGCAGCACGGGGTTAGGCTAGGGCGTTAGGATGTACACGCGTGTTGGTGTAAATTGCCGGCGAGTGAAAGATCGTTCGGTTAATTCGGTGAGTACTCCCGGCCAGAAATTGCTGTATGTTTTGCGGAGACACTCGTAATTAGAATTGCGGTGGGGAGATTGCGTTTCCTTCTTGGTCGTTCGCGTAATTTTGTTCTTCGATTCGGTTACCGTATCCTTTACAAATTGAGGACTAAAGTAAATTTAAACGCGCACCGCGTTTACTTTGAATCGTTACTCGTAGCGGTCGCAATATTACCGTAAGTTAGGGTTTACCGGTGTTTAATAGTTTTATGTTCTCTAGAGTGAAAGATCTCGAGATACGGGGCACGATATTTCAATTAATAAAAGTTATAATAAGATACCCTGTCCTTCCTAGAACCTACGATCAAGAGCACGCCGGGGAATTAAGGATGCGCATTCTGGACTAAATTAACTACGAGATAGCTGGGCTCACTTCCGTGACCACAGCTAAACAACGCACACGTATACCGGTCTAGGTCGATTAACGCTTAAACCTGTGTATGCCGACGGAAAAAAAGAAGGAACGCAACGGAGGTCTTTCAGGAAGAGATCGTCACCGGCGCTGCTCCGTGTGAACTCGCCTAATCCAGTCTAGCCCGAGGAATTTAATTAGTCACCACCTTCACGGCTATTAGACTCGTGGACCACATGCGCGAGAAACTTTAATTCGAGCGATCCCCCCGGTTGATAACAAATAGTACACCACCGGCAGCCCGAATTAGGCTAGGCCGATGATACGAAATCAGCAGGTGGCGATCTCAGCATCCGATTATCCTGCTGCTGCTCAGCTTTCTCGCGGCGCGGTAACCCAGCTAAGGATCTCGCCGTGTAGACGCCATCTTTAAAGGTGACCATGCTTAATTACTTCTCAAGAGATGCGAGCACGATTACGAGGCCGTCGGTCCTTCTCGCTGCGTTTCGTAAGAGATCTCCCGAATTCCTCAAACTCTCGTACAACCTATTATGCTCATTCACTCCTGGAGCCCCTACGCTTCGTCTCGGACATAAACTTTCGTCGCGATAAGCATCGAATCTAATCCAACCTGAGATCGATCGCCCGCATCTAAATTCCAAAGGGCACACGATTAAACGTTCGGTTGCTTGTAAATTCTTTTCCACGTAAGCCTCGAAAAAATCTGAAAAGGTACATCTTGCAGGAATTGCTTGCTTAACACCAGGTTTATGGGACCCGTCAATTTGACGGGTTTCGAACTTCATGAGCAAAATTTGTTAAATTAACTACTATTATTCCTAGCAATTTTTGGTAACTTTTATTGATGAATTTGTGGAGACCTTTCTGCCCTCGCCGATATGAGAGATTAACAGACGACCTTTCTCGCAAGTGATCGAGTCTGCCACGGATTATTATATGTACGAGTTCCGATCTGTCCCTTCCTACCCCTGCGTTTAAAGCACGGGTTTGTTAGGTAACCTTACCGATGAGTTCACTAGCAAGGCCTTCTCCTTTCCTCCTTCTCTCTCTCCTATCTTTCACTTCCACAACAGCCACAGAGTTGATACAAATATACCCAAATCTATTTCCCTCTCAGTTTTGCACTTTCAAATTCTGTTCGATGTATACCTTGTTTCCCTTAGTTACCTGTATATTGCAAACAGACATACAAGAAAAGTCCGTAAATCTAGTGTTAAAACGTAAAATGTAAGAATAACAACAAAAACACTCTTTGGGACTCCACCCACGATAACGATACACCAAAGACTAAAGCAAAACGAAAAAAGGTCGCTGGCACCACGAATGTCCCTTCCACAGAGATTTCGGTCTAACAGACAACGTCCCTTGAAGCTGCGTTCACCTAAGATCATCGTTACACTCTAACGCAAACGTTTGGCGCATCGATTCTCCTAGCAAACCTGCTTGGTTCTTGATACTCGCAGAACGAAACACGCCGAAACACGCCTTCCAAGGTTCGTCCATGCATCGAGACGCGATTCCATCCACGCCCCGGTGTGTTCGCCAAAAGAAAATCTCTACACGGGTACGACAACGGTCCACCGTTGCAGAGGAGGTCCGTCGTGGCGGCGCACAATGTGGACGAAGATTTAGCGCGTGTACCAGAGCCTTTTTCGCCGACGTTTCGCCGGGCCGACGTTCATTACGGCGTCGCCGCGCGGAGAGCAACCGTACAACCGCTTAACTGTTTTGTCCCGGCTGATGGATAGCGCGTTCGCACGTTATTACCGGACACTCGGCCACTTTTACGAGCCTAGATTGGTATACACGGCACTCCGGGTCCAGGCAGGGGCTACCAACGGCTCCGTTAATAGTGTGTTTACCCGATAATGGTCTCCGGTGCTGGTCGCGGGCAAATGTCGGCCGTGCGCGGGCCTCGACATTATGATTATTTTCCCGGCCACTTTATCTTTCTCCGGACATTATAAAGAGATGAGCAAAGCTCGTGGCGGAGTGTCGGGATTCGTAATGAGCCTCGCTATTCATTTACGTGGACGCGTTTACGCGGCCGTGCTCGCCCGTGTGCTTTTGCCGCGAAAGCTGCTCCACCAGGATCCACTGCGCACAGGATGCACTCGTGACGATTACTCTGTTGTCCACGATTTGAAAGGGGCTGGCCGAATAAATCGTAAGCCGAAGGTTGAATCCGGTTGATTACGAGAGAAATGCATAAAGAGTCAGACCATAAAATTGTTACTTCGAGCTTCGAAATATATCATTCATTGCAAAGATGTTCTACGAATCCTTTTTAACGTCGGCTGAATTTCCACAGAAGCGCCGATCGGGTTTCGAACGGCAATAAAATTCCGGTAGCACCCCGAAGAGAATTATACAAGAAGCTCGCTTGCGAACGTAATAATCCTTCGAAAAGTCCCTTATTTACGTTTCCTATGCAACGGAACCAGATCGAGCTTCAATAGGGCAAACGAAGCGAGCCAGGCCAGTTTCGAGCACAAAGATCAATAATTACCTCGCGCTCTCTTTCAAACCGGTAGTTTGAAAAGTTCTCGTGTTCACATGGGAAAGCTCCCGTTCCGGTTTGATGGGTCGCCAATCGTTAGAGCGTTAGGGACGCGCCATTAGTTCCCGATCTGCGCACGATTATCGATGGCCTGGTGGTCGCTTTTTCATGGCTGATTTGTCGAATCATAGTTTTCTATTAAGGATTCGCGTGCAACGAGCGTGCCAGCGCCGGCAGATGATATCGGCGCAGGATTTATAGCGAATTAGTAAATCGTTAAGATACGATCGGACGTTTATGAAAGCGGCCTACCGGGTGAAGGGAAGTCTCGCGGTGTACGTGTGTGTGCGTGTGTGTGTGTGTATGCGTGCATGCACGAGCGCGCGTGTTTTCTATCAAAATGCAAACGAGACGACGCGTGAACGCGTTCCCGTGTCCCGTCGAACGGTCACCGGGATCCTTATTATTGCTACCATCGATACTACGCGTGCTGCTCTCCATATACCGTTTGTCACGGGAAAAAACCGCGGAACGACGCACGCACCAGATCGGCAACGATAAAGCTTCGTGGTCTCATTAAATACCTGTTGAGGCTACGCGCCGAGCAGGGGAGAGGGAAGGAACTTCTTCTGGACGAAAGCTTTTACTCGGAGCGAACGTCTATTTTCTTTTATCACCTTCCGTTTTTCTATGAAACTTCCGAGTGCCGTTTTCTTCATTAGGATTTCTTTAGATACTTTCTCTTTGGCGAGTAATTTCGGAAATACACAGTTTTCCGTCACAATTTTCGCGAACGTCATTTCCAGCTTTCCGTCTCCATCCCCAGAACTATGGCTCGAGATTTTAATTCGTTTAGTAGAAAATTTGTTGAATTTTAATACGTCCACGTGGCAGAATAATCTTAGATCAGAACTGTACCTCGAAATTTCAATTCGTTCGGTAGAAAATTTCTCGAATTTCAATATTTCTACCTGCCAGAACAATCGAACTCGTAAATCGTTCCAACCCCTATCGATAAAATCGTTCACGCGGGAATGGGTGTATATCGAGCCAGCAAATTCAACGACACCCACCCTGCTTCGAGATCCGAGGAACCAGATCCCGGGAACGGAGGTACCACGTTGAACGTGACCGGCGAAAAATATTTGTTCTGCCCGCTGCAGCTGGCACCACCCCCGGATGTCGTGCGCGTGCTCACCGGAAGCCCTATCGATAATTATTTATCTGGCGGTCTAATTAACTCCGTTTTAACGGTGCTCGAGATAAACTTACGTGGGACGTGCGTCGACCGGCTTGTTAAGACGTAGGGAGGGAAAGGGTGCTTACACCTGCGACGCAACGCCGCCGACGCGTACACCGGTGGCGTTTTTTGCACTCTTAGGTGTGGGCGTGCTGAACGGCGGCGCACACCGGTCCTCCTCTCCCTTGTTCTTCGTTCACGGGTCACCCTCCCGCGCGAATCGCATTTGCATCGCTAATTAACGCCGCCGTCCAGATGTCAACGGCGATAATGCCGGCCCCGCAACGCGAATTTTAATCGGGCAGCTCTAGCGGGGTTATACGTGAAAACTGGCTGAGCCGTTAACTCTTTGGCATGCGAATAAAACGGAATTTGATGCGTCTGAAAAACACTATTCAATTTTGCTCAATTGTGTTGAGTTCTGTGTAAGCTTAAAAAAGAGAACGTTTTATTTTGAAGTTTGTATTGCTGTATGTAGGAACGCGAGCGAGAGGATGCGAGTTTAGGGAAATGTGAAAAGTGGTTGAGTTGAGCGATAGCTGAGTTTGGACTCGAGTGTTTCTAAGGCTCGAAAGGTGAGCACTTGAGAAAATTGAACGACTGAAGAATTTTGGGTGAATGTGACCGAGTGCATCGAGTGAGAAATAAAGGAAATGAGTATTTGGAAGAATGTAGGACGGGGAAAATGTGATCGTGAAGGCAGAAAGCGTGTGATTCTGAAGGAAGTAAGCACGTTGTAGTTACTAAATTGAAAAGTCGTTTAAGTTGTTACTATTATACTGTTTTAAATATACATTTATTATATTCTAAGCACTTTACTTTATTTTATTCACACCTGAGCCCTATCATCTCACCCTATTACATAAATAAAAATAGAAATTCCCTATATATATATATAACATTTAATCAGATTGATATATTAAGTAACATTATAAAATAATAAATTAGTAGTTCTGTAAATTATGAAACGTTTCAAAACATTTCGGAGTACGTAGACAGTTCTACAATGACACATGGAATGAATGCATCTGCCATTGATACGTCATTGTACGTCAAGCGATTAAGATCAATGTGTTTAATGAGGAGATAAGAATTCAAAAAGTGGATGAAAACAGCGGAAATTTATTGCGACCGGGATGTCGTTTAATTGGGGTACAAAATGAAGTACAAATCTTTGGCGACGGGAACAGGAAAAAAGCGAAAGTCGGGGTCGGGGGAACGAAAATGAATGGTCCTGGAATATACATACATGTCGTTAATACACGCTGCAGGTACTCGCCTCTTCCGATCAATCGCACATCGTTCCATCTCTCAACGTGGATAACGAGTAGCGTGATCGCGCACAGACGCCAGCCGGATAATTAGACGCTTGATTCGGGACGACCAAACAGAACGAAAACACCTCTACCAGTTTGTTTACGATGCACTAAAGCGGATTCCGCTTAGCGTCCATCGGTTTCCTGTCCACTCATGAACGTATCGACAACTGCAGAAGTTTTGTCGCTCCTGCGTTACCCGTACACGACTTCCTGTACGCAAATTAATCGCGAAAGGAACTTCCAACAGTACTGTAAAATCTTTAAACGCACTATTTTAACAGTAACCGACGAAATACGCGCGTAATAAATGAAGGTATTCGGAAAATTGATAGCATCCTCGTGTCTGAAAACCGACAAAACTTTTGCATCCGCCTACAACCATATATCACGCCGGGCTATGGTCGCGAAATAAAAGGCCGAGAACGTCATACGGCCACTGAAAGTTGCGCGCATACGTCGTAACTCAACGGGACGATTTTTAATCGGGAATAGAGAGTGGGGGGGGGAACGGAGGGCACGATGGTCACCCTTCCGGTGTGCGGGGAACCGGTAACCGTCGGGTTACCGGTCTTGTATTTATATAAAGTATAAACCAACAGTGGGAACGTAACGAGGAGCAAGAGGAACGAACGAGGGAGGACACGATGGAGGAGGAGGAGAAGGAGGAGGGGAGGGCAGGAGAGAAGAAGGAACCTGCAGGTTCTCCCGATCGCCACAATGGGCCCGTGCACCGTGTACAGACGGCTCTATTCAGCTCCAAACAATGTAATCACAACTCAGCGCTTTCCGCGCCGTCTGCGACGTTCTCTTATCGATCGATGAATCGACGGTTGATCGACGGATCCCGGTTCGGATTCAACGTCTCATGGTCCGTGAATCCTCGCGTTAATTAATTAACCGCCTGTCCGCCGCGCACGGTGCTCCACGGCGACTCTTCGACGTCCCCGTCCCTTTTGTGAAATCGGTCCGATCTAGTCGTGGGAACTGGCGGAGGAGGTCGAGGGGGGATCGACGCGGCCGCGATAATTATTTGAACGTCGAAATTGAACCGTGATGGTATTCAGCGTTCGCTTGGAATGCGAAAGGATCGTCGAAGGTTAGCCGTTGTTCCTCTGTCTTGAAACCCAGCATTGTTGGTGACAAATTGTAAATTTGTTCGATCGATCCTTATAAACAGTTGCACCCGGCATTCCTCGAAGATTCGATCTTAACACTCCGCCGACCGAATGGGGAGATCTCCCATTGTTTCCTCGATAAAGCGCTGCCTGTTGATTCTATTTGCTTTTGTTATCAGTTAGTCTTGAACTGGTACATACTGTCCATAAATTTTCCGAAGTACAATTTTGAATAAATTCGGCACTAGCTCAGGACCAATTAATAACAAAAGTATAAATAGGATCAACGACACCGTTTTATCGAAGAAAAAATCTCCCCGGTCGGTTGGCCAAGTGTTAAATGCACGCCAAGCATTGAAACGCAACATCCGTCATCGTACAAATGTTACGCATACGATCCAAACTCGACCACCATGACAAAGTAAGCCGAGATGTTAACCGAAACAGCGTGAAATGAGATTAGAAACGATTGCAGCGTGGATACCCACTTGTTTCCGCTGCTTTGCGGCCGATCGCGCTTCGATAACAAGCAGCCAACAAATAACAGCGACACGAGCAGGGGTCCAAGGGTAAAACGAAGACGGCAACGAAGGGATTAATGCTTTCGGGGCTGGCACGCAACGCGGGAAACCATATACACCTGTATACGTACGCGCAGCCCTTCGACCTGCTTCGAATTTGAATTACTGCGAGTCAGATGGGCATCACGGTGGGCCCCGGTAATCGAGACGGGTAGAGAAGAAGCACAAGCCTGCGGGGAGTTGGTTGACCCGAGATTATTCCAGCTGGTAGCAAGGCTACCGCTGCGGCAACGATCGTTAATGGACGATAATACCCGTCGATCATTATCGCGAAACGGGATTCGAGCGACATAGGTGGAGGGAACAAAGGCAGAGAGACGAGCTTTGTTTCACCGGTGGCCGCGTCGACAGAGGCCGGTTTAAGTGGCCTGTGACTTACGAGCTTGCCTTTACGAGTCGCGGAACGCTCGACGTTGACGTATCCATCGTTTCCTGCTACCCGATATCGGAGAACATAATTGCGACTATTATGGTTTCGTGCTTTTTACTCCCGCGAGACAGTCCACTGTCATCGAAGTGAATCTGCCCGTTCCATAAACGGGTGATTTACCGTTCGCCATTACAGCTTCTAGGATTTAGTTCCATGGACGAACCGAGTGGCCATGATCAATCACAAGCAGCCTGTATCACGGTATGGACTAGTTTATGGAGTACAGTCTGTCTCGGCGAGAATAAAATTATAAGCGTATTATAGGCATGAGATGGATGCAGGAGTCGCCAGAAATTAAATACACGCATAAATATAAGGATTGTTATTGTTATTAAATAGTATTTGAGGCTCTAATAATAGGCAACAGTAGAATACCAAGGTTGTTAGGTTGACAGACCTAAGTTTATTGAACTGCACAAAAACTAAATATATATATGTAAATAGAAGATGTAAGATTTAGAGAAGTCGAAACACTTTGCTCTCGCGAAGGGCTCTCTATCGACTAACTAACATACAGCAGACAGAAAAGCCCTTGGCCTGCAGCCGCTGCTTCGCGCACAGGTAACGTCGTAAAATGGAAAACGCTAGAGATGCAGCGCTGCACAAGGGAACGCACACGCTTGCATGCAAAACCATTCCGAAAAAATAGAAGAAGTAAGACGCTCTTTGTTTTACAAGAATTTATATTATATAAAAATATTATACCGTACCCTTTTCCCTCTTTCTTCAAATTTTATCCCCGAGAAATCAATACGAGCTTTCGAACAACTCAATACTGCGTTTAATCGCTGTCGATCTATGTGCCAATCGGTCGTCGAAGCGCTGTTCCACAAAATCGGAGAGTTTCGGGGACGCTATCGTAGGGGTTATCGAGGAAGAGCAGCGTGTGTCAACCAGAAGCGGGAAAAGAGGATTTACGAGCGGCGAGCACCTCCGGGCCGCGGCGTGTTCTTTCTCGGTCGGCAAGTGGCGTGATCGAAATCAATTACTCATTAATCGTCCTCGCTCGCCGCGCCGCTGCCCCCGCGCCCGTAATTAACGGTGATTAATTGGAGCGGATGCCGGCCGGGCATATTTTACCGTGTACGAAATTTCGCCGCGAGCGTTGAACGAGCCCGGTGCCGTTCCGCGCACTCGAAATCGCAGGAAACGGATATCGCCGGGATTTGAATAATCATTGATTATCATGCGATCGACGATTCGAGATTCTTTTTCGGTAATTGTGATTGACAATTTCGAAAAAGCAAACTAGTTTACTAGAAATATTAGGACGATTTAGCGAAATTTTCGAAACCAGGAAAATTCTTCCTCGTTTTAACCCTTCGAATTTGGCTAAATACTACCATCTCTTCCTAAATAAAGTAAGATTTCCTATAATACGTACTGCGAAACGCGAAACGCGGAAATCCGTATTATGATTATACCTACCGCCTGGTTAACATGATTTAAACACTCATCGATCGTTCTAAAAACTGGCGGAACAAACGCATCGAGCGCCAACCGTAAATTGAAAACCCGAACGATACGCGTTATCTATGTTGCACACGGCGAGGTTGAAAAACGACGAGCTCGTGTAATCGAAGTTACGCGAGCAATTTTCTAATCGCCCGTGCATCCTTCCGACTTAATCACACGTTCGCGACGCGCGATCGACAGGAGACATTTTGATCTACGTCCTCGTTAACCGGTCATCGATGGCGAAACTCGGAACGCCTTCTTTGCTCGGTCGATTTGCACGAAAAACCGGAACGCTCGACGTAATCTTGCGTGCATCTACGATTTCTGCAGGTTGCCACCCGGCGGTCGCGGACAACGGAAACGAGAAAAAGAGGACCGTGTCCTGCGTCGAGCGAGGAAGGGTAGGGAGGGGCGAGGGAAAATGAACAAGCGACCATGGTAAAGTAAATCGATGGATCGGCAGCGAGCCGCGAAGATCTATGAGCGATGTTCGCCGCTCGGTCGACCGGCCCAGCACGCAACAAGACGTACGATTTCGCGTACGAGACGAAGGTGGAGCCGGGAAAAACAATTAGTCGATCGCAGCGCGGTACCAGAGCATAAATTAGCCTCGCGATCGGCCGGCAACGATGAAGGCCGAGCAAAACGATCGCGGAACCGGCGGAAGCGCGCGACCGCTCCTCCAGGCGAGTACTTATGTCCGTCGACAAGCGGACCGGGTCATACGTTAATTGCCGCAAATCACGGGTCAGAGAGCGTAACAATAGGCTGCCGGATGGTATTTATCGGGGGCCTCGAGCAGCGGGTGGTGTCAGGAATGCGAGCCACGCAGCGATCTCCACGAGATCGGTTCGTTGGAGGGCAGCTTCTTTACGTGGCGAGGAACGAGAGGCGAGGGAGGAAGGTTTCGAGACGACGCAGTCGTGCCATTGTTCCTATTGTGCACACCCTGGTGTATATTTTAACCCGTTAACCGGGTCGTTGCTTGGTTGGAACCGTCTTCTTTTACGAGAGATTCAATGCAAACACGAAAGGGTTGATTACACTTGTTTGCAAATTTTTATTTTTCTCGAACGACGATAATATTAATTTCATACGTTTAGAAACTTTTTATATCGACGTTTCTAGTGTTCGCCAACTGAAAATCGTATGTGAAACGTAAAAAATTAACTAATCAACGCTCGTCTTCTTTTTTATTGCTTAGACGGGAAAGAAAATGTTTTTAGACAAAAAGAAATGTTGGCGCGGATCGGTAGCTATCGCTTGCTGGTTAACGAGAACGATGGCTGTTTGAATGACGGTGTTTGCATAAGCGGATCTTCTACGGTCGAGAGCTCGTGACTGGTCGTGCTCTCGAGATAATAGTTGTATTGTGAACGTTGCATCGTTACCGGTGGATACTGTAACACGTATCCGTCGCGAGCAACTTTCTATGCCCCACGTTCGCGCACGGGTAGGAAACCGATCGGTACACCTGTCGATGTCGGCTCTGTGCCGAATGCCGGCTATCGGGAATTATTTATGCAACGTTAATTGACGTTAATTAAAGACGAGCCACTGCGGCACGGTTTGAAATGGCTGTGCCGGTTCGATGGAGTGTCGCCAAAATTTGCAGATGGAAAGCGGCCGATGTGTATCAGATTAGCTGCCGGGAACTTGTAATTAACCGATGTACTTTTATCCAAAACGACAGCGATGATCTCGTTAATGCTTCTTTAAGTACGCGTCGATGAAACATATACTCGCAGTCGAACCTGTTGTGGTAAAAGTTAAATAAAGTAATAGAGAGAGAGAGAGAGAGAGAGAGAGAGAGAGGATCGGCCGTAACTTTCTAAAAGGAAAAGCGCGGCTATTAATCAAACACCGGCGATTTCCGGAGCTTTAAACGATATTTAATGATAGAAATAGACTACCAGGGGCTATTTTGCTGAGGGGGAAGGAAAAAAGGAGAACACGAGATAGGAAATAACAAGTTAGGCGGATAATCGAGAGATTGATAGATCACAGTTTTGCAACGGCGGGGCCGATTCGCGGTGGATAAAGAAAATCGCCTGTGACGTGACCCGGTCGAGACATTTAAATCACGGGACACCCACACGTTCGCACGTGCGGTTGAAAACATGCGGCGACGAAACACGCGTCCCCGACCAGGCTGAACGAACAAAAGGCGAAGCCCAACGTCGAACCGCAGACAAGCGTTATCTTCGGAACAATAAAATTGACGACAATAGGCATTATCGTGGTATCAGCACCGTTCACTTAATAGCCACTTTCACTGGTAGGCATACCTCGATGAAATATTAACTTCCCCCTCATTACTAAGCAGTGCGGCTAATACACAATTACCGTTTATCGTGTACACGCGAACTTTGTGAACGAACGAACATCGAACTGCGATACGAAGGAAGCAGAAGCTTGGGCCACTATAATTTTGCGTAGAAAAAAAGGCTGTCTGGCGCACGATAAGAATCATACAATTACATTAAACGTGGTTTCAAACGTTATATTTACGATTAACGATACCCTAGCTTTCCCTAAATTTCAACAGTTACGAAATACTTGGCAAATTCTGTTGCCAGCCCTACACTTTCAAATTTCTGCTCCTAGTTCACCGATAGATTTAAGAAATTCACCAAAAATCATACAAGTCCATGGAATCCTGACCAATACTACTTGAAGGTATTGGAATCTTTAGTCCCTTCAACTCAGATGCTATAGAAATATGTTTGATTTATATCGTGTAATCATTTGTACATCGTTCAATTTTGTTTTTTCACCGTAACAAAGTTCTACCTCGTGCGACTTTTAATAACCCGCGAATCTAAGATTGCCATTTCCGCTGTGGCGGGACATTTTCGCCACGATCAAGCGCTACGAGGTACGCCAATAATTTCTGGCGTCGAGGATCGACGAAGCCAGGCGAGTGACAATGTTACACATGTCACGACAGCGGCACAATATTTTCCTTTTCCTGCGGCTGAAAGAAAGCAACGGAGGTGGACATCTTAAGCATCGAGTTCAGCCGCGAGACATAATGGGTTACGTCGCTCTTTTCGACGAGCCACACTTTAAGGCGTGCGCACGCGTGGGCGACGCTAAACACCCACGTAGGCCGTACAAATATTGAACAAATATTAACATAATGTTTGTACGCTAGGCACCAACTATAAATATGAACGACCCACCTGCGACGGACGGCGTTTCTGAGAAGGGAACAGCGACCGAACGGAAAAACGAGACCCAAAACCAGGCGAATTATTACAGGTTTAATTAACGCTTTGACCGGCAAAGCACATTTAAGGTCTTGGGCACGAATCTCAGGCTAATCGTTGATAATTTTTGTTTAAACACAGGTAGAAAACTGTTATTGATTCTTGTTGAATGTACTTGTAATTGCTCGAGTGGATGAAACGGTCGGCCATTTATGGAAATTCTCAGTGAAATACAGGGTAGAGTGGCTCGCAAAGTGTTAAAATCGCTACCAGCGCAATTTTTCATCGATAACACCACAACCGATTATCGTATTTCTTGGACAGCCTGTCATTAGGCGTGTACAACGACATTATTTTATCGCGTAAACTTGATTTAATTATAGGATACGCAAAGTATGAGAGGCGTAGCTCATGGCAACGGATACGGATCTACGGGCTGAGAAAGGGGGAAAAAAAATAGTTTACATTAAAGTACCGTCAACGAAGGTCGGTTAATTATCGACAAGATCTCGGGAATCTTTCGATCGACCGTTTCTATCGACATAATCCAGGGAGATCTAGTATACAAAGCAGCGCCAGTTATCGAAGCCGGTCGCGGCTGAACGCAATAATTATAACACGGAAAACAAGCGTCACAAACACGTTGAACCCGAAAAAAATTCAGTGTCCGCGTTGAAAAAATAATCAGACTTAAAATAATCTATCTGAATCTTGCCATCAAAATTCATAAAATTCATATAATTCTACGGCGCGTCGGAATGCTCTTAGAATTTAAATTACCGCGATGCTAACGCGACGTGAGGGGCGACGCAGAAGCGATCGATCATTTCGCGAGTCCAGTTAGCTCCTAATAAACACTTACCCAAGCGGATAGCGAAAGAAACGCGGCTTCGTCGTTTCTTATGCCTGTGCCAGCCAGCGCTTGCGAGTGCCGATGAAACCTAAGCGTTTACAATTCCACGGGCATCGACTATCGACAGCGTAACGTAATCTCCTGCATCCAACGCGCCTGCGTTTAGGCATCACGATTCTTCCTAAGCAAACGCGTAATGGCGCCCCTAACGACATCCGAACGATCCCTTACGGTACGCGTTCGCAGCCTGCGCAGCTGCCCTCTGTCAACCGCGCCATAGTTTTCGCGGAAACAATCATAGGAAGGCCTGTCGCGCAAAAAGCCGCCTCTTCACGGTGGATTTTTCGAGTGCCGCGACCAGGACGTCTCCTCGTCCGCGTTAAAGCGTCGTAAAGGAAAGCCAAGCCACGGAGCGGTGCCTATCGCGCGGCGAGCAGCGCAACGAGCGGCGGGACAAGGAGGAAGGGTTAAACGGGGGTACGATAAGCGCTGCCGCTTCGTTTCCCCTCGCTCGAACGACTAATGACGCGAATATTACACGCAAGAAAACGATCCGCCGGGCCCATTACGTCGCTCGCGGCTGCCGTGCCGGGGACTCTTTAATTTAACGTCCGCCAAACGAAACTGTGGCCGTCCGTGGGTCCGTTCGTTAAGGAGGCGGAAGGCGGGCGATAAATAAGCAAAATCACGGGAGACGCGTGATAAACGCGGAGAGAAAACGTCCAAGACCGCCCCTTCGAATCGTGATCGTAAAATTTCTCTTCCCGTGCCTCGAAGCTGTCCCGTTTTCCATCGCGTACCCGAAGGAGGGCTCCCTGTCGCGCATTAAGCACGGTATTAAACGCGAATAAGGGGCCCCTCGTTTGTGGGGCCGTGTCTCGTTAGCCGGTCTAGATCACCGGCAAGATCGGTATCGAACGTCATAGAGAGATCGAAACGCGGTCGCGCCTGGACGTAACGCGTTAATCGACCCCTGTGTAGCCGACGCGTGGTAGAACACACTTGTCTTACGCTATCGAAATCGGTACACGCGCTCCTGGCGAGGCTGAGCGAAGTGGGTGTTCGAAGTAGATACTTGCACGGATTGTAAAAAATGCTTGAGCGGCAAGAGGTGAAATAACACAGGCAAGGCAAACAAGTTGTCATTATGAATAGCACCTCCCACTGTGATCGGATTCGTAGTCGCCGACACAGGGTTGATTGCTTTGCCCGCGTCACAGGAACGAACAATAGAATGCAACGTGGGCGTTTGTCATCGACGCGACGCGGACATTTTACAGTTCGAAGTCTCTTCCGCGTTCGCCCATTGGCGAAACGCTAAAGAACAACCGCCGTTTACGGCAAATGTATCGTGTATCGTTATTAAGTATCGGTAACCGGGCAAAGAGAAAGCCGAAGCAGGAACCAGGGGTGGTTGAGTTCAGAGTTTCACCCTACAAACTGTCCACGAGCCTACCAAATAGAAAGTGTGGAGAAATTGAAACGAAATTGGTCTAAATTTTTCTACACCCGATTCCACTTCGATCGTCGATGCGATTCGATTCACTCGCGTGTTAACGGATAATTGTTCAAAGTATTTACAAGACGAACCGACTCATAGAATTCCATGCATTAAGCCGTTTTTAGGCTGCCGTTTGAAAAAAATTAGGATAAAAGCGACAGAATTCAGTCAGGGGTTGTAACAAGGAGACGATCGATTATATAAAACAAAGAAAAAATATATATATCGTTCATAGGGTGGATCGTTGGGTTTGATTTTCCTCTTTAATTTGAATTTTAACACTTAGCCAACCGAATGTGGAGATCTCCCATTTTTTTGCTTTTTGTTTGCTTTTGTTATCGCTTAGTCGTGAAATAGTATTGTTTACAGTTCATCAAATGCATTTTCTGCTTTTCTAGAGTGTAATTTTTGACAAATTCAACACTAGCTCAAGACCAACTAATAACAAAAGTAACTCGAATCAATCGCAGCGCTTCATCGAGGAAAAAATGGGAGATCTCCTCTCATTAGGTTGGCAAAGTGTTAATACACGCGTCAGCTTAGAAAGGGTCGATTCGACGCGTGTATGCACTTGGCACACGGAGGTTCACCTGCGTTCGTACGTATCCCCTGGGTTCTTATCGTGGGCACGATAAATCTCGAGGAGTCAGGTGGACGATGGTCATCAGCTAGTCCCCGCGTGTAAGAACCAACCGCGAGCCTCGGTACCGGGCTTAAGCCTGTTCCCGCGAGGCCGACCGGCCTAGGCGACGACCCACGACCCTGCCGGCCACAACTTACCGCGTCGTACACCCGCAATGCTCCCTACGATCCCCCACATCGCATTCCTGACCCGACGGACCAGGCCGGAATACGCAATTCCGATGAGCGACTGCACGGTGAACAACAACCGGAACAAAATGCGCCGCGAGGTGGTTGCGACTCTGAATGTAGCTCGGTGTTCGAGGAAACAGAACGAAAATTGAGAGCGGATACTCTGGACGCGTTTGTGAAAATAAATGAACTTAGGTTCGAGAGAACTTAACGCTCGATCAACCAAAAGAGAAGGTCTTCTATTCTTTCCTCTGTCATCGATCCTATTTACTTTTCTTATTAGTTAGTCTTCAACTAGCGTTGTTCACAGTTCGTCAAATGCATTTTCTGCTCTTCCAAAGTACACGTTTTAATAAATTTAAGAATAGTTCTAGACTAATTAATAACAGAATAAATAGAATCAAGGATAGAAGAAAGAATGGAAGATTTCACCGTTCAGTTGGCTAAAGGTTAATTTTAGAAGTGGAAGAAATGTCAACGTTTTAGATTGATCAATCTTATGACAGTCAACCGGGTGTAGTTTGCGATCAACACATTTTGGCGGTAAAGTTTCTGTTAATGGAAATGAATATGATAGAGAGGATATGCGTGTGCACAAAATGTTAATCGACAAGTATTTTGCACATTTTACGCTTGCAGGTAATGATATTATAGATATCTCTGTTAGAAAGTAGAAATACATAGTGGGATAATAAGCAAAGCCGCTAGTAATTTAATAAATGTTCTCGGAGCTAATAGAAACGAGATGACAGATGCGAAGTAATTTCGTTCGCGCTTCTCTAAAGAGGACAAACACCTCGAAACGACCATCCTCCGACACCGTAAAACGTTGAACGAAAACGCGAATCAAGGAAATCATCGTTCACGTTAACTTCCAACTTCAACATGACGAACGCGCGCGTTGATTATAATTCCGCGTGCGGCTATTATCCGGCTGTTCCGTCAAGCGGCTCTCGAGCCACTATCGTTCACCACCTCGGGACACTGTTCGTAGCTAAACACAATTACGAATACAATCAACCTCTGAATAACGCTGTTATCAAATTGAAGAAGTTAATAACACAACCTGTAAACAAAACTGGAAGAGCAAAAAGGACAGAAATATCTAGATTACTATCGTTCGGATTAACGCGTAGTGCGTTTAGCCAGCTGAACGGAAAAGGATAAACACGAATAGTTACGAGCGCAAAGTAACGTAATTTTGTTACATTTGTAGTGATTTAGAGAGAGAGAGAGAAAGAGAGAGAGAGAGAGAAAGAGATTTCAAAAGGACGAATGGGTAATTAGATTGTTTGTAATAGAGCGAATGATAGGCTGAGTGAGGAAAGAATGAGAGGGAATGAGTGAGAGAGCGAGAGAGAGCGCGTGAACCGGTGTGACAAAAGGCGAAGGTAGTCAGTAGAGTAAGGTAGTCAGTAGAGCAAGAGACGCGAATGGCGAGCGAAAGCGTTGCGAGCGGACAAGTGTAATGTGATTAATAAAACTATTTAATATCTAAAACTACAACACATTTAAAAATCAAACTTACTTCGTTGCACACGCATCCTAAGTTTAACAACCGCGCAACACCAACATTTTTTAACCCTTTGCGGTCCTATGTCGAGCGTCACTCGACACAGCGTACAGTGGAGAATTGCTCCGAAAATTGTACAAAACTCTTTCCAATATAACGTCGCTGAAATTTATTCAAATTGGATAAAACAAAGACGATTTTGAAGTTAGAATTAGTTAAGCTTTGCAGTCCTATGTCCAACGTGTCGCGACACACCGTCGACATAGGACCTGCTGAAACGAAATTGCAAATGCAGCGCGGACCGCAAAGGGTTAAGAATATAATTACCACGTTATTAACGCTAACCGTACCCCGACACTTCGTACGTATCCAATCGAAATAGAGATTATTTTTATCCGATAGGAATACGAATGATTTTCTATTTAATACGAGAAAAAGTGCGTAAAATAATCTACGTAACGGTACAAAATTATATATATATAAGGTAATTAATATCGTCGAGAATTTTCAATAAGAGAATAAATTACAATGTGTTGCTCTGTAAAAAGAGATTAATTTTATTTTCTTAATCGTTACATTATTTACAATATATACATTTACCTGTAAAAAGAGAAACTACAATTAAAGTCTATTCTCTATTTTGTTATCATACAACGTTTATAAGTCTCTGTCTCCTTTGTGTTATAAATTATAATTATATTTCTGTAACCTAATCTTATTCAGTACGTATGTCATCTAACTATAGCTCCCTCTATATCTATATCTATATCTATATCTATATCTATATCTATATCGATATCTATAAGTGAAGACAGCGTACTTCTCTTACATATACATATTTTCATTTCTACTTTCAAGCGTGGAACTTTAAATCAAATTTCACGACCATTCGACCGCACGTGGTACAGTTAGGTGTTAATGACACGAGATACCTGCGACAACAATTGCGAGCCGTTGCCGATAGGCTAACGTTCGTTGAAAAGCGAAATGGACATTGGTCACCGCAAACCCTGGACACCGAGGCAGCTTATCGGTGACGGCGGAAAACGTTGGACAGGCAAACGTTCCACATTTTAAAGGACCGTGATCGATTGCCACGGCGACGTGCACTATCGACGTGCCGGTCGTATATCTCCGGTGCGTAGGTACCAGGATGCTAGCTCGTGGAAGGCTTTACGTAACCTCCGCAGGTTTGACGACCTCCAACGCGCAGGGGGAACTTGTTTCGACGTCTCCGCTGCCGCAACCGATTTGTACACTCGTCAGGAAGACTTTGTTGGCGCACACGGCCCGTTTTCTGCCGTTGCGTCGCGACAAACGCCGATACCGCCGTCGACAGAGCGAAATAATTTATCGCGGAAGCAACGTTTCCCTTCGTTGCGCGTAGCAAACTCCCTTCTCGAGATCACGCGTGACCGCGACGTGTGGGCTCGTCGATACGCGTAAACACCGTGCCTTTCGATCGTCAGAGAGATAACGCGAGGAGGTCGAAGGTGTTGAACGATCATCGGTGATCGGTAGCTTAACACTTTAACGTCCACGTTGGTCGTGTATGACCGACCACGGTTTCTCCTGTAACGCTACGGTGGTCATTGGTGGCGCTTATAATTGTAAGAGTTGAATAAAAATTGACAGTTAGCGGATTTTGAACGTTATCGCTACTTAGAGGATACTTTGAAATAAAAAGTGGCCCATTAGAACATCGAAACTAGAAGATTAAATTCTATGAAATATTGCATCTAGCGGTATACTCCCGTGTCGTTTTGATTTCGACGCGGTAGTCAAAGGGTTAGTTGCTGTATTTCTAAACCTGATTATCCTAACCTACAACTACCTACATTATAAGAGTAGAATAAAAATTGACAGTTAGCGGATTTTGAACATTACCGCTACTTAGAGGATACTTTGAAATAAAAAGTGAAATGGCATTGAAAGTTTCAGTATTCTAGAATTCCATACGCAAATCTGGTTGCTCCAATAGAAATGATATCGATCGACACTACGTGCATTTAAAAATTGAACGGAGAAGTTCCTAGTTCTCAAACTATATTAAAGCTACACAGTATTACCTGAAGTATATCTATAATAACACACAATAAAGACTTCTACAGTCTTCTCGTTACCACCCTTGACCGAACTTCGTTGCCTTTATTCAAATTTTCCTTCGTCGTCAGCAGTCTAGAACATGCCTAAAGCATGGTATTCTATGAGTCGGCTCGCCTCGCAGATGCCTCGAACAGATTCTCCGCTAACACGCGCGTGCCTACGATGTGATTTACCACGGTTTACCAAACGTAATCCCCGCACGTATCAACGCGACACGCGTGTCTCCGATGCGTGGATGCACCCACGAGGCAACGAACGAGGACACCGCGATGAAGACGCACGATTTTCGTTCGCAAATCCGCGGGGCCGCGTTATTTAGGACGTCATTCGTTACACGTCCGGCCGAGAGGAGATCAGCGCGCAACGGAACCGCTCGTTGCTTCGAGGAACATGCCCGGCGGACTCGTTAATGGGCAAACCAGAGGATACGACGCGATGGTAATTTCTTTCGCGAGTTGCTCCCCATTTTTCACTGTACTAAAATGATGGACTGCATCCTTGATACGTAAGCGTTTCGCGGAAC
This sequence comes from Tetrapedia diversipes, assembly GCA_033822845.1. Taxonomy (NCBI): domain Eukaryota; kingdom Metazoa; phylum Arthropoda; class Insecta; order Hymenoptera; family Apidae; genus Tetrapedia; species Tetrapedia diversipes. The sequence goes on along the minus strand of JAOPTO010001403.1, from coordinate 100,343 downwards.
GCGCGTTAGGCGAACTTGAAAATTTATCCGCCGGATTTATTTATTTAAAATCCGAAGTCTAATGTTCATTTTCACCACGAATCGTGGCGTGCACATCGTTGATACTGTCAAACGATTATCGGTGTCTGTGACTTTTACGGTAGAACGTAGGATTATTAGGGTTAATAGGGACAAATGCGTTCCAATAATAGAGTTTCCGGTTAATAAAGCAATCGCGTCCTCTTATGCTAAACTTCATTTATTTAAGCAGATTTTCGGAAACTCAAGAGGTTGTTGAAAGAATTGTGTATTCTATATTTTTCACGGTTAAATTTCACAACCTTTAACCCGGAAGTACCCACGTGAACTTCTGTAACATAAGTAACCATGTAGGGTGCTTGTAGATCCTTGATAGAAAGTGACATTTAATGATCGCAGTGTGTGTTCAAATTATTACGTTTCGCGTATTTTTATCGATTTTAGGACAATTTAAATTTATTAACAATAAAGAAGGGAATTGGAAATAAGTGTCTTCAACAGTAGAAATCCCTTTACGCTAGACCCTTACGTGAGTACTTTCTGGTTAAAAGTAGAAAGTAACTATTAAATGGTACTGTGTTCGCTAGAACCCGTGGTTGTAACTCTAGTTTCGAACGAAGAGGTTACAATATCAAAATACGCAAATACACAATATTTCTGTGCTCAAAATGATCACAGATTGATCATCGATTGATTAATTTTTAACGATCACATCTTAAGAGACTCCGATCCCTCCACGCGATCACGCTCCCCGAAGTCCTCTCTTAACATCGGCGCATCAAATAACCCCGCTGATGAATCCATTACCAGACCCATCACGAGATCCGCGTCATCTGTACCCTTTTACTCGCCGGTAGCACCAAAAAACCCGCGTGCAGTAGGCGCGCGTTTCCTCGAAACGGCGTGAAACCGCTCCGAAGCGTAATGTCGGCGGCGATTAAGAAACGCGCGAGCGGCTAATCGGCAATTTCCCTTTCGCGCTTTCGAATTACACGGCGTGATTACACGCTACTACCCAGGCCGGGGCCACGAACAGATGTATCCTGTAATAAAGCAACGAGATCAACCCGGTCCACGAGGCGAGGGCCGTTTCCACGGTTCGAGAGCCGTAGGAGGGTTAACACTTTGGGTTTAGGAGAGTTTACAATCGGTCCCACCTTTTGCTTGGCATTTTATGCACGTTTCAAGAAACATTTTATTGGAGATTGTGGATTGAAAAAGAAGAAAATAAAGATAACCTTCCTTTTTAAGAATTTATTAAATTTTATTTCTAAAGGAAGGTATATATCCTTCTAAATCCGATCTCTACGCAGCGAGAGGCAGGACTCGAATGGATAGAAGAGGCTAAAGGACGCAGTTCAGGATAGATTGGTTAGGTGTTGGTTTTATGCGTGTAAGAGAGAGAGAGAATGAATTTAGCAAGTAAGAGTCCTTCGTTTAGTGTGTCGTTAGGTAGTCTATAGTGTGAATAGTTTATAGTGTCCTATCTAATATTATATTGTGTTGTGTACGTTATGAAGTGTGTCCTGATGAGACAGTCGAAAAGGGTACGCGAGTCAGAGAGCAGCATCGAGAGTATGGAGAGTGAGTGAGACAGAAGTTAAGATATAGAGCAGGGCTTCTTAAACTATGGGTCGCGACCCCAAATGGGGTCGCGTAGCAAAATTCTGCAATTTTTAATTTTAGATTTTTGTATGTTTCAAAACGAATTCTATAACTATATATTTTCATATGTATATGTGTATGTATATTGTAACCTAATAAATAAATCATCAAAAAATATTAATTTATTTTTATTTTATATTCGTATGGGCTCGTCAAGAAACTCGCAATCATAAATGGGGTTGTGAATGACAAAAGTTTAAGAAGCCCTAATATAGAGTAATATAGTAAAATTAGAATATATATATATCAGTTTCTGATATTTAATCCAATAAACAATTTTGTGTTCACCTGTGATTAACCGAATTCATCATAATTTATTCCATTCTACCCGCATACGGCTCTCGTCCAGAACTCCGTCTCGTTACGCTATCAAAAGCCAGCAATTAACCCCTTGACTACGGCAGACTTTGATATGTACTGGTCGTACCATACGGCAGGGATTGAGTTACGATGTGCGCCGAGAACGGCGAATTTTTGGTGTCAGAAAGCCAAACTGTGTGAAGCGCCTATAGGCGCTCTCAGTGTCAGAAAGTCAAACTGTGTCGAGCGCCTATAGGCGCTCTCAGTATCACAAACGCAAAATTTCTAAGCGCCTACAGGCGCCCACAGTAGTCAAGGGGTTAAACGCGTACGAATCGATTTAACGTTCTCCTGATAATTATAATTATCCGAAGAATTCTTCGCGTTCGCCGATCTACATCGCTGTTCGTTCCACGCGCAGCCCTCTTTCTTGGTAGCCTCTGTTACCGACTCGTCACGGTAATCCTCGTCAAGGCTACCGAGAAATAAACGGACGAGCCCGTAACGACTGTGGCCCGTTTCCACGTTCCTGCTCGTCGAAATTCGAGAGATCGCGTCGTGTCCCGCATTTGTCACGAGAATCGTCCTGGCTCGCGCTACCGAGATTAATATCGCCACGTTTTCTCCCTCCTCTTGCTCTCGCTCGCACACCCCGTAGGCGCCAAATATAATTGTTGTCCGACGTGGCCTAGGCGACAGAACTGGGTCACCGGTCGTGAGCGAATTCACGCAAGAGACAAATTTTTATGCTAATCGCCGTGATAAAAGAGTTTTGTCACTCGCGGCAGATTAACCCTTTGCATTTGGCTGTTCCCTCCCAAGGGACATCGTAATCCTAGCATATGATAGTTTCGCAAATTTTCAGACGTTAGTTCAGACCCGGACGTCAAATAGTCATATATGTAAATTTTAATACACGACTTAACTAAACTACATGAAGTTTAATATACGTGAATCCTAGTAAATATTTCGAATTAGAGAATTTTTAAAGTTAGTATTGTTAAACGACTAACATTCACCTTTCGAGTGCAAAGGGTTAATTTTGTAGCTCGCGTTTACCGGAAGCGGTGCTGATTTTCTGCTCTTTCATCGAAGTTTCGACCGCGAGAGTGCTGAACAGCAAAAACTAACTTTTTGTTTCTGTTATCGACCGCAACAACGTATCTTATTGTAAAAAACTACGAATTGTCTCGACGCTTGTAAATGACGTCCCTTCCTTGACGATTACTTTGACTATTAACCCTTTGCGCTCGAGAGGTGACTATTAATCACCAAATGATAGTTTCGCAAATTTTCAGACTGCCGTTAGTTTGTTTATTAGTCAAACTTAGAGGTTAATATCGTTTAACTAAACTAAATGACGTTTCATATAGGCGAATCTTAGTTAATTTTAGATCATTTCTGCCTGATATTATCGCGAATTATCGTGCAGGCCGCGGGAGCTCTAGAAAAAACACCAACATGCTTAACGAACTCGCCAGGTTTGACGATCCGATCGATCGAATAACTTTAACCAGTCTTCCCCTCCACCTTCTTCTTTCAACCCTTCTTCACGTTTCTCTTTTCTGCTCCTCTCGCCATACGGCCGTTGCGGTCGCGTCGTCACGATCGAGAATCGGGATCGGAACAGGGACACAGCGATCGTTTCGTCGGAAGATAATGTTTAATTTACGTTTCGGGGTCAGCGAGCAAGAATTCGCAAGCGATACTCGACTCCCGGCAATAACGATCGTTCGGCGAATCTTAATCTGTGCTCTAAACGAATCGACCGTTTCGCGAATAGAGTATTCGCTGGCCAGCGCAGTCGATAACGCACCGGGGCTACCGATCTCGGCTCGTTTTAGAACCGTGGAACTCCGCGCATTAACGTGCACATTATCGAATCGGTTCGCGTAATCGTCTGGTAATTACTTGCAGAAGTTACGGAAATTTTGCATATAGAATTTTTTTCATAATTATAATCGCCTACCAACGGTTTCTTAGAATTCTTTCGAGAAACACGGATACGGTTTTGTTTCGTTTGAAATATTCGCTGTCGATACAGCGACATGGTCTCTAAGTACAGGTATTACGAAATCTTTCTGAACGATTTTCATAAATCACCGTAAAGATTGTTAATAATGTGCTCCGGAAAATATGGATTATATCTAGTTTTGCTTGAGAACACTTGTTACCAACCAACCGGATCATACCGAAACAGATTTCTCGCATTCCCTCGCCTAACCATTCGGTTTCTATAAAAAGAACCATACGCCGCAGCCCCCGCGCTCAACACTTTCATCGCGATTACCAAGGTAATCGTAACTGTTAGCTAACGTTTCCTCCAGATCGTACAACGACGCTGCTGTACGTTAACCCGACATTTATCGACGGCGAGTTAATTCCTCGCAGGGAAAAACGGTACTCGACTCTAGAACGAGCTAATAGAATTTAAATAGCTCGGTATCTGCACAAGAAGCGTTACCGATCGATGACCTGCACGGTAGCCTAGTTGAAACACTCGAGAAGGACTCGTCGTAGGTGCGATTCCGTGAGCTGCGCAACCTCAGTATAGACAAGCCCTGGACTGTGCGCAGTGGACTAGACGTTGTTATTACGCGAAGCCTGGAAACAAGTCGCGAACGAGCGTCTCGTAAACGCTGCCCGCGATAAAGTTCGCGTTCAACTTGCGCCGGCAGCCGGTTACGAGTAGTGGGTGCTATTACTATCATTAGGGTACCGGTATCGGCCGGTGTCACGTAACGCTGTCCAGGATAAGTTAATAATCCAGAAGCTGTGACGGGACACCCGGCCGCAACCAGCCCCGTTCCCAACGGGGTATAAAGATTTAAGGCGTTTCGTTGGCCGCGCGACAGCCAGAGAAATATGCGACGGGTGCTACGCCCCGGCCGGTTGCTCAATCGCCGCGCGAAATAATCGTAGAGCGATCTATGCGTTCTTTTTTTCAGCGGCGACACCGCCTGCCTGGAACGGCAATTGGCTACGAATTCTTTAACCGCCGCTGCTGTTGCTGCTGCCGCCTGATGCAATTGTCCGAGAGTACGCCGGACGAAGAGAAACAAGAAAAATGCTGCCAATTAGGAGAAAACGGGCCTTAACGCCCCTCAGGCCCGAATGCGCACCTGTGCGCCCCGCGAATGCGCGCCAGTGCCGCTCATTGTCCGCTCGAGACAGGCGTTGCCCAGAAGAGGAGGCCGGCCGGGGACAGCAGCGAGACTCGAAACAATGAAACACCTTTACCCCTTTAACGGAGGTACGCGACGGGACGTCGAGCCGTACCCACGGGGCAGGGGGGAGATTCTTTCCGAGGGCGATCGCGTATCACCGGGAGGGTTCCTACGAATCTGATCGTTGGAATTTTGATGACCGAATTTTCAACATCGGTGTCCTGTAATTAGAGCTTTGCTCGCGAAACAAAGGTGAAACGTATTCGACGCAGTTAACTGTTTGCACTCGAAAGGGGTGACACTCGGTAGTCGAATGACGCATCGTTCGACAGATTTACGAACGGAAAGGATATCGACAGTGATATCTACAAGTTTCAATTTGATTCAACCGAATCAAATGAATTTTAACAACGATAAATCGTGGTACTGTTCAATTGCAGTACGTTGCACTTGGAAATTTCTGAAGATTGAACGAGAGCGCCTATCGAGCGTAACCCCTTATGCAGTTTTCGAAAGACTTTTCTCTCAAACGAGGTTTCGAAGAATTACGAGTTCTTTCTAACGAAATTAGAGAGCGACTAATTGCAACGAAATCCAAGGAATGCAACAGGGTTAAAAGTAGAGGGAAGAGGAACGCGAAGCGATCGAAGGTAGCATGGGAGCTGAGGAATAAAAGAGGAACAGCGTGTTTATAGATCACACCGAGATACCGGGTGGCGAATAAATAACTGTATTACCGTGGTGGAGGCTCGCGGGACAGATAACATCCGCGCAAGAGCGGGAAAAGAACAGCGACTGGAGGAGGATCGCAACCCCCTTTCGGGGATTACCCGACAAAGCGGCACGCATCAACGCGCATATTTCTATAATTATTGCCGGCGCCCTTTGATCTACCTTAAACCAACTCCAGCCGCTGTGTCTTTGCCCCTCTTCCTTCCTTCCTCCTCTCGCGGTGCTCGTCCCTGAATCTTCGTTTCCCGCAGGAAAGGCGGACCCCTATCAGCAGCGAGCTCCTACTCGCTCGCGATCGCCGACCTGCTGATAACGAGATTCCAAGTTGCGTGTCTCTGGCGTTATATGCTCCCTCGCTTTACCTGGCCGGCAATAAAGTACAGTCGGTCGCAAAAGTCTATCGTTAACGGGAAAAATGGAAGAAATAGGAATCGATTACGGTCATTGTAGACACACATTCTCTAGCACAATTATGAATACGGAGCACAGTTCTCGTATTACGGATGAAAAAAGTAACATTCGCGAACTGGATTACAGTAGGTACAACAAATTGTGAGGAAGACTGTCTGCGGTGTACTCATTTTGTTATTCATTTTCCGATCTATGTAAAATACATGTATCTGCCAGGTTATTAATATCCAAGACAAGATAAGGAAATTTCTACGATCCTCACTTTGTCGCTATGTCAGTTTGTTACTTATTTTCTAATCTGTTGTAAAGTACGTGTAACTGTCAAGCGATTAACATCCAACAACAAGATAAGGGAATTTCTACGACCGACTGTACACGGATACAAGCGTGTGGTTTCTCGCTCGTCCGTGAATTTATACTTTCTTCGATCGCGTTCATCAAGCTTCCCGGCCGCGATCTATAAGCGACCGTATCTCGCGAGAGATCTTCCACGAGAGCGAGAAATTCCAGACGAAACGTAACGAAAAGAAGCACGCGCGTTAATCGCGGGGATACGCGTATAAAATAGATGAGCACGATTTCAAACGTTAACTTAAGTATCGTATCAATTTATTCGAAGCTTCGGAAAATTCATTGACCGCGCGTTTAAGCAGATTACCCGACGCTGTTAAAATCGGCATAACGATACTCTGCACGCCTATCCCGTTTACAGAACCTATGTTTAATTGCCAACGTAACATATACTCGTATACTCAACGTCCATTCGCGACAAATCGAAACACGACGGTTAAATGGATAAAGGTTTCAAATTGGTGTACCGAAACATCGGTCCGGAATCAGGACGATCGACAAAGTGGATACGTTTTTGGTAAAAGTTGTGTACCGGAGGGCGCGTAGGGCTTGTGGCCGACCGATAAATAACCATCGCCAATTAAGCGAATTTCGAGGCACGGCCGACGCGTGGCAAAGGGGTGGGACGTCATTAGGGGCGCGATGGTGATTAGCCCAGCGTCGACGACTGTCGACTCCTCTTCGGGAGAGAACGGTAGCAGGATTCACCTGCTCCTTCGCCATGGGAACAGCTGCTGCCTGCGCGGCGATCCGCAAGCCGTACACGTTCAACGGTATCGGTATAAACACACGGCTTGTAGTGTTAATTGCTCGATCAGGGAGCCGTTCATTCGAACGACGCCTATAAAATCCTCCCATAGTATGTTAAAACGCGGCCGGCGGTCTACGGCCGCGAATTAATCGAGCTGTTTCACTTGTGGCGCACGGCAACATAGTTATAAAACGCCGGGCAACGGTGGCATTAAGCGAAATTGCAACGTCCGCCGCGGGTTGTCCACGGGAAGAAAACGCGAGGAAAAAAGCGGAACTTCGTTTAATGGAGGGTCCAAAGTCGCTCAGCGACATTCAGACGCCTCAATTAATCGAGCCGTAACGATGAATGATTATACGCTTACGTTTCACGCAGTCGCGGCTTGCGAACCCGCCTATATGTAATTAACGCGGAATTCACCTTTTTCCTCGGCTTCTTTCGCGGAAAGAATGCACCTCCCGTCCGACCCACCGCCGTACTAATTTCTCATGCTTAATGCACCCATTTTTCTGCCTTTTTGCGCCCTTTCTTGCTCCTTTCGCTCCTTTTTCCCCGACCAACCTACCCGTTATAATCTGATGTTTCGCCGATTAAGTTTGATGCGAGGATGATTTCGGTTCGCAAAACGGTCGACCGCTTTTGTCGTCCCTCTTTTCCTTCGATGAACTTCGCGAAGCGTTAACACGACTACCAATTTTATTCAGAAGTAAACGTAGCTCGAAATTCGCAAGTTGCACCGTTTGCTGGAACGAAACTGTTGTTTGGTTTGGAAATTTCGATGTTACACCGGTCAAGTCAGTCATAGGCGATAGAAACGCTTCAATTCGTCTTATTTCTGTTCCTTCGTAAACTTTCTCGTCAACGTCCAGTATTTCATCGCTGTGGTTCACGGGTGAAAACGATCGGTTCGCAAAGCGGTCGGTTGCAGCGGTGAACTCGGTCGTAACATCCGTTCCGTTGGTCATTACGCGGGCTCGTGTGACCCGATTGCACTGCTGCACAAGATGCGCCGCGAACGGAAGGGATTAATAGAAAACACGTTCATATTTCGCGTACTGCGATTGTGATAAACGAGTGACCGTTCCCGACGACCGGACACGAAGCTCGCCGGTAATCCTCTTCCGGCGTTCTCGAAACGTCCCGCTGCACCTCTATCATGGATTACCACGATCCGTCACCTCGCCTGACGCGCCTCGCGATTCGAATTATATGGATGTATACGCAAATCCTTCGCAGGCACGCGAACACCATTAGAACGTCATTCCGGCGCCGCTCTACAAATATCGCATGACGCTTACTCTTTCGCTTTCGTTGGAACGTTTGAATATAAAATTTCAGTCATAAGGAAAGAAAAGTTGGAGTGCGATCACTTTTAACGATAGGGATTACAAACTTTCAGAGGAATTTATGGATGTGTTTGTGAACTGGCGTTAAAACGCTAATACCAACAAAAGATAAATTATGTTTATTACTAATTGGAAGAACAAAACTTTATCTCAGAAACGATTCCAATTATCCGATTAGAACTGAGAATATCCTAATCCTTAGGACAGTTATACGTACCCTACAAACTCAAAGATTGTATTTCTCGTAACTGTTCCTCAGTTCAACGTTAATTGAATAATCATGGAAAATTGCAATTTCTAATCGTGAACTTCGATCACGCTTAAGTTCTGTGCTTTGAAGTTTCAGTGTTCAGAAACTAAGTTCTCTAGGTATCCTCCGATTTTTTAACGACAACGTATGTAAATAATAATGTTATACTCGGAAATTTAATTTTACTATGCTTGCTTAATTCATAATTGCATTCTTTAACATCCTCAAGTTACAAGAAAGCACGAGTTTGCGGTTCCCTTAGAGTTTCCGCGAATCTATTCTACATAAACAACCGCGACTCGGTGGAATTCCAGAAATGTTCCAAGTCGGCATGTCCCCGCTTTCGTCCCACATCTATGTAAATGCCGTCGGCAAATATATATTCGTTCGGTGTATAGCGAGCTCTTTAATTTTAATCGGGAGGACACTGCGTCGGACGGCCATCGTGTGCGTGGAATAAGAGATCGTTCGGTGGTCTATGCGGTGCTCGTAAATACGTCCAGCGATCCGAGCTAGACAGGCTGGACAGATATTGGAGGAGCAGTGAATACGTTTCCCTTGTGAATACAACGATGCATAACTCGGATAGGAGACATTAAACGAATCAAGTATTAGGCGGAGTGAAGTGAAAATACGAAGGAATAAATTCCCGTTGTACCCTGGAGCAAAAAGCGATTCGTCAACGTTATGGTTTCAAATTCAGGCCGTTGCGTTGGGGAGAACGCTTTACTTATTTGTTTTAGAAGAAGAGAAACTTCTGCAGGGCTAAGAATCGGAACAGGAAAGGTGAAACAAGTGTACCAGCTTATGAAACTGTGACAATAAGAAGAATCCACAATAAGTAGATATGCGTTCGGAAATTAGTGTACTAAGATCGGTTGAGTTATGACAAATCGAGAACCGTATAAATATTCACGACTGTACAAACACTCCCTAAATTTCTTCCACCAGTAATCATACAAAAATTGCCCAGTTCTTCCATCGTGTTACCAAGAATGGATATACATATTTAATATAAATATTAATAAGATCCTTGCACAGAAATATCGGTATCGCGAAATTAATGTAAAAGTCTCGAGGCTACTTGGATATTATTTATAACGAACCAGCCAGTAATTTCAATTATACAATGCACTCCAGAAAGGGTGGTTCATTTGGATCTCCAAATCATTCATGTATAAATGGCTCGGTATCTGGCCTCGAATTCGTGACCGTTACCAGCGGGTTATCGGATTCAGAGAAACTACTCGGGAGCGTATGCATAGAGAAATGGACGGCTGAAAGTCGAAAGAAATCGGCGTCCACCTATCAACGAGGGATCACGTGCGGGAACGCGGTCGTGGCAAGATAATAAAAGTGGCTTGGCAGCGATACGGATATACCGGGGAACGAGAGATTTTACACTTGTCGTCGAGAGAGGCTGACCGTAACGAGCCTTCGGCGTCGATATGCAGGTGTATAACGGCGCTAACAACGTCGAGAGGTATGTAAGCGGTTGAAATAAAAGGAACGAACACCACGGGAGGAAACAAAAAGAAAAAAAAAACAGACAAATCGATTACCTTCGAACTTGAATGAAAAAAAAAAAAAGAAGGAACACGTTCGTTGCGCAACGTAGCCGACTGCTAGATCTCGCGCGTACGCGCTCGTCCGCCATGATCGAAACGCGCACAAGTCCACGCGTGTCCCTCACGAGTCTTTCGCCTCACAATTAATCCGACCATTTATATACACGATCGACAGCCGTACACAGTCGCGGTCGGCTGAAGAAATTGATTTTTTCCCGTTTGATCCGCGTCGCGCCGATGGAACGGGCTCGTATGCATATAACCACAGGCAGGGAAACGAAAACCGATCGCGAGATTCTCAACAGCGTATCGAACCCGTGACCCGAGATCAATTAATCACATTCCCCCGGGTACGGGGGCCTTGTGAATTCCCGCGATGCGTGTCGATTCTCCGGCACCGGGGCTATTCGACGGGGCCTGCCTGTCAATTAAAAACGCGCGATGGAACGAGCCGATCGGCTCGACTCGCTCAACTAATTCCGTTATTTTCTCCGCTGCGAAAGCTTATTACCCGTTGTAATGGACGCCGCGAAATCATTGTGGCCCGATAATACGGATTCTACGGCTGGGACGAGTAAAATTGAAGGGTCCGAGGAAGGATCAGGGTGAAGGTGCGGGGTACACGGAGAGAGTTTCCAAGATGTGGACGCGGTCAATTAGATTTACGAAGGGAAGTAAGGGGGAAAGTGTTCTAATAGAGAATACAGTAGCTATACGATGGTTTCACCACCTGAATTCCTTCCTTCTTTTCGAAATTGTTTTGCAAACTTTCGAGTAGTAATGCACGGTAAAGGTGTCCCGTATCTGAACGAATGGATAGCCAACAGTGGTCTAATAATGAAATTTGTGGATACTAGAAACATTGTTGTTCTTTGCATTGAACTTCATTTGTTCGAATAGAAATCAACAAACTCGACGTTTCTTTCAATACTTAAGGAAAACGTATCTTTTCGGCAGCCGACTTTCATAATGTCTTTAACGCATAGGAGGTGATCGCATAAAACATTATTCGGGTATTTGGATCAAGGAGATTCAGATATTGTACGTTAAAGATTCGCGTGAGAATCTCGTATCCTGCGATCGCGTTACAAACTTTCAAGCTACGTTCTTCTCGAAGGGATACTTCCTGTGAATGGAGGACAGGCAGAGAGAGGCATCTTAATAGATACACACAAGGCCCGGCCGTACGCAACGCCGAACTCCTGTTCCCATTTTCGAGCTGCTCTCGAAACACATTCAACCGGCTCCACGGGGTTCACGAAATGGGACGCACCTGTGGAGGAATATCAGGTACGTCCCATTAAACAGGCGCCTGTTCTCAAAGGGACCAGCCGAAACACGGCTTCGACGAACGCCCACGCATCCGGGACCGAATGGGGCCGTCCCGCATAGCTGGTGCGTCTCGTAGGACGATCAAAATTCCCGAGACATCACGGCTTATTCCAAGTTTCTCACGGTGGAATTGGCTACGGTTTCAACGTTCGTTTTCCAGAAAGGGCTAGATACGATTAGAACTGTCGCAGCTGCACGCGTAATTATGTTGAATGGAAGGAAAGGAGATCCATCGAATTCGTTTGAACATCCAACTTCCGACGTAACTAACTGCGATTCATAATTTTATGCATCGTTTCGCATAAAATTAATTTTCGTCCTGTGACCTCATCTCTGAATCTGTTTTTCACGCTGCCAATCACGTTCACGTACACTTTCAGTCGTTAATTTAACAAATTCGTAAACGCCAGCAAATGTCGGTAAATTTATTAGTGTTGGATACCCAACTTACTCATCCCCGTATCATAGATAAACTCAACACCCTTACTCATCCCCGTATCATAGACAAACTCCTTATCCTTACTCATCCTCTTGCTCATCGTCCACATCCCCACTCCACTATCCCAGCCACTTTCCCTGTTCGTCACATTATCCCTTATAAGAGCCGTCCTAAACAATATTGCCAGAATTTTCCGTGAATAGTTGTCCAGTACGCACGTTAAAACATAATAAAGACTTGCAAGACGTCCTCCGAAAAGTGTTGTTAAATTCTTTCCTCGTTCGGAATCCAACATTAGCGACGAACCAGAAGAACGACGACTGTCCAATCAAATCCCAGCGAAAACTTGAACCCATCAGGCGAATCGTTCGTTCATTCTTACGCGATCAAGATAAATCTATTCATGCCTTGGGCCTCGTAATGAAACAGGAAATCATCGTTCGGCTCCGTCTTCGCGGAGGAATTTTAAAGGAGTTCAAGGGGTGTTCCGCGGGTTCGCGTAACCGACCACGCGTTCAACTGCTTCATTACGTCGGCGAAATTACGGCACGCCCTCTGCTCTTGTATCAGCCGCGGCTTCATCAAGCGGCGACCGGTGATTTTCCAGGAAGCCGAGGTTCCACGCGTAAAATCGCACGCGGGTGGATCAAACGCGATCCGCGGGAACGAGTTCCTCCCGGCTGTGAACCGGCCCTAATAAATCGACGAGGTTAAGGCACAGGTGTGAAGGGCAGACGCCCCCCCGTGGACCGTGAATCCGTGAGTTTCATCGCAAAAATCACCATTAGTTCCACCGACGTTCGCCTCTGTCCCCCTTACCCACTCCTCCTTCGTCTATCGTTTCCCACCCTCCTTTCTCGTCGCTTTCCTCTTTGTCCGATCTGGTCACGTCGCACAGTAGAGTATTCGCGCCGAAAAGCCGGACAGAACTCTTTTCGTATTCGCCGGGTAGCACCCGGAAGTATAACAAAATTGTTAATAAACTTATAGAATCGTAAAAAATATGTCTAAATCGATAATTATTCTGAAATATCAATAATTACATAGATACAGAATAAGTAAAATATGCTTATAAATATAGTATAAATTTAGTTGAAAAATTTTGGATTTATGGAGAACGGTTAGAAATTACTAATAAGTTAATGTTCGGTCAGAAAACGAATTTCATAAATATCTAGCTTTGGATATATCTCAGTGTTTTATGAATACGTAAGTGAAAAAAATAAAGTTGGTACATCATTTCTGGGACATTTAGCTACTACGAGGAACAAAAATTGTACGATTTAGATGAAATTTCTAAATCGTCTTTTGTCTGGCTCTTTGGAGCAAATACCTCGCTGAGCGTCGCCTCGACGTCCTCGTCGCCGTCGCGATAGTCGTTCGAAAAAGTACCGGTCGTTGGCCGGAATTCCGGGAAATTAATACGGATCATTATCTTTTGATCTTATACGCTACATTTAATATTCATCGCGACCAGAGTTTCATTCCAATGTCGAGCCTCACGTTTAATTGCAAGAGCCAACCTGGCCTGTCTCTGATGACAACATCGACTCCTTTCGTAATCGACGCCTTTTCGCTTGCTCGAAACATGGCCGCGCTTCTACAGGATGTTGGTTTCTAAACAATTCAATACCCGACTCGTTTCAAACTTGTCGTCGAATCTTATAACCGTCGCCATGTTGCCTTAACAATTCCATTTTTACTGTAATCATAGCTAAATGTTTTTTTCTCACTGCTATTCCTAACATTTCTTTCAATTGTTGTACTTGTTCTCCGGTTTTTTATCTTGCAACTGTAGGAATGCGATCGAGCGGATGCAAGTTTGGGAAAGTCTGAAGAGTACTTGAGTTGGACGATTGTCGTGCGAACGCAGAATGTTTGGGCTCGAATGTTTCTAAGGCGTGAAAGATGAGAACTTCGGAAAACAGTGTGACTGAGAAATTCTGGGTGTCGTGACCGAATGTGTAGAGTGAGAAAGGTTGACAATTAGAATGAAAGGAAACGAGTGTTTGGAAGAATATATGACGGGGAAAATGGGAGCGCGAGGCAGAAAGCTTTTGACTAACGTAGAAGAAAGGTTTTGATTGTGAACGTAGAAAGAGTGTTAAAGTTGCTAAGCTGTAAAGTCGTTTAAGTTGTTTTGTTAAATTGTTTTAAATATACTGTTATTAATATTTTAATCGCTTCACTTTTATTTTTCACACCTGAATTCCATCTTCCGTTCTACACTTTATAGAACATTTCCTATACAACCGAAACACGTTGATCGTGTCAGCAAACATTGTTACATGTTAAACGTATACGAGAACGCGTATCGTTAGCTACCTTTATCGTGTAGTAACAGAGACGTCGAAAATAATGAGAATATCATCGTAAGACTCACCGTACAGCAATCAGGTACAGCATGGTATCGTGTAACCCAGATCGAGTGGCTCGACACCGTCGATCTCCGGAACGCCATTAGCAGCCGTATCCTGCGCATGCTATTATTTACTCTTCATAGGCCACGATGATCTGCCCCCTGAGAACACATAGTGTGCGTTACACGTAAACAGCTATTTAATAGCGATCAAGCTTGACAACGTAGGCGAGCACAAGCACACACGATCGCGTAGCATCGGTGCACTCGACTGAATAATGATATCCCTGTTGTAAGATCGGGTTTATTTAATAAACTTTATTGCAAAGTATGAAACACAGGATACTCGCGTATGCAAATGTATAGTGAATAATATGAAAACAAAAAAGCATTAAGCGATAAGAAAAGAATAAATGCAACGATAATGTTAAAAACAATCTCTGCGACTCCACCTACGATAACGATGCAACGAAAACTGAAACAGCAAAAAGAAAAATAGGTTGCTGGCATGATGGGCGTCCCTTCTACAGAGATATCGGGATCTAAGATACAACGGCTCTTGATGCTGTGCTCGTCTAACATGATCATTACACTCGAACAATTCCAATGGGATTAGTCCTTTTAATCCTTTGAGCACTGAATACTCTCTTGGCCTAAGTGCTTCGAAGGGACGGTGCGCTATCGCTGGAGATGGAATATCGTTACTTGTACACTGATAATCGCGTTGCAGTAAACGAAAGATCGAAAAAATTGGCAAACGCATATTTTCGTCCATGGTCCCTACGAGCAACCTTCGTTAGCGCTAAAAAGTTAACATCGAAACGTGTGGCCACGGAAAGGGTCATAAGGTGAAGAAAACAGAAATTGACAAACGCATATATGCGTCCATAGTCTCTACGAGCAACTCTCAGCAGACGCATATATCCATAGCACTCAAAAGATTAACCTTTTGCGGTCGTATTTCGTTTATACTGATGTGCCTTGGGTAGGTTGGTTTAGTTAAAAAAGTTAATCGAAAGAGAAGAAAAAACTGCGTAAACATAAAACCTGTGTTCAGTAAAGAATAAATTTATTGTTATTGATATCCAAAAGTAAGTTTAATTTCACAGACATCGTTAATCATACGATCAGAATGACTTTGCTCTGGTGGCTGAGAGCAGACATACGACCGTTAAGGGTTAAAGCGGCCAAGTCCACGGAATATGTTTTCCGTGGCGGTCGCGCGACAACTCCCATTAGTCGAACGCGAATCAGGCTGAACGCATTGAACGGTGGGAAATTACGAGGCTCATAAACGATTCCGCTGGAACCGAGTAGAAATCGCCTGTGGGGAACCAACACAGACGGTGGCCACTTCGAGCGCACGGATTATTCCCGCATTACCGGCTGCAGCCATACGTCACGATAATGAGTACAACGTATCTAGACGGAATATGCTTCGAGGGCCTCGTGCCGATCCTGTGTCCACCTGATTTACGCGATCGACGCCCCAAGGCGTCGTCGAAATCAATATCGAAGATTTCATCCTCCGTAGATGGATCGTCGCTCTGTCGACACGATTTCTGGTCGAGTTTCTTAGACTCTCGCGTCATTGTGCTAAATGTCCGACTACTCTCGCATTCATCGAATGCAAACAGAATTCTAGCGCAAGCCTTCTCGCTAACATCAGACTAGTTTATTCTAGAGATCTGATTCAAATGATTGACGCAGACTGCGCCGACAAACATCCACCGACAATATTTCTAATCGACAATATTCAACTACGACAAAATCAACCGCGAGAATAATGATTGAACCAAGCATTCTAATTATTCTTGTGGTTAATACTGTCACTCCGTAAAATCTGTGTCGGTCGTTTCAACAAGACCGACGATTTCCAGATACGAACACGATTCCTCGCCAAAATCGCGCAAACGAATAAATTCGGGGTGGTCTGGGAGAACGCGCAGCCGTAAAACCGTGGTTGTCTGCTCCTCCTCGTGATCCATCGCGGCACGGCCGATCGCGCGGCTGTTCACGGGCACGCTTCTCTTCCTCCAGGCCGTGGTCGTTCCGGAGCCCGTGACCTCTTGACCCAGAGGAGGACGCCGCCTGCGGGAACACCCGTGTGGATAATATATTCCGGGTGTATTCCAGGCAATTTTCGCGGGGCGGTGTTGCGTTGATTGCGGTCGTTCATCGCGGCTTCGCCTCCGTTCCTGCTCCCCTCCCCCTCTCCCTTCTTCATTCCCTCCATCCTCGCCTTTTCTTCCCCCCTATGCAGTCGTCCTCTTCCTTCGTCGCTTCCACTACTACTGCCTTCGTCCTCTTCCTGTTCCTCTTTGTCGACCTTCTTCCTTCTCCGTCGCGTGTTCCTCCTCCGCGCGAGACCTCGCCTCGTTCGTTTTCGCGAGGCCAGCGCTCACCGCTGCTACACTCGCAAGGTCTAATTTGCGCGCAGCAGGAGCGACACGAACTAATGCACGTTGCGCCCGCCGGGAGGGAGTCCGCAGGATCTTTGTCTTCGCGCACTCCCGCGCTAACGCGCATCCATCATCGTGGGACCCTCCGACGAGCGGGCCCCCGTCTTTCGCCCGTTCTAGGACGAGCTGCGAGCGCGAGGGGAACGGGAGCCGACGTACCTTGGGACAATAGGAACGCGTGTACAACTGGTCCATGGTATGCGATGTTGTAAAACACGCTGCACGACGAACGTTGTGGAACTTGTTCGAGGAAGATAAGCGTTCTCCAGCTCGATGCTTTCAAGGACACCTTCCTCCATGTTTTGCTTCCGAATTTTCAAAGAATAAATATGGAGTATCTGACCCTACCAACAGGGAACTTGCATACGCAAATTGAAGGAGTTCTATCAATGTTAAAATTGGCCTGGTCGAAATTGATGACTCCAGAGTCTTGCGTACCTCATAAAAAGTGTATTAAGGTAACTGTGTCTATGTTATGTTAGCGTGATATTGGCCTTCCGAATGATATTTACTTCGACAACCAATACGCTCAGCTTCTCGTATAGTTTCTACGGGATCACTGTTTTGTTTACTATCAAGGTGGATTGAACCGACTCTCGAGGTTGATCCAACAGAACCAACGTGGCCGCGGATACCCGTGGGCGAGGCTCCGGGCTCTAAGAAAGCAGGAGTGCTTTAATAACGAAATTGCCAGGGTTTTACAAAGAATAATCGTCGAACAATCGCGGTCGTCCGTGAAAGGGTAAAAATGAAAAAGAAGACGAGGAAAGGGAACGATCACCTACCGAATCCTACGGGCACTTTTGCGGAACGAAACACGAGCCTCAGAACCAGAAGAAAACATGGCTTCAAGGCAGCCTACTACTATCTGCCGGGGACTCGAAGTAACGCTTCATCCCCGGTCTTTGAATACCGACTCCTCAAGGCCTTTGCAGACAGCCACCTGACTCGCCGGCTCGAGGGTGCAATCATGCGCACGCGAGCCATGAAACGCAACTCGCCCATCCATTTTCGTTGCTCTTGTTCGCCCGAAAATTCGCCGTCCGAATTGCATGTTAGATACCTTAAAGGGTAGCGTCACTTAAGGCTATACACGCGGTTTAGTTAACTTTTACTTGTCTTCCCTTCTCAGTTTTCGGTTCATTCGCTTCGAGCAATCGCATCGATACGAAAACCAGTCTATCGCTTGATTGCTAATTAATAATGTAAGTAGTGGCAGTATAGGTATATTCGTTGAAATAAATAAATAGGAAAGGAATGTGTAGCGGTATCTCTAGAAAATAATCACTATTCTAGTATTTTAATTACACTCCAGAAATTAATTACTGTTTCGATACAGACTAAGCCTCATCCTTTCAATAACGATCAAGTATTTAAATTTCTATATCCCAAATATCTATATCCCGTGATCGTTGCGTTTAGACTCCAAGGAATATCCCTAGTTCCGCCATATGTAAGATCCATGGCACGCGAGCGTTAGCCAGCCTTAAGCCTCGCCATTCACGGTATACAATTGTATTGTCGCTCGATTGAGGTGCTTATCGCGAGTAAACGAGAAAAAGAGGGATAGATTGTTCGTCGGATTTCGCAGTCCCGGGAGACGTCCTTAACCCTTTGACTGGTAAATACTCCCACGGTCGAAGTAGTCCGCAAGATCGGCGCTCTATTAGCAATTGTGTTGCTCTAAATGGAAGCGAGGAAAATTGGTCAAACTTGTACACGCGTCCATAGTTTACACGAGTAGCTTTCGTATACGCGTCCATAGCGGTTAAAGGGTTAATTCACAGGGAACAACCGAACAGAGTGCTTTCGTCGACACGCGGATGCACGGACACGCGACGAGAGGAAGAGAACCAGGACACAGAGAGAACGGGATGAAATTAAACGAGTAGCATTATCGATGCGTGTAATTTGCAAGAGACGGCTAATTATACAACGTTGATAACGCCGATTCATTTTTTCCTCCGTAAGAGTACGCGTGTCTCTCTCTGTCTCCAGCTCGTTCGATGTCCCTCTGCCCCCGCCAACCCAACAACTCTTTCATTCCGCCGTTCTTTTTCAACTTTATTCCGGAGCACGGATGACGATGATGATGAAGCAGCTGCTACCAGGTCGAAAAGGAGAGCGGTCGTGCAGGCACCGGACGTCGGGCGAACACGGCTTGATCGATCGATCCGTGGATCGATGGATCGCGCGAAAGGGAACAATGTTTGCCAGCGCGCACGATAAGGCATTACACCGAGGACCTGGTCCGTGGTAATTAATTACATGGCCCCGGAAGAAAATGAATTGCAGCACGAAGCAATAACAGCGGTTAATGCGGCAACAATTATTGATGATGCCGTAGTAAATGCTGCTCGTCGGGACGGTTAATTCGTTCGGGATCGATAATTGATCGGGGATTGATTTCGATCTAAATGTTCTTCTAAACGGACCGCTTAATATCCACCGGTAAGTAACGACTACCCGTGGAGGACATCGAAAAAGACTAGCACCTGGCTTTTCTGCTCTTCGTGGATCGCGCGTCTGTGGGGGCCAACGATGATTCGCGGGCAAATGAAAAATTAACGGTCTTACGATCTATTGTAAATAATTGAGGGGCTCGATAGAGAAGATACACACGCCACACGCATATTAATTTCGATCGCTTTCGCAACGTTATCCCGTTTCCGTAATCTAATATTAATTCTGAAACCTGTTAACGCCACCTGTCGGTTGCTATATAATTTAAATATCACTTCGAAATATATACGAACCTGTGCCGCGTTTCCTGCGAATATAAGGTTCTCTTCGATCGGCTCTGCTTAAACAATTAAATGGAAACACAGAAGTTTGTCCTTTCGAGTCTCAAAGTAATAGCGCAACAAGTACGAAATAAACACGCTGTTTAACACCGGCGAGAATCGAAGCTCGATCGCGTTTGCATTTAACCAAATGAGCTACCCCCGATGTAATAATACTTCTGAATCGCCGGACACTATGAGAATTCCGAATCATCCGATGCGTGGAAAATGTTGCAGGAAGATGATAAAAATTAGGATTTGATCAAATGGAGGATATTAAAATAACAACTCTGTGAGGTGATTTCCCTGATGAAACTAAATGATTTGATACTACAACCCGAACCTAACCCGAACCTATTTCTTTTGTTAATTAGTTTCGAAGAAATAATTTACGCCTCAATGACTACTGTTATATTAACTGTTCTACATTTAATAATACACGGTTTACTAAATAAATACTTTTAATATCTAAACGATATTATTTCATATTTCCACTAAAACTGTTAAAGGACTTGATCAAATCATTTACATTCTTCAAGGAAATCACCCCGCAGAGTTGTTATTTTAACATCTTCCATAAATCGATCGTACACCTTAAGGATTTGATCGAATCCCTATTTTCATCATTTCCCTGCGACATACACACTGTCGTCCAGGTAGGTAGCATATGCCGCGATGCAGCTAAAACGAACACGCTGCCCACGCCTGCCAGCAGCATCCTCCCGTCTAGCAACGACCGGAGCCACGCGTGCACGCTAATTAATACGTGAAAGTCACATAACCCGTGGGCAGATGAGATCCCGTACGGATAACGCCAGGCGTGATTAAGACGCGAACGTTTCCCAGAAAAATCGGACGCCGGCAAGCCGGTGAACGAAACGCGTCGTTGATGCCCGTAGAAATGTACGCTTGGTGGCGCGTCCAGGATGGGGGACGATCCTACGCGTTAGATTAGGATCTAGCGTCGAATTATAGAGGATCCCAGAGCGCGGGCTTCCGCCTCGTGGTCCGTCGCATTCCTTCCCCCGCTGCACACCTCCAATTACTGGCCTTTGACATTAATTTGTCGACCGGCTGGCCAACGGTGGCTAGAACGCTGCCGTGTCACGGTCAGAAGAGACGGTCGTTCGTTTAACCAGGAAACGGAGACGTCCGCGGTGTCTGGCTAAATATGCTTACGCGCCGCGCACTTTGTCATGCCCGGCCAGAGACCACTATTCTATTCTTTTTCACCGTCGAACAGACGTGTCCCGCGTGAAAGAGACTGTTCCCCCGTGTGCGTACGCACGGGCACCGTTCGAGCATTATCTCGGCGAAGAAGGCCGCGTTAGGAATTCCACGGCATTTCCTTGACTATCGCCTAGCGCGGCAGACGGGACGTTAGGGTTCGTTTTATTACGGCGAGATGCGAGCGGGGCCAGGCTGGAATTAGGGAGATTAGGGATATTGTATTGAGCGACGCGAAAGAAATTACGGTGATTCTAATGGGGGAGCGACGAGGAAGCTTCTGTTTGGGAAATTTCGAATTGCAGGAGTCTCGTTCATTTGTACGATTACAGAAAAATGGTAGAAATAAGAATAGGCTGAAATCGAGTAACAAGATTTTTTACCACCGTAGGATGCTTTCTATTTTCAAGAAGGCGCTTCGCGCGACGAGCTCTTCAAGTAATTCCCGATGATATACGATCGAGGCACGCTTTCCTTGCAACGAGGCCAACTTTTACGGTGAAACTCGGATTTCGTCCCGACTACGTGGCGTACCTATACAAACGGAATCCCGCGGCTCGATAAAAGAGTTTTTGTTCGTCCGGCGAGGGATACGAAGGAGAACAAATCGACCGGCGCTTTCTATCGCTATCCAGCAACCGGCGTCCGTAAAAATGGCCGCGTTGGATTCCTGAACGCGGGCTCCGTCTACAGGGTGTTCGTCGATAACAGCGCGCCCCGTTGGAAAACGAAAAATTAATCCACGATCGTAACGCGGAATATTTGCGGTGGCGAGCGTGGCCGGTTAAACAAACCGTGAAGCGGGCAACAAAAACGGGAGCGAATCGAAGTGATTGTAAGAACGAAGAGGGACGGGGAACGGGTTATGAAATAAAATACAACGATCGTATGTCGATGACTTTCGTGTGTATACACCATACACGCGTGCGTCTAAGAAGTTATGGCGAAAAGTGGCTGAATAGCTGAATGAAAGTCCCCACCTATCTACGCAAAAACCAATCGTGCGTTTTTACCTGTCAGTTTTATCGATATCAATCAGCGCGATTGATAGGTACAGAGATCGTCCTCAAATTGCAATACTTTAACGAGACACCCGAACTTACGAGAATTTATCACGAAATTCAGAAGGATCAACGAATACTTTGACGTATGAAAATGAGTTAAACGATCATACCGCTGATGGAATCCAGAACCGGAATTTCGAAGCCATTGTTGATCGACAAGCACCACAGAAACTTTTGAATTTTCATGTAACAAGTTTTAGTCATTTATGAAGGAGGCGCATCGAATTAAATATTTCTAAAAGTAAATAGAATCAATGGCAATGCTTTGTTAAGGAAAAAATAGGAGATCTTCCCGTTCGGTTGGCTAAGCGTTAACATTTATGAGTGTTGAATTGAAATTAACCAAAGTCGCGGAGATGCGCTAAATGCTACGCGTGTTAGGTATGGGCAGCAAGGGTACTTGGATTAAATAAGAACAACTCGAGGTCCGCTTTCTATAAATTCCTCTGAATGACTCACTTTATTCTTCCTGCTCGTCCTTACACTCCTAGGTTCGGGGGTCGGTCCGAAAATTACCTGCCCCCGACCGGTACACCTTTAGGTGGAGAGGTACAAATTAAATAATGCTTTTTCCCAAATCCGACAATGAGGGACCAACGTTTAAGTCAATATTGTAACGACGAAACCGTAGCAAAAATAGGAAGCCAGCTGTAAATGGCTGTCTGCACGGAAAGGTAGCAATTACTACATCGCCACCTCATTATCGTGAATCAATAGGTACTTCCCTCCCCGATCAAGAAGCATCAGGCTGGACATTACCTAAGTTACCTAGAAACACCCCAAACACGACTCCGCCACTCCACCTACCCACCCCCCGACCCCTCTTCCTGTAATTACCCATTTCTCGGTCCCTGAAAATCGGTCCGAATTCGATCCGGAGATGCCAGGACGTCGATCGCTGCTCGGTCGCCGCGGTGTGGCGATTTCCATGCAACTGCTCGCGCTGCTGCATGGAAGCGAGGTCTCTTCTTACCTTTTAGGTCTACCACCCGTATAACCGAGGGCTGCGGTTCGCCGCAGTATCCAATAGTTACGAGCGCGTCATTATATCCAATCGATATCGAAAGTTTTGATCGGCACGGCAGCTGGGAAGATCGACATCGGGGCTCGGTCTCGGATGTGGGATCAGGCGGTAGGCCTCGAGAGCGTGCACACGGCAAATGCGTGTAGCCTGGTTGAGGAAACCTTGAAGCTTTTAACGCGCGTGTTTACGCGAATGAGCGAGAAAAAAAATGAAACGCAAGATTGGATTGCAGAAGGAAGTGTCCTTCGTTAGTTTCTTTAACGTTCCATGTTAGAGTGTAACGATGATGTTAGGCGAGTATAGCATCAAGGGCCGTTGTCTCTTAAACTCCGATATCTCTGTGGTAGGAATCTATAGGAGCCCATGGTGCTAGCAACCTCTTTTTCTTTTTGCTTTTTCAATGTTCGGCACATCGTTATCGTAGGTGGAGACGCAAAGAATGTTTTCGACATAATCGTTGCATTTATTCTTTTCTTATCGCTTAATGTTTTCTGAGTCCTATTATTCACTATACATCTGCATACGCGAGTTTCTTGTGTTTCACACTTCGTAATAAAATCCATTAAATAAACCTAATTTTACAACATTCCATGGTCTGCACTTTACACTGTGCCAGATAGCATTCTAATGCACATTTCTCTAATTTCCTTATCTTCGTTTAATCGACCGAGACCGTGGAAGTCTCACAATTGTACTTCGTTGATCAACCAATTTATCTTCTCACGAAAATATAACAGTTTCGCAAAATTGTACTCAACCCCGATGAACCATCAATCGTATTTAAAAATGTCGGTTCATTTTTCGCAAAATAATCCTCGTTTCAACTCGTTGCTCGATGATAACCATGCACATTCGTGTAGTATTCGTGAGCAAAGTTGATCGTGTTGGTTCACAGACGAAGCTGGTTCAAGGCAGCCACGAGGAGGCACGCGGCAAGAGAAAGGACGTATGTGGCGATCGAAAAGATGCCCGGCGTCCAGGGATACCCCTGGTTCGCGTGATTATCTGCCCACACCATCCGTTCCGTGCTCGCTTATCCCGCGTTGGTTATTGGTTTTGGATCTGATAGCCGCCATTAAGGCCGCTTTCCACCCTTCGTCCTCGTGCTTGTCCGCGTAATGGAATACGAGATAAGGTGAAAAACAGAGAACCCGCTGTCAGAAGCAGCTTGATTACCTGCCCCAGGATTGTATCTTGGTAACTTCGATCGGTATAGTAACGTTCTCGATCGCATAACCACGGTAATACCATTCGCGACACTTACGACAGGATCGATCAGGGCTCGAAACTAATTTTTCGTTGAACCACTACGAACAACAATAGCTTTATCTTCTGCATATCGATAACTCCAACTTCTGTTCACGCTGCAAAAATATCTCAACCAATTCCCGCTCGAAGAAACGCTCCAAGTATTTCACAACCCCTTAAATCTTGCCTCACTCACAGTCCTCTCGCTCGTGCACCAAGGTTTAATGATTTTAATGGCCACTTTGTAGCAGTTGAAAGAATCTCTCCTTTTTAGCACCCCGGTCGAACCATTCCGGTTTCAATTCGAAACGGCCGAACACGCTCTACTAATCAAACGCTCGCGCTCATGCTGCTCGCGACTTAATTGCAAACCACCGAGTATCGTCGTGTCGATCTGCGTCCTTGTAATGGCCCTCATTACAGCGGGTATCGACCGGTCGGCGGTCCTGGCGTCTTAAAGTCCTTAATCGCCAGGATGGATCGCGGGACGAAATTCGATGAAGATCCCGCCGGTTCCCGGTTGTTGCACGAGCGCAGCCCGAAAGGCAGCGAGTGGGCGGACTGTTCACCGACCGTATCGAATCGAGATGCGTACACGAGGGCCAGATCTTATCGAAATGACACACTGCGTACGCACCTGATACCAAATTGCGCGTGCACTCGTATAAACAGTACGGCGAACGCGCGAAGACTTATCCGTCGCCGGGTTTACTTTAAATGCCGAAGCGAGCAAGTGGGATGAAACTGGCCTGTCCAGTCCAACGTCCCGTTCGGATGTCTTCGACTTTTAATCAGAGTCAATGCTTGTTACGGGGATAGTGGAACGAAGGAAGAAATAACTACACGATGGTTACGCTTCCGAAGCTGTGACAGTGAACTCTCCTTCTTTAGGGGAGACAATTTTTATTTACCTCTTCCGGTGAGGGTTATTCGGAGATACAAGAGTTGGTGTGTCATCGAGGTACCAGGTTTACTATGGTGGTTTGCGATTTATCATATGAATAATTACAAAGTTGTGGCTGTTGCTGAGAGAGAAGGAAAGAGAAGGAAAAGAAATGGGAATCGTCCGTGGGACTCATCGGTTCTTCAGATTTCCGCGAAGTTCAAGAAAAAAACGCCCGCTGTAAACGCCAATATTTCTTACAGGGTCCATTGCAAAGGTACATTTCGGAGGAAACTTTGAAGTCCTCAAAAGAATCGTTTAATTTTCTTCATCTGCGGAATTAGGAAGGTGTGAAAGATGGAACGCCATAAATTCCAGGTTCTCGTTCAACCATTAAACCAGATTCTACTATTTTCATGGTTACAGGTTCGAGTGTTTCTCCCGTTCGCAAAGCAAGTGTCGTTTGCTCTTCGTGAAATCGCCGGTAATAATTGCAACATCCGATCACCTGACGTAAAATAAAACCCGAAAAGCAGCTTGTTGCCGCGGCAATGCTTAGATTTCTCGGTGATGCCCTCGTAATTCCAGACCGCTCGAAGATGTTGATAGATACCGTTTAATTGGCACCGTTTTAATAGGCGGCCGGTCGTGAAAAGCGTCCGTTAGGTTAATGCGCCCCCCCGTGGAATCGACGACGTATCCAGAGCCTTATCACTTTGCATGAAACACTTGGCCGCGAGAATCCCGCGGCGATTACGTCTTCATAAGCGAATCGTTCCACCGATAATGACGTTTCTTCGGCGGCCGTGGCGCGGCCGATAATTTATCTGGGTACGAGCGACCGACCGCGGACGTTAATCGAATAACTCCGAGATATTCGTAACACGGAAACGTTTGACGATATAATTGGTCCATTCATTCCTATCTTTTGCCCGGCAACTGTCCTCGCCTGGGTAATCAACGATCGTCCAGCAATTTCAACTTCGTATTTTTCCGACAGATCTTTATATATTTAGCGCATAGTACGGGAACGAGGCTACAAATCGTTGCGAATGGGGGCCTCAGACGGATCGTAAACGTGGAAGGAAATATCGAAACGCATAACGTAGCGTATTAACGCAACTTTGTTCGAATTACGGCATTGAATCGATCCGCTAAGTGAAATTAATAGCGTGTGTTCGGTTGTAAAGAGTGTTTGCGGTATCCATATTTTTCGATCAGCTGATTTCTATATAGGTTCGACATATTTCCAGAGTATCGAAGTTTACTACTAAACGAGAAGAAATTTAATGTACTTGGTGTCGGTGAATTTGTATATAAATAACGAAATAGACACAGTGGTGTATTAATAATTTTCACGATACAAATTATTGCAGAATATTATCTAACGGATTCTTGAATGAAACAAAACTGTTGAGTCCTTTTATACATTTTAACAAAGGAAGAGATTCCAGTTTCAACGAACCCTACGATCGATTCCACGCTTCGTAACCTCGATATTCCTCTAAAATCATAAGCATCTCGCTAGATATAGGTTCGAGTCGCTGGAAACGGAGCACGGGTAACCAGGAAACGTATAGAAGCCTCGAACGATGCTGTAAAACATGGCGTCGTAAATTACCGTATCAGTCCCTCGAACGGATACCAAATCGCTAATGGCAAGACCCGGGAGCTCATTACGTTTGCTAATCCCACGGTTACGTATTACAGACCTCTCCGTGGCAAGAACGCGGTATTAAACATCGGTGATTAGTTCGGGCAGAATGAAACTTAAACCGTTCGGCCAGCGAAATCAGCCGCCGATTGCAAACGCTACAGCTTGGTATGTTACACTTCTCTCTCGAAGGATCTGCATCGCTTCGGTGTCGAGATCTAGCAAGAATCTTCGCTCGTGACAGCCGAGTACAGTCAGGAGTAAACTGATTTAACGTTGATATTTCCGTCAGTTTAACATTCATACTCGGTATGCGATGAATATACCACACGGTGGTCAAAGTTGACCGACGCGTTTGATAATTGAATCCGTTGCCGCAGAAAATCTTAAGAACCTCTTAGAAGTTAGGTGTGAGGACGATAGGATGGACAGAAACTGTGAGAGTGATTGTTATTAAAAATTAAAAATGGATCTTGAAGTATGAAAGACTGCGAGAGAGAGGGAGAGAGTGATGTGCGAATGGAAGGCTATCGTAAACTGTGTGTGTGTGTGTGATCGATGTCTGACGAAAAGAAGTATGAGGAACAGTGTAGTTTTATTTGTAAATCTATTTTTATTGTTAAATAAATAGTATCATAGACGAAAGTGTGTTATTTATCTTGTTGCTGCCTCGGACTCCCTTTTATTTTTTACGTGGAGGAAATCTTCGAAAAAATACCCCATCATCCTGAAGGAGGTGACGAGGTTATGTAGGATTTTTATCTACTAAAATCTCTACAGTAGCCTGCTATTGCGTTATGGAGGAGCAGTTCTTCTGGAAGAACACTTTCAGTACTCCGCCCCCGTTATGTCTCGATCGAGGCCCGTACACCTCTGACTCCCTCAGAAACTGTATCGTTAATAATACCGTAGCAATGAATATTGACAAAATATTAAAGCAACGAGCTAAGCGTATCAGAAACCGTGCTATTTTCTTTTTCTTCGTCTTTTCCTTGCGCGCGACATAAAAACGAGAAACAAAGTAAAAGAAAATTCCCAGATAGCTGACGGAATTTCTGTATCTACCAATGATCTGCTGTAGAGGTGACTTGACTAAACGGCTGTCGCAGCCGTCGTTAATTAGCGGAAAGAACGCGAAAAGACGAGCGGGAGATTCCAATCCTACTCAATCGCGCCTAGTTTGAATCCAGTTCATTTATCGTCACGCATTCGAAAGAAGAGGCTCGTCGACGGGGCGCAAATATCTCTGCGACACTTTCGCATAAATAGCTACACGGAATTCATGTGGCCGAGGTAGCACGAGGCACGGCTACTTCTCGGTCATATAAAATATAACCGCGTGGAACTCTTCGGTCTCGATAAAATCGCCGCGCTCGGACCTTAAGCAGAAACGGCGAGCTTCCGACGCGCGCTCGTAAACGGTTGTTTATGGAAATGTTATAGGGAAGGGAGTGGAAGGGTACAGATGGGAGGGGAGGCAGAAAAATCGTCTATAAAGCTTGCAGAGAGAGAATGGTAACGCCTTCGTACGGCGTAATCATACTTCTACCTTAGACTTGGTAATAACACGCGCACGCGCGCTCGCTGTAATCGTTCCGCTTTGGTCTCCATCTTGTTCTCCAGCGTCAGCCTGGTTCCAAGAAAAAGCACGGAACGAAAACCGTGAACCAATTACTTTCCCTGAATATTCATCACCTATTCGTGGCGCATTCGATCAACGAATAACGAGCGTCGACGGGATTTCGTGGAATCGCGTTCCAATCGATCGTTTAGAGTGACCATATCGCTACGCGGTGCAGTTCGTTACAGTGATTTATGGATTTGTCCAGATTCTTCTAAATTGTTCGCGCTAACGCGACTCTCGATTTCTTCTCTTTTCAACGTTTACGTTCCCCGTGTTGCATGGCGATTTCGAACTTTTGACCAAAGACATGGAGAACTGTTGCTTTACACAAGTTCGATACGAAGAAGATATCGATACTTTTCGAATACTTTTCAAGAGCCATCAGAGACGTGTTAAAGCCGTCTCATAAATATCGGCGACGATCACCTTAAAATATATCTCCGGCCGGTTTATCTAAGAAATCGCTCGTCAGTACGTTCACGCCTATCAAACAACATCGCTTCCGTTCGTGCATCCACTTTAATAAGCGACTTGGGTAAACCAACCTCGTTAATTGAAAACACGCGCCTAATCACGCGCGTCGATTCGCCTCGTATAACAGTCACCCCGTTCAACGTCCTACCGAGAGAGGCTACCTTTAATACACTTCTTCCAGTTCGTAACTCAATGGGGGCCCGGTTGCATCCTATTAATTCCCTCGTTAAAAGCGATCCCGCTCGGTTCGCGCCGATCGATCGTTTCGTAAACTAACCCGCGGTCATATTTCCGCGTGCCGATCCGCGTCCGCTCGGCTATCGGTGAGCCCGATCGCATAAAATTTATCTTTGTTGTCGGACGATCGCGCGGCGCATCACAGTTTCGCCACGTGATAACAGATCCCGTCGCGCGATAAGCGAACGTTCTTTCCGCGATCCGGATGGCGCGCATGCCCCCGATCGTCCGGTATCGGGGAAGAGGGGACCCCCAACTAAATATGGACTGCTTCTCGCTGAACAGTCGATGCCTCTTCGTTCCCTTGGCCAGATTTAGTGAATACGCGCGGCACTTCCGAAGCGGCCGACCACGATGTTGGTTACGGCTGAACGACGTCGTTAACCGCGCGATCTCTCGCCGCGTAAAATCACACCGAACCACGGGGCAGTAACGTTAATTCTTACGCCCCTGATACAACCGTGGCCCAACGAAGGCGCGGAGGCTGCTGCCACGTTTGGGATCCTCGATTTGTTACGTTAATTGCGAGCAACAAGCAGCGTCGACTTAAATGAACTTGTTGATTGCAATCGTTAAATAGAATTAAAAAGTGACCGGTATTTCGTAGGGGAAAGTTAAGCTCTGCTCGGTTTAATCGGAAAGTTGTGGTAGAACGACCGCGAGAGGGAGGATATTAAGTACAGGCATCGATTGCAGATCAAACGCGAAACGATAGTTTTTAGACGAAATAACACGCGATCATTCTGTTACCGATCGTCTATATACGGGAATATGTTGAAAATACGTTTCGTCTTTTCCAGTCTCATTAAGCTTTCATTCCAAGCGCGATTCGAGCAGTTTACACCCAATTCGAATTCGTTTATCCGCAGAAGAGATAAAGGTACCCGCCTGATCTGGCCCATTTGAATATTCGTCGATCGAAAACAGGTTTCAGCCGGTCTATATCATTTCGCGCAAATTACATTGTTGCGGGGAAGCAACGAATTTACGGAGTTACACACGACTCATCGCGAGCGCCTAACGGAGGAATTATTTGACGCAAACGAGCACCGATAAACGGTTATCTCCGATCGCGAACGGGGGATCCACGTCGGTGTCGATCGCGATCAGTCTGACGGACGCGCTTCGTCTTCTTCGGGACCGGCCACGCCTCGAGTTTCCAGGTAAGAGCGCGGCCACGGTGGACGATTCATTATGCATAATATTCACCTGCTCGGGACGAAGACAGAGAAGGGAAGAGATCGTGCGTTAGGGTTCGCGCACAGGCGGGCAACGAGTTCTCTGAAGAAGAAGGAGAAGAAAGCGCAGGAGAAGATGGAGAAAAGGCAAAAGAGGAGGAAGAGAGTGATGATCGTGACGATGACGAGGAGGAGGAGAAAGCAGAACGAAACAAGAAGAAGGAAGAACAGTGAGAGGGATGAAACGGTGATCGTGCAGCGGCGCGATGTACTTTGCGATTATCCTTACGAAATAATTACGACGATGTCAGAGTAAATGTCCTTTCAAGGTATCCACACCTACAGTGGTGCGACAGTAGGTCACTAGCTCCGTTCTAAGGTTAACCCTTTGACTGCCACGCCGAAATCATATGTTTCGCTCAGGGCGCCACGGAAGTGCACCACTAGATGCAATGTTTCATAGAAATTAGTCTTTTATTTTAGATGTTCTAATGAAAATTTTTAATCGTTCGACAGGGCACTTTTTACTTCAAAGCATCCTCTGATTAGCGGTAATGTTCAAAATGCACTAACCGTCAATTTTTATTCAACTCTTACGATTGTAAGCAGTTGAAGCGTTGTGGTCACCAATGACCACAGTGACGTCACAGGAGCAACCAACGTGGCAGTCGAAGTGTTAAAGATTGGGATAATCGTCATCATTGCCCTTCATCGACTTCCGACTGTTCATAATACTCCGTTAACGATCACCTACGGTCGAGCTCGAACATCGTTCGGCACGGAACAATGGAACAGCGGTTCCTTTTTCGTAAAAATTGTATCATTCGGAATCCGTGAATGAATAGCCCCGCTGAGAACCCTCTATCGAGCGGGTTCTACGTTTGACGATTTTATACCTTCATGAGGAAAAAACAGTTTCCTGGATGACGTTGAACCGTCGCGGCCAAGAAAACAATGGCCGATGAACAAAAGGCGTACGCGCGACAGGTGCGCGGCGAATTTATACGTCAGACTGACCGTGATGGAACTATGAAATTCTGAAGTGGTTCCTTTGCCGGAACCCGATCGGGTCCTATTGTCCTGAACTCGACCAATTGCCAACGGAGCGATTGGCGGCGAGCATCTGTCGGATTTAAGTAGGTGGAAAGAATGGAGACGATTCGATTTTATGATAAGCTGAGTTGCGTTGGAACGGTCGAACGTTGTTGCAAACGTAATCGAAGAGATTCATTTATTTCGGACATTGTTCTTGGATACAACCATCGCTGCTGTTGCAATAGTCTCTAAACTCTGACCGCGTGGTTTTACTCAGCGCTGACAATTTCACTTGGAACACACCTACTGTCTTATCGGTTTTAAGCAGTTAAACTTGGACACGATAAAGTCCTAGGAGGAACGCTAATGAAAAAATAAAGTATAAAAATTGGTAAGAATTTCACCCCGAAGATAAGAACGCTGATTACTAGGCATCGACTTGGGTTAACGAACCGATCGCCCCGTGGGACGTGTCCCTCTTTCGCAAAGTCCCAGAGAGAGCATTGCAGTCCACCGGCGAGCGGCGCCATTATTAATATTTCATACGGTTTATGGACCGCTGAGTGGCAGCGCCCGCTGTTCCCCGTCTTCGTTGTTTTATCCCTCATCCTCCTCTTCCTCTTCTTCTCCACCGTTTCTCTCTCCTCCGTGTCAACTCGTCCTTTTTTTCTCTCCTCTCCCCGCTAGCCCTTCCTTTAAGGTGTGTCATTTACAGGTAACACACCTGTGCGCGCAGCACGCGTGTTTCGACTCGGAAGAATTCTCGTGGCTTGACGACGGTGGCTCGCGAACCTTCGTTTTCTTGCGACATCTCTAAAAACTTGTCGCTGCTTCGACGACGAGCTTCGTCTACCGTTGTCGTTGCGTGGCCAAAACGGCGCCATTATTCGCTCCCCATCGTTAACGGAGGAACGTCTAGTCTCTTCCCCTTCGTTCCACCTTCCACTCGCTGCTCTGTAATTTCGTTCTCGTTAAAGAATCATTCGTACGCGCCAACCGCGGCTCGATAGATCCTCAAGCGTCGGCTCGACATTCATCTCTTCGGTTCGTCAGTCCATTATGATGCTCGATCATCCATTGCAACGCTTAGCTAAACACGACCACGCTCGCCGAGCACGTTATCCACGTTCTACATCTGTTAGCACTTCGCTGATAATTATACCGTTGGTATTTTTGTCCGTCCCCGATGCTTATTAAAATTGTTGCCGGCAACCGTCCTTAAGCACAGTACTTAAGAAGGAGAGAATCCGTCGATGAAACGGTGATCTAGCATTCCAGATTTAATCATCCCTGATTTAACTGTACCAGGCGTTCCTTCTTTTGTTCCTCTTCGTTCCCCCGTGCATGGTTTGAAAGACGCATCGAGCGAAACGGCGTGTTCTGCCGAAGGATCGAAAAGGGAAAGCGTAGCAAAGGATGATGCGATTATTTTGGCATAACCGTTAGAGTACGGCAATCTACAGTTGTCTCGCTTATCATGCGTAATTACACGGCTGCGACCCGAAGAATCGCGATAGAATCTGCGTAAAAGGGTGAATAATGAAAGACAGCTTCATTAACAGTCGCTACGTGATTTCTGGCAGAAACGACGACTCGCAGGCGATACAGTTACGCGTGCGCTGATCGATCTAAACGTCTATCCCTCGAGCTAATATTTATACGAAACAACGATCCGCTATTCTTTAATTAACGAGACACGCTTTCAAAGAGTATCGCTACGATACAACCTTATCGCAAACTATTCGCATAAATGAAATAGAAAGGAGAAAATTTCCGTTTGCCACTCTTCCAAACATTTACCGAACCGTTTCTAAAACGATCGAACCACGGCAACAGGAAGAATTCCGGGAAAATTAAATTCGACGATATCAAGAATATTAGATACCGTTTATTTTAACGACGCCAAAACGCATTAAGTATAATGGAGAATCGTTTACCATCGCCGCTAACACGGAAGCCAGCGTCGCATTCGCCGGGATCGCCTTTTACCGAACTTCTCCTCGCGGCGAAAGCCCTTCACTTCGAGGCGACCGCTCAACACCGAGGATAAATCGAACATTATAACGATCATAAAGAACCCACTTTCACCGTGGTATACCACGGTTCGTGCAAGTCACCCACGCCGGGCCGTTGCAAAAGGACTTTTTCTTGTCTTGCCGGTGTGGCAATCAACGGAAGAAAGGCGACCCTCTCGCCTCAGCCGCGAAGACATTCGGCCGAACGTGCGAGATTCGTGATTAACGCGCCCGCAGGCTGCTTAATGCTCGCTTTGTGCACCGTCGTCGGTACCGAACCAGCCGCGAGACAAATCGTTATAAAACGAGACAATTCGGTATAACGATCGTTATACCAAATCGCATATGCAACAAGCGAGAATTTCGTCTATTTATCTTATAACACCTTGCGCATTTTCTTCAACGGCCACGAATGTAAATTCTATTAAGCATCACCGAAATACGGGTATTAACGCATCATTTACGGATGACGCGAATTATAGTCCCACTGCGGCCAACCGTTGAGCGCAGGAGACTGTAATTACATTTACGAAAATACTGAACGTTACATTCGGGAGAATGAGATCACACAGTTGCAAAGTTTAGCAAGGAACAAAGAAACACAGAAAGAAGTAAATGAAGAAAATATTGAGACTAAAATGAGTGATTTTTACAATGACATCTACGAATACTGGATCGCGCTCGCAAAAGATGCGTTAATAAGCCAGACCTTCGAGCCTTCGTTGAACTCAAAGTCTGTCTCGCGTACGAATAGTTGTTGTTCGCCACCGGAAGGCGAACCGCTGATTATTATTGTCCGACATTTCTCCTCGGCTACGTAAATTGATACACTCGCCAGAACTTTAATATCTTTCGACCGAGTACAAATTACTACACCCCTCGGTCGACAAGTACAAGCACGCGTTGTGGCTGCTAGTATCTCACCTACGATTAAGTCTGCATCCCAAGCGGTATACGACACATCCGCAGCCTCTTATTAACAACACGCAACGTGTTGTGTACGCTACAGTGTAACCGCTTGGTGCTGCAAAAACCGACATACGCCGGTCGCACCTTTCGCTTATCGGCTTCCTCGGCCGGCTGGAGAGCACGCGAAAGCCTCCGCTTCGATTAAGTCGTCCCGAGCGAGCGCCAGCCGGAAGCTACTTTTCCTACGGGGCAAAAACACCGATTCGCTGCTCGCCGTGAGTTCCTAGCTCCTCTTTCCCGCAAAATCGAAAATTTACGGGTTGCTCGACGCTTCCCGTTAACCAGAGATCCTCCTCAGAGGTCAACGCGCGAGTGGGAGGCTTGCTTCAAAGAGAAGGGAGCGGAAAAACGAAGAGAGAGAGAGAAAGAGCGAGAAGGATAGAGAACGACGAGGAGAGATCGGTCGACGCCGATGCGTTTTAAGGCTCGCGCTCACGAGGAGAGGGCGGTTCGTCCCATTTACATCGAAGGCGGCCCGCGGAATGGCAGTCGAAGGCACGAAGGCCGGCAGCGATAAATAACGTAACTCCGCCCAAAATATAAATTGAACGCTACCGGTGTGTGGTCCGGTGAGTATGGGTGCCTCTATACGCGCGCCTCGCAGCCACCTATTAAAACCATGCGATCGTGTGCATCGGCGAACGCGCGTTATCGTTCGCCCCTGCATCGCCAACGCCGCCATGGTCCCTTGCTCGACTTTACACGAGAATATTAATACCGGCTGCGTTACACACCACCACCGATATCCCACAGCCTTTCCCGGGCCCGCCTGCAGGACCCGCGTCACCTTGCGCGATACCCACTTACCTCTGATACGAATAAATTGTAGATGGACTCGCAGCTGTAGGGGAGGGTTGCCTGTATCGTACTACTTTCATGAACGGTACCTTGACGATTTCTTACAAGAAGCTTCGTAAGAACATCGTGCTTCTGGTAGACGTTTCAAACGTCAGACTGTGGTATTCGATATTAATTCCTTCACAAACTATCACCTGGTTGGGGCAATTAGGTGACATAGGTATACGACAAAAGTTGCTAAAGTTTATCCAAGGTAGGTATCGATTCGGCAGAAGGAATTAGGGTTGAAAGAATAGGAAACAGAGGGATTGAACTGTGCTCGGATTATATTTAAGATTCCATCGCACGAACGCGGACTCCACGACTTCCGGATGATAGGTAGCGCACCGTAGAAAGCGCGATCCGCGCGGTTCACCGTTGTAGGTTCCCCCAGTGTACGTAACAACTCGCAATAGGCAAAACAACAATGGTACCGCATTAAGACGTTCTAGCTTTCTGCAGCCCAGGCTCTCCGCAATCTTATTGTCTCGCCGCGATTATTACATCCACTCGTGACGCTTTTGCATAGCGGCGCTGAGCGTTCGACGGCGAGAACAATAATAGTAAACGGTAAGAAGCGCGATAAAGAAGCGAGTACAATGGTAGCGCGTTCGCCAGACTATTACAACCGCGGGCAGGCTAGGGCAACCGAACCCGTTTCACGCGTGTGTATCGGCTAATAGAAGATAATTACGCGGCCTTTTACACCTTTTGTTTGCGTTAACACCGTGCCGTTGCGTAACCGTGCCCACATGGGCGTGTACCATGGACGATGCTATCGATGTTCCCGATAAATATCGAGTCGCCATAAAATTAGTCTCCCGCAGAAACGGGCCCGGCTATCGGGGCGAGAACGGGCGAACCGTATTTATAAATACTCCCGGCGACGCTTTCGCCGGTTTAAGGGAAAGGGGAGAGAAAGAGGGCGGGAGGTGGGGCGCGCGATAAAGCGTCGATTGAATGGCGTATTATCTCTTTTGTCAGGGAACGGGGTAGAAGTTGCGGAACGTATACCGCTAACGAGCATTTTTTTGCGACAGGGTCGTAAGGTTCTAAGACGGCGTCTCAGAGGCCGCGGCGCGACACGGTCAAAGCCAATATCCTGGCTGCCAATAACCGTTCCCCAGCCTTCTTTGTCCGCGACGATAGGTATATAGGTGCGGGTACGCGGAACCCGTTTACGCGACGTGTTTACAACGTGGAAGTGATTCTCGAATGATTTTACACGCCGCGAGAAATTCGCGCGGCCGACGCCCGGAACGAATTTACGAGTCTCCCATTCTTCCGACCCGGACCCGACCTCTTCTCCTCGCAGCCCATTATTTTTATCGACACCTGTGTTTTCCCCCGTCGACACCGGCCACCGTGATACCGGTGTTCACTGCGCGCGCGAGAAGTAACGGGATTAACGGCAATTCGTTTTAATTGATACACGGTAAGCGAGTTTCGTAAGCACGGATTCGAGGTTTCCGGAGATCCGCTTTCGTTTAAGGCGGGAACACAAAAATTAGATAATGCTATATCAAATAATACCTCAAAAAAGTATACCGCTAATATTGTATTAAACGAATCTTAACGTTTCACCGATCGGGAGCTTATATTAACATTTAGCTAACAGCACGATACCTCACCTAACCAAATACTCTCCATCGCTTATTAAGAATGTATTAAAACTTGTACTTTGGAAAAGTAGAAAATTCATTTGACGAACTGTAAACTACACTGGGTCAAAACTAACTAATGATAAAAGTCAAACAAAATCAATCGCAGTGCCCTTATTGCAGAAAAATTGGAAGATCTCCCCATTTTGTTGGCTTAGCGTTAAGAAGGTGTACTGCTAATCTTTAGAAAATATACCGTGCGGTATAGTGGTATATCACTACGTAATAGGCTACCAATCGGTTTAAATTAGCGTAAAAATGTATTTACCACTGCTTATACAACGCAGCACTTTGTAGAGCAAAATCATAAAAATTGTTAGCAAAACATTGTATCCGATAAGATATTTTTTCGTACGGCTAATTGTGAGTTACAGCAAAATTCGTTACATAATGTATAGATCCGTGGAGTGTAACAAGCGAAACAGTGGCCATCTCCAGGTACGTATCGCGGAAATCTGAAGTCGAGCCGCGCCCCGAGTGCATCAAGCGAGCAGAGTCCTGGCTAACTGACAGGCGGACGCGATCGCGATCAAATGAATCAAACCGCTCGGATTTATGAGGGCCAGCGTAGAGCACGGCGAGCAGACGTTCAATTAAGACCGGTGTAATTTCCGTGGCGAGGATTTTTCCCCGCGGATCAGTGATTTAGAAACACACGCCGTTATCAAATCGTGACGAACATGATAGCAACGTGATATAATAGCAGCGCCCAGCTTCCTGTTAACTACCGTGTATACGCCACAGAGACGATCCTTTGGATCGGCGTTTGTTTTAACCCGTTGACTCATTTACAGCCAACGGTAGTTTATGAAATTCGCATTCCTCGTTTAACCCCTTAACCTACAATGACGGGCATAGCCCGCGTACAATGGTCGGGCAAAACGTAAATATTACGGACATAGCCCGCATACAATGGTCGGGCAAAACTTAAATATTACGGGCCTAGTCCGCGTACGATGATCGGGCCAGAAGTAAATATTAAGTACAATATTTGATACGCAAATTACAGCAATGTCCCGAACGCTGCGCGAGCTTGCATACGATTTCGACCCAACATCATCGAATCTAAATCGTAGGTTAAGGGGTTAATCCGATCGCAGCCTCGCTGTTTAATTATTCCTCTAACGAATATCTTCTTTGAGACGTCTTTCGAATCATCTTTTTTATTAATTGAGAAAGTGTACCGATTCGATAAACAGTGTCCACAAAAAAGAACGTGTAAAAATCAAATCCTTATTATAAACACAGCCACGCATCTAACACTTATCGCGTCGCAAACTGTTAAATACACCTTGGGTTCCATGCACGCACCGAAGAGTCGATCGAAATAGACAGCGGGAGATAACATCGAACGACGAAGAGGAACGAGAGGGAGCCCGAGGAATAGAAGAGAAAACGAGGCCATTTACGAAGCAACGAAGAAGGAGAAAGGGGACCAGCTACACAAAGGGAATCGAGCGACGTGGAGAAAGAAAGAAAGGAATCGAGAGTAAGAGGAACAAATCAGAACGGGAAATCGACCAACTAGAAGGACGAAGAAGGATCCTGTGGGTGAAGGAGGAGAAATGAAAGCTTCCTCCGGCGCTCATTGCTTCGCCTTAATTACTTCGCCGGGTTATTAGTCCGCGAGCGTGTACACCTCGTCGGTGCACGTACGTACGTATCCGCGGCAACCGATAAGTGATTCGTATTAAGATCTTGCTGGGCACGGTGATAAATTACACGGTGACTTACACGAGGTTGCCTTCGCGTACACGGCAGCGAAGCGACCGTACGCAACAGTAAACGTGTACACCGTGCAACGCGGAGCAGCCCTCGGCGAAAAGTCATCTGCATAGAGAGGCTGCGCTTTGTAAATCGAGGCTAACCCGGTATAATTGGATAATCGATTTCTACCGTTAGCCTGAAAATCAGCCGCTCGGAAAAGCTGCGAGTGATTTGTACGCGGGATTAATATTCGTTAGCGAGGCCGGGATTCGCGTGAAATTTGAATTACGACCGGCGACCTACGGGACGTTGTTTGTTTCGACTCGCGAGCAAACGGCACGGTCTGCTGAACGATTTACCGATCAAATCGTCGAACTCGCCGATTTCTTCGAACGAAAGTACAAAAGCTACGAGATGTGTAGAGAATGTAGTTATCGTAGGAACGCGATCGAGTGGAAGCGAGTTTAGGAAAGTGTGAAGGGTGCTCGAGTTGAGCTGTGTGAACGTAGAATGTTTGGACTCTAATGTTTCTAAGTCGCGAAAGATGAGCACTTGAGAAAACTGAACGACTGAGAAATTTTGGGTGAATCTGACAGAACGCATCGAGTGAGAAAGGTTTAGAATTAGAAAGAAAGGAAATGACTGTTTGGAAGAATATATAACGGGGAAAATGCGAGCGTGTGTCAAAAAGAGTGAAGTCGTGAAAGAAGTAAGAATGTCGTAGTTGCTAAGTTGAAAAATCGTTTAAGTTGTTACTGTTAAACTGTTTTAAATATACATTTATTATATTTTAAGCACTTCGCTTTATTTTACTCATACCTGAGCCCTACCATCTGTCTCTACCAAACAATAAAAGCAGAAGTTTCCTATATTATCGAGATCCTCCGAAGACGAACAAAACCGGTGTGTATTTAATCTTAATGAAACTCATCTGAAAGTAATCGCAAACGTTCCATATAATCCAACGCATCAAACGCGGCCGCAAATCCTTCTCCTCTGTCCGGCAACCTTGCAAAAACGCCTTCGAACGATTACCCGACAGCACGAACGTCACGAACGCTCGCCATTCCGCCGCCTCTCGCCTGCCAGAGTAATTAATCCCCGACAAGCAAGCAAAACAATGTATCGGCAAAAAGAGGAGGTGTGTGTGTGTGGTGGCTCCGAAGCCGGGATCCGAAGAGTCACGGTATCAAGGATTGCTTGACCCGCGGGCAGCGGCTCATTAATAAATAAATGATCGGCAATCCATCGGCGGGGACGCCGGCCATTGTGCGCTCGGCTAGAACCCGCACAGGGACGCCATGATCGCTCGCCGTGGCAGGTGCACCGCGTCATAACTTGACGAGGTCTCGACCGGCAGGAGGTACCAGCAGATTACCAGAGGAAGACATAAGCGGCCCCGGCACCACTCCGCTTTTAACCACCGTGCACCGCCACCTGGTGCGAGCCTCGTATCTCACGCGGTACCGCGGGCCGCATTAATGGCCGCTGACGCGAGGTGGCCTTTTTTAAATGCACACCTCGCGATCGCCCCGCGACGTTGTCTAAGGGTGCGTTTAGACCAAGCGAACGACTCTGCTCGTTCCTTGTGCGCCTCGGAGAAATTCAAACTCAAACGGAGCACAATTCTTTGTTGTTCAATAATTATTCGTGGGTTGAAAAATTAGACGAGTTGGCTTCTTTTGGTAGGGTGTAACTGCGTTTATACGAAGTTCATTCACACTACCGAGAGGTTTTAAGAAACATTTGAATGGTGGCATCTGAGAAAACTGTTCCGTGAAAAATCTATCGCGATAAAGTGAATTGCTGTTGAAATTAGCAATATTAATTTCGAACGAACAACGAATAGTCACAGCAGAGTCGATATGGTTGAAATTTTGGAAATGATTCGAAACTTTTGGCCGGTAGTGTATGTTAAGGAGATCTCAGTGGTTTTGATTAATCGAACTCTGTGTGAGATCAAGCGCTTGTCGGAACCAATTTATATGAACTTGTCGAATCTTTTCCACAATTCAAACGAGAAATTATAGGTTGCAGGGAGAACTAGGTGACCTCCTATTGTATGTGTTATATGGTTATTTTAACCCCACGGGTTAACATAAGCAGAGTTCCGGTGTATAATGAACGAGTTCACGAACAGTTCGTAGGACGATCGTTTACATTGATCGAGTACAAACAAATGTTGCCGTTCTCGCTCCGAGCTGTTGCTCGCTGGGACTAAACGCGCCTTAAGCCTTGGAGGACCACGGTCAATTAGCAGTCACACGGTGCCGGCGTGAAATACAATCGCCCAACGGCGTTTCTTACGGGACACCAGCCCAGCTTGTTTACTGGCGATAATTCGCGAGGTTATGCCGCCCTCGGTGATCGTAAGAAATCGAGGACGATGAAGTTTCCCCGTGGTATCTCGCGGTGAAATAAACGATACCACCGGTGGCCGTCGTTACGCTTCATTATCGTCGGTTTGCTCTTCCATTTGCATAATTCTAATTGGGTAAGAGCGCGCTTGTGGGATTGTACAGCGAGTGAAACCGAGCCGGTTTAGGTTCTGGACAACTTTGTAAACGAAACACGACGAATACTATGAAAATAAAAATAATTTAAAGTATCTCTGATATCGATATTCTTTGATCGGTTTCATTTTTAATTGGGTTATAACTTTGCTCTCTATCAATACCTCTATGCGGATAGAATGTTATCACAGTGAAACTTGATTTCATGAGAAACAGCAGTGAACCGGCTATCTTTACAACTCTTAGCTCATCAACCGTGGTATCCAGAAAAACCGCGAATAAATAAACATTCAGCAAAAGTAATTCGACAAATCATTGCCAATAACATACATGAAAGTGTTTACCCTGACGCATCAAAACGGGCCATCTCGCGAAGCAACAAAAAAACTGCAGCCAACACCGATCGTAGTGATCAACCGTCAACGTGTTAATAAGCTTGAAATATATCGATTGCTATATTTACCGCATTTAATGCACCGATATCAATCTCGAAGAGATTGCCGCGTTGTACAGAAAGGACGAAAGTAATCCAGCAACGATAAATTGCCCGATGGGGCCTGTGCACGCGGTCACCGAACCGTCGGTTACTTCGGTCGCCGTTGATAAGATCTATCGATCGACCGTCGAAGAATTCACCACGTACACGATGCTAAAACGCCGCATACACAGTCCCGGATCGGTTTCGTACGTAGGTGGGCTCCACCTAATGGACGGCGTCGGGACGATGCTTTTCAGGGGGGAAGTAGGCTATGGTGCAACCAGAGGTTTTCAATTTGGAGCACCTGCCGTCAAATTGTTCCCGAACACGATTGGGGCCGACCCGGTATAAGGGTAAGAAGGGACGCGGAGTAGTATCGATGAGACATAAAATGCCTGCACCTTACACCCTTCCAACGTTATCCGCGCTCTTCTTATACCGCCACACTTCATCCGTATCGGCTGTGTTGAAACATAATCACCGCTTTCATAGAAGTGTCACGACACCGAACATTCTAAGCGGTTTTCAGTTATTTGTTTGGCCCCTTAGTTACGCACGATGATTACAAAAATTACAAGTAATAATAAATTCAGAATCGATAAAAGTCTATCTTTAAGCATCGCCTCAACCGTTGGAGTCCCACGCTGCGCGATCGCGCTGTTCTAATTCCACGTCGAAAAGATCCACTATACTTTTGATCACTGTACTTGTAAATTTTACCAATGCCTAGTCACTCGTATTTTTACTTTTTATTTTGTCACATAAACCATACAGGCGACACCCTTTGTTTCTAGTCATCGTTTGAAAAGTTACAAATATCTGTGAATTAATTCTCGATGCAAAACAGCAAGACAAGCGCTATCGCGCAGCATGGCTTTTCTCTACATGATTTCTTCAACCGTCCCTGGGGCTCTTGAAAAGAGTAAAGTAACGCAACAGAATGAAGATCGCTCTGTAATACGCGCGGGAAACGACTCGAACGGTCCTCGATGAGCGCGTTTTCCACGGCACGCGAAACAGCGAGGCCGCGAATTGATTTATAGAAACCCTAATGGCGGATAAATATTTATCGCGGCGCGTGCTCGCTCGAAAGGACCGTGATTTACGCGTGGTAGACGCTTATTAAGTAGCTCCGTGTTGTCAGTGGCCGAGGCACGATCCACCGGCCCCGGCAAGAGATTAGCGGTGGTTGAACGCTTGAAACCGCGGGGCCGGCTCGTGTACAGGCGCGCGTACACGGGCTCGTCGGCTACTTTCATTCCGCGTTTACACCGTGACGGATCAGGACCATGCGAGCTGGATATTTAATTAACGACAGCAAGCCGGGGCTCGGGTTATGAAACCAGCTGCCGCCCGGCTCGACTGCCCCGTTTCGAATTAAGAGGCAGCAAGGGAGGATCCGTCGATGTATAAACCGCAG
Source organism: Tetrapedia diversipes (assembly GCA_033822845.1). Lineage (NCBI taxonomy): Eukaryota > Metazoa > Arthropoda > Insecta > Hymenoptera > Apidae > Tetrapedia > Tetrapedia diversipes. The sequence goes on along the minus strand of JAOPTO010001403.1, from coordinate 57,161 downwards.
GGGAAAATGATCTTGCTCCGGTTTGAATTGCCCCGTCATGTTACTTCGAAATTAATGAGAGGCACGCCGCACTTTCTCCGGTACCGAGACTTTCTTCATCGAGACGAATCGATGTTCTGTTAGTCGCGCACGCAGGTTCTCCCGTGCGAAACTTTTTGCAAGCGAATCCTTTGATGGCGGGCCGCGTAAAAATAAGATGTTTCTTGTGCGCGGTGCAAAGTATTACGATTTTTATATCAGTTACCTTCTATTGATTTTGAATTGAAAAATTCGCGAACGAACGCTTCCACGCCTTATTTTTAAGCGGCTAGCAAGTAGCTCGCGTTAGGTGCTCTTAGGTCTGCTAATTGACAATAGGTCGACAATTCTATCCAAACAACAAATATTGCACCAAATAATAGCGACTCAATCGATCCAATTACTAGGATTAATAATCTTGCAAATAAATTCTTCAAGAGTGTTGACTTTTTCTCAGGAAGTATGAACAAATTCAAATCTAATTTACTAAAAATCTTCAAATCTAATTGATTTATCGTTTTTCAGATTTTGATACGTATGGTATTAATAGTTAGATATCTATCTGTATGCAGCTCTATCCTTTTATTACATAATTTTGTACACATTAAAGGGCTATGCTTATCTAATAAATAAATAAATAAATAAATATTGCAGTAAGAGTACCTAATGCCTCATTATTCAGCCGAAAGAGGTTAAACGTTTATTCAGAAAATCATTTCACGGTGTAACTTTTACCCGCTACAAACCTATACGGCTGTTCATTAGCCTTCGTGTTTCCGTTCGGAGGTTCTCGTACAAAGCCGCGAGTCGCGACAACGAAGAATCGACGACGAACCTGGTAGCTCGGCGCACGGTGTCCCGGTTCCACGTGAAAAATGGGAAATGATGCCCGTCATAAAGGACGACTTAACGGAACCGCGATTCGGCTCGGTCCCGCGTTAAACGCGACGCTTCTATCGTAGCACCGGACGAGGGACCGTCTGTCTGAAAAGAACACCTCCGTTTCCTCGTGCCCGTTGGACATTAACGAGAATGCCGGGAACGGTAAGGGTAATTACATTGACAGGCGGTGTAATGAATCCTGCGTTGATAATAAAGTCGCGTTAATACGGGACTAACAGCTCGCTATTTTAATTAACGTGCGTCGCCTGGCCTCGATGGGTGTTCGCGAGTACCGGAAATACACGTACTCCGTTCGTCGCAATCTTTCTCTTTCGTTGTTAACACATTGAGGACGGGGCTCTGCGCGTTCAACACGCCCTCAAAGACCGCACAGATCAGCCGGCAATGGCTATAATGAGACTGTTTTTTTCTTACATTCTAGGAATGATTCAGTTGTTTCGCTTTTGTTTCGAAATGCGAGAGACTTCGTTACCATCGTAACGTAACAGAAACATTTGCAGCTCCTTGCTCAGTTGCCGACTGAATAAAAAAAAAACATGAAATCGAGATATCTCGTGACCCGTCCGCAATGTGTTAAAGATGAAGATACTTAAAGTTTTGGTGAAAGATAGATATACTGACGTTATAATACAAAATCTTGAATAATATTGATGAGTGTCCTGCAATTTTGAAGCCCTTTAGGGAAAACACCTGAGAGCGAAAAATCTCTGTTACATAATTGCATTCATTGCTGGTAGTTAGGCGAGAGAAATTGCATAAACAGATTATGCACAATATCGAATGTACACGGTAAAAATATTAACTTCTTCAATGTACCACGAAACTCTTTCGAAATGTCATTATTTAGGCTCAACTTAACCTCAACCACATAATTATTTTTCTTATTTTGCCTTATCTATTATTTTCTGTATCACGTATTAAGTTAAGTTATTGTTACATGCTTCTTATACTTATCCTATTGTTTTTGTACGCCAATGGATTTTGTTATCCGTGAATAAACTATTATTATTATTTCTATAACTAGCGACGATGAGGATAAACATGTTCGCGACGAATAAATTAAATTGAAAATTATATGAACAAATACCTAACGCAAGGGCAACAAATTTTAACAGTCATAGTAAATCTTCAAACGTGTAGGCACCGTACTAAAGTTACTACGTTTCTATGAAAAATTACAAATTAGTCGAACCGTTGACGGTTCTAGTGTTGAGGCAAAAATATTCGCGAATTGAATCGTGTACAGCATGGCGGCACGAGTGAAGCAATTCTCTTATCCTTGTAACGTCCCGCGGGACATCTTTCAACAAACGCACGGTACGTGTGTTTACGTGGACACGCGTAGTTTTCAAGTGAACTCACGTGAAACGCCAAGAACGTAGGATTACGCGCGGTGACTTAGCGATCGTACATACGTGGGTGTTTTACTCATTACTCGTAGAAATAAAATGGTTGAACACTAACCGTTGCATACTCCCTATGAGGTACTCAAAATAAGAGCAGTTAATCAAAACCTAGCTTCTGAACAACTTGATTATACAATATCTAATCGATAAATCAACTGTAGCTAAACTTAACACTTTACCTACCGGAAGCCTATTAATCGGCTTTTCATATGCTTCAGTTTGTAAGTTTTGTTATGTTCCCTTATACGAAGATGACTGTTTTGAGCAAAATCGCGTTTATACATATACTGTACAGAGATATTAAACTATTAATTACTCGAAGAAAATCATTATGCTCGATTCATTAATGATGCATCCCCTGCAAAGTTAGCCGGTCGGGAATAAGTTGATCCACGAGCGGTCGATAAAGTGTTAAAATTGATTGTACTCCAAATAAAATTGGCACATTAATTTGCAGCTTATTACTCTTCGTTGTGTACGCAAAAGCGAAATGTAAGCGAGACGAACAGCAAGACAAAATTGCATTTCAACGAGAGAAAATGAACGGACAAACGATGGGAAATGCAACATATCGATTAATGCTTATACAGAGAGACGACCGACGTATTTGTCGGTCAACGAGAGAAAAATCTCGCGGCGGAACGCCGTGCTCGAGGTTGACCGTAAATCGTGGAATCGTGAATGCATTCCCGTCATTGTGTTTGCCCGGGATAAGGCTAGAATTTCCATAAGTCAGTCCAGCCGCGATGCGGCTCATTCCTCGAATATTAACCAGCCGAGTGTGTCTCTTCCCGACTCGGGTGACAGGCATTATTTCATTGCAACGGTGTAACGACAATATCGACGTTTCACCTAAAACGATCACTAGGTATATTTATCTACCTCGTACGGATCACGCGAGCCATTGAATTCAATGGACCAGACAATAGACAGACTTCGCTCGGTATAATTGGAAGGTCTACTGAAACGTCTTCATCTTTCAGTGCAGCACTAAATCGTCGAACGCTAATCCTTAAGGTAACAATATTGTCCTATTGTGGAAACCCGATAAAAGTGGTATTATACGAAAAATATCAAAATATCTTCAAACGTTCTACCTCAATGATGTTATACCTTTATAACTACAAGAAACTTACGATGGACGTTAGAGAAATTGTCCTAATCGCGACATTACCACTTAGATGTTATGGCTAATTAATTCGACGGCATGACGTACAGTGGCTCCAAAAAGTATTCGTACACTATGTCACAAATAAATTCGTATAACCCTGAAATTTTGAGTCCGATAGAAGTAGTTGATAAAACTTCGTAGGTATGTGGATCGTAATAGTATACGTATGAATTAATCTCTTCATTTGATCTAAATGCCATTTCAAAGGGGTGAAACCAGCGTTGAAGTTTCTGACTTTTCTCTCATTTTTAAAAAATAACTTTGTAATAGTACTTAATGAAGCAAAAGCTTTCAAATAGAAAATGTTTAATTTTTAATACCCTATCGCCCTGCCATAAAAATAGAACACAGAAAAGCTTGTATTCAAAACATGAAAAATCGATGAAACCTTCAGATTTGTTATCAGCTCCCTTAAAAGATATTTTGCCGCTAAAAAAATTGCTCCACGCAGGACACACCATACTCTGTACACACATAAAGTTTCATTGAAATCAGAATTTCAGAAGTAGATGAATTTCCTTATAATACAGTGTACGAATACTTTTTGGAGCCACTGTATATCGAAGAGCCATATCCGTTGTGTGTTTCAGTATATTAAACATAATTAATACAAGAAATCTGCTGCTCTCTTTGTCCACTGTCCAACAGTTGAACTGTGAACAATTTCGTACCCTTGGATCTAATTTCTGTCGACTTTTATATTACGACCTTCTTTGATGAGACAGAACGAACAGAGGGTTGATCGTCCAACGCTATTAAACGTCCCACCAATTTTATTTCCACCATCCGTCTCGTTCCTCTCTGAGCCTTAAAAGGAACGAACCGTCTATGATTCCCGATAGTAAATTACGTTTCACGGCTGCGCGTTTCCTTGGCTCGCCCATAATAAATCACCAGGAAGTGTGGGAAGCTGGTTTCGTAATCACCTCGAAACGAATCTCCCGGGATCCGTTAATGGAACAGTGGAATCACGAGAGTAAGTGGTCGCATCCGTCGTACGGTGGCATGTGTCGAACGAGCACGCTCGCGCAAGGTGTTTGCGAGGACAATAGAGGGAAAAATCCCGGCACTATGATGGCATGGCGGTGTTATGGGTGCCAGCTGGTAGTCGTCCACGCTCCGGTGATATAAGCGCGAGGGTAGAGACATTAAGGCCAGCCCCCGAGCTCCTTCGACGTTTTACGAGGGTGTGCAACGTCGGTGCGGCCCGTGTTTTCGCGTAGTTAGCACAATGAGACGACAAACGACGGTACAGAACGGCAGACCGCTTGACCAGCCACCCACGATCGTTTATCAAGCGAGAAGTGACCGTGTCCAAACACGGAAACCCTGCGAGGGTGGTCGAGCGTGTTGTACCACGCTTTCAACAAAAGCCATTGTCGTCGGCTGAGAAGCGATGTTAACCAGGTGCGCGATGAACATCAATTTCATCGATTCGAAGTTGATGGCAACGAATGTTCGACGCACCAGTGTCTCGTCGACGAAATTTTACACGCAAATATTAAACACTACGCGTTTCAAAATATTTACTCGCAAAAATTTATATTCTACCTTTCGTAATCGCATTCGAATGCGAATTAAAGGAAGATAGCGCTCGATTCAAAGTTCATCGAATTACAGGTTACAGAGAACGTTGGAAAATATTTACTCGGCAAAATATCGAACCTATCTTTCGTAATCTTATTCGAGTTAAAGACATTATTAGAGTTCGACGCAAAGTTCCTCGAAGTAATAAGAGTTAAAGAAACAATACTCTGTTTTAACCGCTGCTTCTTTCACTCCTCCTCCAGAGATACATCAATAAGTTCGGTAGCCAAATGAAATTCAATTTGCTCCCTTCGGGGTAGCAATTCGAAGGCGTCGAAGACGGCCCCCCCTATTCAAAATCTATATAAATCACGAAGGGAAAAGTCAAGTTGTCGCTATCCTTCGAAGAAGCAGAGAGGCCGCCGCGCCGGGGGCGATCCGAACGTTGTCATTCGTTTTCGGATGACAGCGGTCCGACTGTGCATAGTTCGATACGATCGGGTCAAGATCGGCTGGGAGCCAAGCAAAAGGCCGCTTGGCAGCCAAGAGCAAAACCGAAAGCGCAGCTGCAGCTGATCGGGGCCACCTCCCTCCCTCTTGGGTTGGCGCGTGCCATCCCCCTGCCTCCTATCTCCCTTCTTTTTACCTTCTTTCCTTGCGAAGGGGCTCCAGGTAGAACACGCTTATGCGTTACCGGGGCTGGTTGCGTAACGTACGTTCTGGCGTACCTGCTAAGAGATCGAACAAGCCGGGGCAACAACGGGACCAGGGGTGCATTGTCTGACAGCGAAAACGTGCCCTTTAAACGAATTACCGAAAGCCGTTGTGCGGCAGCCTTTTTAAAATTTACGCTTAAAATATAGGCGTTTCCATTGAAAATTGTAATATCGGTTAAAATAACGAGTAACTGATAGCCTGTCGGTGATCTTCGCGTACTAGTTTCGAAAGGGTGTAACGATTTTGGGGGGGATGCTGCTATTCCATTGGGAAACGAGGTCAACGATCCATTACGTATGGAAAGATCCACCAAATCCAACAGATTTTCAGCAGAAACAATCTTATCTTCAAATCTTACTCCGTATTTCCATAATATAAATAAAATTGTGTTAGTGATCGAGGTCATGAATTGCTTAGCAACCTAAATTAACCCTTTACACTCGGCTGTCCCCTCTCATGGGACATTGTAATTCTAGCATATGATAGTTTCGCAAATTTTCAAACTTTAGTTCAGACCTGGACGTTAAATAGTTATATATGTAAATTTTAATATACGACTTAACTGAACTAAATGAAGTTGAATATACGTGAATCCTAGTAAATATTTCGAATTTGGAAATTTTTGAAGTTAGTATCATTAAACGACTAACGGTCACCTCTCGAGTGCAAAGGGTTAAAAACGATGAACCCTAATTGAACGATACAACCTTCAAATTTAATTACTGTACTATCGCTACTTTATACGAGCGTTAGGAATTTATGTATACTTTAGCGGTTTCATTTTTCGTTCCACCCCATCAACTATTAACCAACGGTCCCAACCGGATCCTTCCCGACCCTGAAAAAAAGCGACTTGCCCCGCGCGTGCTCGAGTAGGTGCTCCGTCAACGGATTTCAGCCAGCGATGGGGACGCGTGCCAAAATCGGAAGTCTGCCGGGACAGGGCAGAGCCACGATGTAGAAGAAGAAAAAAATGAAGATGAAACGGCAGAGGAGAGAAACAGCTGAGACGCTTTGAATCGCGCCGCGTGTGTGTACCCAAGGCATTCGCCAACGGTTCAGGCTCGGATTCGACGCATAAAAGGATCTTGTCCCGTGCCTTCCCTCCTTTCAAACGATCCTCACATTATATCCCCCGAGCGAGGGCCAGAATTTCAGTTAGACCAACCCTCGTGGCCTAGCCGGTAAGGTAAGTGTATTCCTGCGAGGACACGTCGAGGGGAATCACGGCGAAGACGCAAGCGCGTGTCACGATACACTCTCGGGGGAGCATCCAACGTCGAAACGAAACGTTAAGCGTGCTCGTGACCGATGGTGCAACGAGTCGGATCACCTGCTCGGTAGGATGTTCGCTGGTCCTGCCTATTTTGGACTTTTGAATTGAAGATTACGTGTACGCAACGTTAAGACTAATATATGTACCGCTAGATTTGAACGTTCAATTTTGAGCAACCAATACTTCTACCACTAAATCTGAAGTTTCAATTTTCAGTTTAAAATTTGAAGATTCGAATGAATCGAAATTTTTATTTACTTATTTATTCATTTAATGCCCTAAACTATATGTGGTTTATATAGCATACAAATATAATATTAGAACATATAATGTAATTCAATGTGGCAAAATTTCAAACTTATAAGTATTTAACTTACATGGTGAATTCACAAGTATTATTAACCATTACCGTAAAGCTATAATTAAATTTTTACTAAACGTTTGTTAAGGAAATTATAGATAAACTTTAAAGCCTCTATGTTGGGATCACATAAGAAAGAACTAATATAGAGCTCGCGTTTAAGGAGAATCGATGATAGAAATCGAAATTTTTAATTCAAGATAAGCAAAATTTATAATCTACCTAATATAATGTAATCGGACAATTATTGTAACGCATCGAATTTTCATCGAGCCCAATATCCGCCGTACAAAGCGAATGCTTGATTAGCATTCGTCGCGACGTAGTCAACCGCGTTTCCTTCTCGAGAGACGCGTTTCCACGTTCACCGCTATAACAACGCGTACCGTTCAACCGTTCGTTCGAGTATAATAAAAGACACGTTGGTTGATCCCCGGCTCCTATTAATTGGAATGCAGTCGTCCTAAATATCCACGGGATTTGAATGAAACGAGAGAGGTCCGGAAGAAAAGTCAGCCGACGTGGACCTACGTCCATCAAATTTATTGCGGTCAGGGACCGCTAACGAGAAGGGAAGAGGAGCAAGAAGAAGAGACACGAGATGAGGACACGAAGACTAGGCGCGTTCGAAATACTCTCTCGCAACCGGATAAGATACCGCGCACCGTTCCCAATGAAACAGGCTGGGATTCCGATTTAATTTTCGCAGTCCCGCGAGTGCCCCCTCCCCCCTTCCACTTGTCTTACGACATTGTCCCTCGAATATGGAGATTGGTTTAATAGTCCAATGATTCTTAGAACAGATAACGATCGAAGGTAAAAAGCACCCGGTAGAGCGAGTTCTCGCGTTGGTCGCCGTGTGCCCCGGTAGAAAGATTGCGAATGGCTATCGACACCCGGAGGAACAACCTTTATTTTTAATCCCCGTATAATCGTGTAACCGGGGACAGACCCGTGTGTTCACCTCGCGAAAATGTTGCGCAACCGTGACCGAAATGGTGTTCGACGTGGCGGAATGATGTTTTAGAAGGCCTGAAAGTGTCACAACGTTACCAAGCGAAGCGTTGCCACCGTGTATCGACACCTTCGAACGGTCGATCCTAATTGCCGGTAAAACCGGGCGCGTATCCCGGGTGGAACGACGAAAAATACGCGGCGGAGATTGATGGACAGCCACGTTCCCTTGTCGATCGCGCCGGTTGCTCCACCGCGTGTGTCGGAAACCCGTGCGCGCCGAGATCCACGCCGATCTCGGTGTGTATTTTCAGTTTGAATATCATTACCATACGGAATGAACCGCGGGCCCCCAGGTACCTGTGCGTTCATCTACCAAACAAATAAACGACCTTTTCCCATCGCCTCCCGCTGCTTTCCCCTATTGTGCCGCGCACACGTATATACCTCGGCACCCTGTTACACGGCGGGCGGGGGGTGGGGAGGGAGAAGGGGCACGAGCGTACTCGTTTCGAAAATCGATCGGGCAGGTACAAAGCAGATGCGCCTAAACCCTTGTGCGCGTTGAAAGCATCGAGAGGAAACGTCTTGATTCTCTGTCGGTTCCGAGCATCGAAACAGGTCCTCTGGCATGTTTATTAAAAAGCACCGGCGGATACTTGCCGGAAAATCGTAATACGCGCGCACCTTTGGCCGCTACATGTGCAGGTGATGCGTTACGTTCCAGCACCTATTTCCGGCTCATAAATATTCCACGCGTGCTCTCATTCTGTCATTTTCATCGGTTACTTTCGGGACCATTGATAGTCAGGGATCGTTTCAGCTTAGACAGGCTATACAACGATCTTTTATCGTGCCGAAAAGAAGACGTTCTACGAGAGATCTGCTCGATCAAAGGGCATTGTGTTCTGAAGGTCGACAGATTGAAAGGCGATATCAATTTTCCTAGATCACATGTAGTACACGATATTCAAATTAGCCGGCGTCACGCGAATGCGTTGGATCTTTAACAAACAATCTACGCCCGAGCTACTCCTTTACGCAATTCACGCGACACGCGCGCGCTTCCTTCTCCGCATCTACATATTTGTACCAGGCGTATCCTCCTTATCTCCCGCTGTTTCACCGTGTCCCGATGTTATCGCCTCGAATTTTACATATCATCCCTATACGCCACTCCTATCTCCCGCCGATCTGAATTTATCGTAATTGCCTATACGACCCATTTACGAACAATAAATAAATACATTATCTCCTATGCGAGGCGAGCAAACGTACATCCTATTGATTGTGCGTGCACCCTAACGAACGGAAACAAGGCTGCGAAGGAGGGGGACGGGGAGATACGTGTACGAAGGTGGCGAACGAAAAATCGACGACAGCACAATGTACAAGTATAACACTCGGCTTCCTCGTACGAGGTTGCTCGTTTTGCGAACGAACGAACGAACGAACGAACGAACATGGCCATGCTCGCGAGCGTTGTCGCATCTTGCGAAATCCCGTATCGTATATCGGGGCCGGGCACCCTCGAAAAATTATCGACTGCACGCGGCGTTACGGCGTTGAGGCCGCGGCGGCGATATCCCGTTTATAACCGTCCAATCAGATCGGGATATTATCTCGGCAATATACAGCATCGTGGCCGCCGATTGGAGCAAGCCCACGCACTGCAATCGTCTCATATGCATATCTGCACGCTTAATAGTTAATGGTCCGCCTCGTTGTAACGCTCTGGCAAACGGTTCCCCACCCTCCGGCCATGATTTCGCCCCTCTTCGACTAACAGAACCGCGACTTCCTCCTCCTCCTCCTCCTTCACCTCCTCCTCTTCCTCCTTCGCCACTTCTCGAGACGCTCGACCAAGCGTCGCCGGCCTCGACGACCGCCGATCGAGATCGATACAATCGAGGCAACGCTATCGGGGGACCACCGTGGCTACGCCATTAGCTTCATTACCGCTTTCCTTCGACGCGGCTCACGGCACCGCGGCGATAACGCGACTCGGACCACTCAAAACGATCCACCGAAAACCTGTAATTATTACCGCGAACCGGGTTTCGATGTAGCGCCGTTAACGGCCAATCGAATTCGAGCGAGCGACCGGGCTCGGTCGAATTAGCGGTCCGTACTGGTGAACAGGGGAATCGGTAACGAGGGTAATCGATTGCGCGTTCAGGTGCCGTGTTCTTTGTCGGGCAGACACATTTACTTTGCGTACGATGCGTTTAACTCTTCGAGGCGCAGGATGCCAGAGAATAAATAGACTCATGTCGCACGGAAATTTGTTGCGTTTTAAATGCAACAAAATTGGTATATTTTTAATAACAAGGTACTGACATGTTGAAATGCAAGCGAACATATTCGTAACATTTTTTTTATGGCGTTATCAACTGTTTCACGTAAAAAAGGCTAAGTATAATGTGTGCATGCAGCTATTGCAATGTTTCTAGGTGGGTCTAAAAATGTCCCGCCATGCATTACCGTGCATCGAAAAGGTGGGACATTTTTAATTCCACCGTGCCCCGAAGAGTTAACGTAGAGGTAAAAGTTGGTTCATCGCAGTAGGCAAAAATTGGTAGGCTGGAATAACGAAGATAAATAAATGCGATACACTTAACAACGAAAACAATTAGAATTTAGATTTTCTTCGTTTATTTCCTTGCACGTTTAAATTTCCCTTACGCGCATAAACATTCGCGTAGTAATTAGAGAACCTACGCAAGCAGCTCTATCTTTAGTCACGAAAACAACCACCAGCATACCGATTCAGAGGGTTCAAATCCCGCCGACTGGCAGATCAATCAACCGCTAATCTACCGTTAACCCAGGCCGGTCGCTCCAGGAATATCAGGAATGCCATTTGATCGGACAAAGAGAAAGAACGACAAAGGGAAAAGAGAAGATCCGGTGGTGAATGGTATCCGCGCGAAATTGAATTCATTCACCCCTGAGGTTAGACCTTTTGCTCTTACGTTGACATTATTATGCACGCCTTTGCTCGAAAGCCGCAGGAAACTTATTGCACTTGTTTCGAATCCAAAATAATTTGACGAAGGGTTAAAAAGAATCACTAACGATGTAGTAGGTAATGACGAAATGGTTATAAATTCGTAACGCAGATAACATAAAATTTCTAAACTGAAAGATAATCGAAGATCAACGATATTGCCTTAACCGAACGAATCAAAAAAATCTCGTGCACTACGCAACGCTGAAATTGTTTAAAAATTGTTAGCGAAGAAAATTCACGTTCTTTTCGTTTCAAATACTTAAAACTTCAGATGTTTCTCAAAATGTACGTTCCATAAATTGCAGGACAAACACGAAACCGATTCCTAGCGAATCATGCACCAATATGGTCGAGAAACGAGGCGAGAAGAACAATTAACGAGCCAAAGCCTCGACACCATCCCGATCCTTCGTTGGACCTAAGCGTGGTCTAATTTTAGCCCGATTCCCGACTTAGTAAAATATCTGCGAACACAATCGCTCGTCTCGGTGGCATCGCTCAACGTCCAACGCTACAAGGCTCGATGGCTAGAACGCCTTCGTCCCTTGTCACCGATGAAAGAGGTTAGCGCGTTAAACGGGGACGGTTGCATAAGGTTGAACCCTGGGTACACGGCCGAGAAGGGTGGGGATCTTCTTGGAACGGGCTTAGGGTATGGATAAAAGCGAAAGTGGTCGTTCGCTAACGGATTATCGAACGTCTCCGATCATCGAACATCGTGACGGATTAAAAATACGGATCGCATAGATCGCGGGTTAAAAATAACCGTGCAATAGGTGCGGCGAACGTTGAATTCGAATTAGAAACACAGGAAGCGAGGCGAACGCAGAAGCACCGAGAAACCGAAGAGAATGAAATTCGTGAATGAAACTTTCTTGGGGCGGACAGACGCGCCATTTGTACCGCGAACCACGGCTAGGATTTATTAGGAACTGCATTAGAGCACTCTGTGGCCGAGCGTAATTCCCAGCAGATATTCTCATTATTCTCAGGCAATTATAATCCCCGATGCACCGAGGCGTCGAGGCTATATTAATTCCTTGGCCGACGCCGTCTGAGAATGTCCCGCGTATTAACCCCGGTGGGGCCAGTGGACTCCTCGAGGAGTCTCACAAATTTTCGCCAACGAAAACCTGCGTTCTTCTGTAATGTTCCAGTCGTCTGGCCAATCCTGCGACCCGCTCGACTTTTACCTCTCTATTTCGTGCCTCCTCTCTTTCTCTTTCTGCACTTTGTTCGGTCGTTAGCATCGCGGTCGGCCGCCGCTAACTAATTTCGCCCGATGGATTGTAACGAGAGGTGAGGCAATGATGCCCGCCAAGAATCATCGAGCGCGCGCACGGTTGTTAATCGGCGAGCAAAAAGAGCGGGGAACTGTCGGCGTGTTTCAGAAATCGATCGCTGATAGGAATCGACATGTCGGCGGTTTGTATGATTTAAGGAAGGTTGTTCGCGTTAATTCAACAAACGACAGGACCAGTTTTTACGCCGGGGATCCGCGGTCGGATCACGATGGGCAGGTACTTACATAGTAGGTACTTTACGAGGTTGAGCATCGTGGAACGATGTTCAGGAACAAAAAGCCCAGCACGTCCGTCCGCGGGCCGCTAATAAGGCGGGTCATCGTGATAACATCTCGCGGCAGGATGTTTCCGCCGATGATAACGAACTATAATGGCGCAAGAAACGGGACGCCGTAAAAATATTTATGCAAAACCGTGATAGCTTTGCCGGTCCGTTGACTTTCACTAAAATCGATCGACCGCTCTTCGCTCCCCGGCTACTTTAAATATCGCCTCGGCACACCGACGTAATCTCTGCATACATCGCGACGCATCGAGGATTCTTAACTGCCCTGTACTACAAACGCGTAGTAGAGGTATCTACACCGTGAATGCTCCTCTCGCATGCACTACGTGGTAGGATTCGAAGTACGCAACGAAATTCTACAACCGGATTATGAATTACTTCGAATTAATTTCGAAACGCGTACTATTAGCTAACTAGAACGATTTGACTTCGTTGTACAAATACACTTCGAATTTGTCATCCATTCCTCCGCAGACTTTAAACTCGTTCACGGCCGCCATAACGATGCGAGGATCTGATCCGAAGATCTCTGTTATGAGTTATAATCGACCAGCATCGAACGATAGCCACGAGCCGTTCGCGCGTCCACGCGGTGAAACGCGTTTTCTGTTAGGCGAAAAAGGAACACATCCATTCCCGCAATGGATAACGCGAACAGGATCTGGAACGCGTCTCGGGTATCGCCAGGACATTATCGTTCGTCCTTCGGGCGCTCGTGATCGCTGCCTACGCAAGCACCAGCGCCGGTACGCCATTGGACGAGGTAGCCGCTTTAATCGCGGAGGAACTCGGTACAACGTTATCCCTGTTTTTTTCCCCTGACAAATGAGAAGTACGCCCCCTTCTCGTTAAACATCGTTTTCAAGCGGGACGAAAAATGCCCGCGCCAAACTGGGCGAACGCGTTCATCCAGGCCGTCGGTGGTTAAAGGCAATTAATAATTCCGTCGAGTACCTCCGCTCGTGTCCGTGGTTCGGCTTCGAAAAGCAGGAAAAGATCGTCCCTTAAATATGCGAGGAACTTGTTTGTCGGATAAGCAGCAAAGCGGAGTACAATCGTAACTAATGACGTGCTCGTGTTTGCATTCGACACTGATTGTGAATACATTGTTAGTCGAAAGTTTGGAATCGCTTCTCGCGAAGATATTAAGTTTGGTTTATATTGATAGATCTCTGATCGAACTGTTTTTTAAGCTAGCAAAAAAACACATTTTGTATCCCTTCAGTGGATGTATTACCACTATTATTTGTGTATAATGTGTAATATTCTATCGAATTATAATACTCAAAAATTATTTTCATCTATTGGCGAGTTATTAATAATTTCTCCGTCGACGATTAAACGTTTGCTCGAATAACGATATCCTTCGTACCTAATAAATGATATAGCTTCGAACTAAACCACAAATGAGAATCACTGGCGTCCAAAGAAGTCAGTCAGGCACAGAAGCGGAAGGTACCCCGAGCTGTCGTCCTTAATGTTCTAACGAACCGCGCACGTTAAAATGATGTCGCGCGCTATGCCGAATCGCGTGTATGCGGTTGTGCACATGCTGCTGGTGTGCATCGGCTGGTAATATAGCGACACAGTGCCAGCCGTCGGCGAACGCGAGCCACCTTCGTCAGATGCATCGAACCGTTCTCTCCAATGAGAGAACCGCGAGAGATCGCGCCGCGATTCAAGAGGGCAGGATAGTTTGCATCGTCGATCAAGACGGCTCCGATCCCTGGCTTAAACTAAAATTGCCACGCACCGTGCGTCGCGTATCGGCCACTACTATGCAAATGTCCCCCTGTCACGGGTTACGCGTCCACAATTCGGTGACCGTTGGAATATGAAGAAATATCTCTCCTTCGCACTTCTGTAGCCGCATTCTCGCCGCGATATCATCGACGCTTTGATTGTGCAAAACGTCCCGATGATCCCGTACATTCTACAAGTGATGGGCAACGCTAGGAAACAAGATGACATCCTCGTATAATAAAGTAATCGCCGGCGTTAACCAGCAGCTCGCGAGTTCGTTTCTGCTTCCTGAATCGGTGGACCAGCGAGAGAGGTTCGTTCGTTGAAACGCCACGCCACGTCGGGGACAATCGGAAAATTATTCTAAATCGCGTCGCTCCCGTAATTTATCCTGATGAGCCGAGTGTACGACGTGAAACCGCTCAAGAGACATCCTCGACCAGTTCTCGGACGACCTCGGATGTTATCAGCGACAATACGGGACCCGGGCGATTTCACCATCGAATCGTCCGGGTATGAACTCTTGGAATGCCGGCTACATGCACACGGGCAGTAGGGAAACACATGAAAGTGCCAACCCGATCTAACCTGGGCTTATATTTCACGACGATTTTCCTAACGGACTCGAAGGACTCGAGGAAGGGAAATGACATCGTTGTTCACGAAGATAGGCGAACGGTTCTTGTATACTATAAATAACCACAGCCATCCGGAAAAGTTTCGCATGATACAGTAACTACTCTGACCGAGCCTAGCAGAGCATAATTTCCCCATTAGGATGGTTAACCACAAAATAACCAACAGCTTTCCTGTACAACTGTTTCGTTAAACTAACGCGTCGTGCACAACAATATAGCAATTATCGACGAAACAACACGGTGAAACGTGGAATAATAGTAAACGTTCGCTGTGAGTAAATGAAATCTAACATCCGAAGTCCAGTCTTCAGCTAGTTTCGAGAAGAGTAGCACTATCTGGGCAAGGGGAAGAGGCAATACAGCGGGTAAAGAAGTTCGCCGATAGGTTTGCAGGATAGTCGGTCAGTATACACGGACGGGGTACTCGCGGCAAGCAGATATTAGGTGGAAGGGAAGGCTCGCGGTGCAGCAAGTGAACGAGGGTCGATATTAATCTACATCCAGCACAGCGGCGAGGGACGGCCGGGCATTCATCATCTTTATTTTAACCACACGACCGGCCGGGCGGTATATCTGACTGCGATCTGCACTAATAACATTCGCGTTATGAATGGCGTGCGCGATCCCTGAAACACCGCGAGCATTAATTCGCTAGGCGAAAGCGTATCGAAAATTGCGACCGGTCAACGATGGAGGCGGCCACCGTGGGCTGGGAACAGCAGTCCTCTGTTGAAGCTTTCAACGACAACTTCCACGATCGAGGACAACCATTCTTGTACAGTCGGTGGAGGAAGTATAGCGTCTAGGTGGTCGTGGAATCGGTCGAAAGTCATTTCGATTTGGTCTAATTGAACTTGATGCTTTAATTTATGTTTACTCCATCGACTGTACTTTGAGAAAGAGACCAGGATTGGGAAGGAAATTTCGTTAAGTTGCAAGAACGCCCCCTGTTTCCTTCAATTGTAGTGGTAGCAAAAAAGGGAACCACGAGACGACTAATTACGCGTGCGAAGTATATAAATGGACGATAAGTAATGGAAATCAAAATGAGAAAGATTATCGAAGTAACGAGAAAACTAAAAAGTCCAACTGTTGGAAACAAATGCAGAAGTATCAATTGCACAGCACCGATACATATTTTGGGAGACTGTTTCTACCTACATCCTCTGATGTCTGGCACTTCATTTTGCTAAACCCCGCAATATTCGTAAGATTACTATGTGATACGAACATAGTAGCTACAAAGTTGCAAACTCCACGTGTTTCACGATGAAACCAAAGATTGGACACACGCGGATCGGAAATACAGGAACGTCGAAAAGTAAGCAGCTAAGCGCCAGTTATCCCGGTCCAGAGTGATCCGGGGTCCATTAATCTACCGTTATCCTGCAGATTCATCGAGTTCGATAGAAATTTTCGCGATTCGCGGCACGGGCAAGGCGTGCGCGTAAATGCCTACGAGTCGGTGTAAATCGACTCTCTAAAGTTAGACTCGCGCCAAGAGGAGGACCAGCGGCGATAATTAAAAGTATGGAGGTGCAAACAGCCGTACATCATATCCGACCGTCCTATCGTATATTACCGATAACGATCGACTGGTCGTCGGAAACGCGCGGCTTTCTCCCGAGCGTGCGCGACGATAACACTTGCGAGGAACGACGAACAGCGTGTAACATATCGTTCGCTTGCCAAAGGGTGTGGTCGAATGAGAAAGGAGGAATACCGATATGGATGGCGTTAATGAGGGGAATAATCGAGCTGGCTTCCACACCGTGGAAAAGGAACAGGACGATTCGTCAACGCGCAGCACGAAAAAAGGACGACGCTCCATCGTGCGGGGGGGGAGGAAAAGACAGGCAGGGTCGACAGAAGACGATAGCCTTGCCATCGAGCGAGAAACAGAGGGAGAGAGAGAGAGAGAAAAAAGGGAAGAAAGACGAGGACAAAGCAAAGGATAGAAAGAGAGCACGCATACACGCGCGCGCGTGCACGCACGCAGACAGTGGCGGCTGAACGCGCGCGCGGCTAAATTAGTCCGCAGAAAATCGCACGATCTATTCTGCCCCGCGGGGCTTTCTTTCCTCGCGGCACACCGTGTCCCGAAATAATTGGCAAAAGAAAGCCCTGGACTTTGCCTACCATTCCCGACGGACAATGTGAATTATTCGAGTTGGCGGCGTAGGGAGCAGCGCGCGTATGTTACGTCGTCGCCGTCGTCCTCCCCCTGTGTTGGCCGCGTACCGGGATGCGCCACGCCATGTCCGCGCAAGCAAAACGAACAGACGCTATTGAGCAGCCGAGGAAAATCGCTTCCACGCTCTCCATTCAGCCGAGAATGCATTAGGGCCCCCGGGGACGGGGCGAGGGACGCCGCTTAGAGGCCAGCAGGAAGCTGCCATGGTGTGCGAGTCGCGCTACTCGCGGAATAGAATAGCGCGGAGCACACGTCGAACAAATCGAAAATAGCACGGTTCCTGACGATCGGGCAAAATAAACCACCGTCGCAGCAGCGCTGCGTGCGCGCAACCTCTTGTGATCGGCGTCGCACGACCGATGTACGAGAAAAACGATTTACGGCTCTGTCCCCATGGCGGAATGGAGAACGCGAAAAAAAAAGAGCCCGCGGCTGGTGGAGCTTCGAAAACAAGTGCCAGCTCGCTTTTGTTCCGAGATAAGGTCAGATTCGTAGCTGGGTTCGCGTGCTTGCGGTAAACGAACGCGATGGTGAGACGCACGAGATCCGTCAACGCGGGAAGAAATGGAACGACGAGCGAAGGAAAGTACAGCGAGATGAAAGTAACGGGGAGGGGGTTCGAGAATGGTAATGGACGCACGAACGCGGGCAAATCTTAAGAACTCGCTTTTTGACGACAATCAACTCGGTAAAGCATTGTAAAGCTAATTTTGCTTCCACGTTTGATTGCCCATTGGAGATAACTCGCTTAATCTCGGTCGTTGTATTAGTTACGAGTAAATAATAGTACTCGAAACAGTCGCGTGCCACGCTTTATTTTGTTCCCGCTACGTGTTTACGTTTCACCACTGAGCTACGTGACCTGACAATTTATGCGACGCGAAACAAAAAATGTGCTTGTAATAATGCGGAGTCCCGCTTAACACCGAAGATAAAAACACCTTCTACACAAAGGTCAAGACTGGATAATAGTGTATTACGTTATACATATGTATTACACGTCTATAGAGGTCACGGCTCCTAATCACGCATGAATGCTAATCACTTTATATACATACATGTATTTGGTAACACTGTACTGTTACGTTAAATGCTTTTGGGATTTATGAATCGATAAAAACATAATTTTAACTTACCATCGCGTTGCTCTCTTTATAGGATGACAGGATGGCGTGCAGCTGACTCATCGAATCCTTTGAATTTCTTGAATATTATCACAAACGAATGCTTCGAAGTACATGCCCACATTCACAAACATTATATTTTACACAACAAACACTGTCACTACAACTATAATTCGAATCACGACTAAAAAAACCGAACGGTAATTACGCGTTTCACAAAAATGACCTATTCGTGATTAAAACCGTCCGTGCAACTGACGACCGGGCGTCTAACTCTCAAAAATGGTCACGTGACTATGCGCAGTATCCATCCAGCTTGATCGCGCAGTCTAGTGTGTTAACCTCGCAACAACAGGTGTCTATGCTATTACGGCACGCGTTATTAAATTTAATCTACAAAATGGATCTGTTCTATTCTCTGCACTAATTGGTCAGTTTATCGAAGTAGAATTCAACTGGTTTAAAAGTGAAGATGTTCATTTAGCGAATAGTGTAGAAATTCTCTTGTACAAAAATCTAAGGTGGATCGAATCAATAACGTTTACATGAAAAACTTTTATTAAAGGTAATTATACGCCATTTTACAACGTTTACGAAAAACCAAACATGGTTTGAAGAGCAAAATCGATCATGAAATCAAGGTAGCATCGTATACACATAGAAAGTAGAGGTTACTGTTTCAGCTCCAAATACGAGGCAGTCATTTGGATAGTCCACCGCGAATGACTCATGCCGGCTAATAATATAATACTGAAATTTAATCGATTGCGTCACTGTTACATAACCTGATTATTTTATGCAACAATATTAACGGTGAAACGTCAGAAATGTCGCTACATTTTGTTTTGTTTTTTTTTTCTTTTTCCGTTTTCGGCGTTACCTTCTACTTCGTGATCGCAAATGTTTATTGCGCACAGGTGTTTATAAAGCACTCGATCGTATCACCGCTGTCAAACGAACGAATGTTACGTAATTATGCCTCACGTGTTTATCATTCGATCGCAGATGGGTGTTGCGCGCATTTCTTCGAATCGACCCCGGCCAGGATCGTTTCTAACGGCTGCTGATCAAACGCAACAATATGACGGTGACTCGTGGATCTCTTTTCGCGAGGGAAGAAGACGACGAAGAAGCCAGATCGAAATAGATCGCCGACCCACAATCCATGCAGTCACACCGGTCAGTTAATCACCCCGTCTTCGACGCAATTATCCCAAGTAGGCGCGAGATCGGTGAACACAATCCACACGGGCGCGTGCATCGTGCCTCTGTTCGCCGCGATTCTATAACTGCAGCCTCGCTCGATGCAACCTCGGCTCACGGTCCATCGTATAGGAAGACTCCTGTTGGCCGTTCGTTCGCGAAGATCGGCTATCGATACCCGATTCCGCGCGTGCCTCGTCGAATCCATTCAAACGGTCGGTGCCCCGTTGTTAACTTTTTGAACGCAATACATAATAACGTAACAACAGACGACAATTTTTCCTCGCGATCATGCACTGCTCGATCGCGATAAGCTCGGGGAACTAATTGTAAGCGTTTAACGCAATTTACATAACAAATGCTCGCACTCGGATCACCGCATGCCGGATTATCGGCGCAACCACCGATTACCGCTTAAGTACGTGACGAGAGCTCGTGGCGCCTGTTTTATTACCTTGGCACTGATTGCCTGATCAAGTGCCAGGGGTGATTATTCTTTCTCGGATCTAGTTTATCGAGACTCGGGCTCCTGTGTGTACAGGCCGTGTAACGGGCCCGCGCGCGACGCCTTTTCGATTTCGATGTTTCTTTCCGATCGCGAGAAATCTGGATCCGCTCTGCGAGATAGTTACGACACGGCACGGTATACGTTGTTGCATAAATTAGCTCGGGCTAATGGCAGCTTCGGTGAATACCGGCAGCTGCGTTTTATCGAGCCATCGAAATCATCGGAGCAACGTTATCGCGACCGTTGCTTGGGCTAATCGAAACACCGAAAAAGTTACGATCGCGAGGCCGGGGAAATTAATTTTGCCGACTCGCTCTCGGTGAAAGTCGGGTATTGTTCAAATCTCTTATCTGTCTTCCCCCGCCTCGCTTACCCCTCGGCAAACGAAACTTTGTAGTTCCGTTTGTTTTCCATTCGTTCCATTTTTTTAATTGGCTTTCTTAAGCCTCTTAATTGGCCTCAGTGTATAATATTCAGTAATCCGATTAACCGATTTACCGTCGATCACAGCCGCTGCTTTCTTTTCTTACGAGGAAAACCACGAGTTTATGCCTTTCGTTTTTATTAACAGAGAGACGCAGCGAAGAAGCCTGTTCTCGTTGATGAATAGAAATGGAAAGGATAAAAATACCTTCATTCGCGAGCCGGACATCAGAGAGAATTCCGCCGAGCGGGGAGGAAGCGAGCGCGTAGATCGCATGGAAACGGGGAATTTGAACGTATTACAGTGTGAGTACAGTACGAATTATCGCTAAAGCGGGAAGGTAGTAACTGTACATCGCACATCAATTCGCGTGACTTTATCGCTAACATTTGTCTTCGTGTTACTATTGTGGGACCAAACTCTGGTGCCCGCGCGACGCGAGCCGACCGGATGGAAAATAACAGATGAAAATACGTTCGGTGTTCGGACGGGAAGTGGGTAAATGAGATCTCGCGGCGAGATCGATGCCCCTTTTGATATTCCGCGGTAGACGCCGCGTAATGGGCCTCTAGCAAAATAACGAAGTCGCGTTTTTATCGGAATTCTTACTTAACCCCTTGACGCACGATGGTATCTGGGAGACGTCATTCATTTCATGCGCCATTGTAGACTTTGTCGTCTCCGAGACTGTTAGGGAACCGATAATTATTTATAGTATTACGGAAACCGGCTCTGGTTTATGACCACAGAGTCTGGGCGTGACCATCGCGTATCTCCTAGATCAGAGCCTAATCCAACCGAGTGATCACCACCCTTCTGCCAGTAAATTTGCTTTCCTGAATTTTTCCCTTCACTCACCAATTGTCACCCTTCCCTTTCCCCCCTCCTATTTTCTGAATCCTTAAAAGACACTCGACCACTGGCAGAAACGAAACGAAGAAAAACGAAGAAGCATACTAGCAATACAACAAAGAGCGGCACCGGATAGTAAGAGGCAAGGTGAATGTTAAGTAAAGGGCACCAACGCAAGAGCCGGGACAATACGGCTCCTTAGAAATTAAGATACGTTGTTGTGGTCGATAACAGTGACGTCAAAAACTAAGACTATTCAATTATTCCACTCGCGCGTTGATTCTGTCCCGGTTAGAATGTTCAAGACACTCTCCCCTTTGCCCCTTTGGAAAAGAATTTCAAAATAAGATGTTCTATTTCCAATCTTGCACACAACTGTTCAATTCAACCAAATTAATTAGTATTTTTCGGACACATCAAATTCCGTTTTTGCTTGTACGTCAAGGGGTTAAAGCGCCGCGCCCGCCTCGAGTCCCGAAACCGCGCAAAAACAGCGTGAGCTCCGCGGACGAGGTGGGTAAATCCCAGACGCGTTGTTCCCGCGGGTACCATTGATCGCCACGGGATTCATCATGCTGACAGGAAGTCACGGCGGCTAAATACCGTAATTATGTTTGAAACGACGCGCCGACTCAATTTTCGCGCGCCCTCGCCGATCCCTAAATCATAATGATTTCAATGCCAGGCTGTCTCGCGGAGTCTAGCGAGGTTGAGCGAGACGCGCAAAACGTTCACCACGACCGACCACACCGCACCGGTGTAAATTGTGTTTTCTTAAGCGGGGCCAGCCACGTCGCCCACAAAGGGAGCCACGGTGAAACGCGCATTAATCAAATCCATTGCTGAGCCAGCCAGCGAGGGACACAAAGGACTAATTAAGATTTCTGACTGTGGTTGACCGGCTAAAAACTACGAACCGACGACCTTGCGCTCGTTATTTAGTGTTGATTTACGATTATTTTCAATGGACCGCTCTATTATTTCCTCGCTCCCTCTGTAGGCCTCGTTTTATTTCATCGGCCAAGTGGCACGGCGCGTGTCCAACCGGCTCGTATCGGATTTTACACTGTGTCACTTTTGCTGGTCGTGTCAGATCGCTGCAGGTTGATCGCTTTTACACGACGCTGTGTAGCAGGCAACCCTTTAACTTTGCTTCTTTGAAAAGTAAACGAAATTCTTCTTTGCATTGTGATACAAGTGTTTGACCGATCACGGTCTATCGCATACGGTGGACTTCTAACATATCTCATTATCTCCTTCACCAATACAACCTTTAGCGCTTGCACCGAATCTCTTTCACGCTGTTTCCCCGATTTATAAGAAAATGAACTGATTCAAATTATAAAGATACAATCAACAACTCTGTGCAGAACGAAGCTAGAAAATCAACCTTTATAGAGCACCGATTTTAATAATGGTAAAATATATGATACAAGTTTCGTTAACACTCAATCGTCAGCACGTTATTATTACCATCAACGTGTGAAAGTTTATTGATCACATTAGAATAGAAATAATAAACCCCTAATCTCTAAGGGTGGCAATATTTCGAAGTGTAAGGGGATTACCTAATGATTATTTTCAGTCGTCACACCCCCTCTTATCACAACTTAACCGTACCCAATTTCACACGAGAACTTGTTCATCCAAAATTCAATACCCCGCTCCGGCTCGTTTCCCTTTCACCGCTTATGCTTGCGCTACAGATCCGTCGGAAAGGTGACGTTTTCATCGTCCCGCGTTCTCCGACAGAATAAAGTCCGATCTCTTTTTTCCGTGCTACGTAACGTTACAACCGTTTCGAGACGGTGCACACGCACAGGCCGCTGTTACTGGTATCGCACGCCCAATGCGACGCAGCCCGAGCGTGCATAATGCGTTAGTGCTAAATTTACGTTCTGGCGACGCGCATCTAGACGTACGTGGGAGGAGTCCGCCTCACCCTTTTCCCTCTTCCTCTCACTCTGTCCTCGGGGATGATGCCCTCCCTGTCTCTGTTCGTCCGCTTGTCGCTTCTCTCCTCGCCTCCTCGCTTGTGATCTTGTCTTCTCGCCCCGGCTTGCGCAAGCTGCCGACGGTGTTGCCACTTGACTGGCGATTTGTTACTCGCAACCATACGCGATGAATAATTGGCGACGTCACGCCGGCTAGGTGTAAGACGCCGTTTCCACGTTCGCGATGGAACGGAATCGTTTCCTGCACGGAGGCGGACGCCACGTCCGACAACACCGGTGGGTAACGTTTCGGATCGGGAACGTCGCGGTTAACGCTGGGTTTACGCAGTAAAAAATACTTTATTATTATTTAGTTGTCCATATATTTATAGAAGTTAACGGAATTTTCAGTTCTTCAACAATTTCAATCTATGTTTAATGTAAAGATTATTCATTCTTACGCTTGGGGATTGACGAACTAGATATTAATATATGTGGACTCCCGATTGTTCGATAATTTTACGTGATTAGAGTCGTGGAACGTGACAGCGATAGAAAAACTATATCCTCGCACATAACACACGTGTACTCCCAAATAAACGCAAATACACTGTCTAAGACCATGCGTGACTCGTTTCCAATAAAGAAGTTCCGGATCGTAACAGTGAAAGTATATAGAGCAACGAAGTGTATTTTTCAAGCACGCAGGCGCTTCGCTTAGTAAAAATAAGAGTTAAAAAGAGGCACAAACTTAAATTTTAAATAAGTGTCGCGAAGTATTATCAAGCATTGATAATTGTGCTTCTAGAACGACCTCTCTTTTGCTTCGTTTCAGTCTCGTAAACTCAGAACAAAAACATGAAACATAGCACGCGGAATAATTCCACATTTCCAAATACTATATGTATACTAAAGTATTGTTTAACATAAATCAACTCGTCTTCGTTGATTCCACCGTCTTAAACTTTTGTCGGCCACTGTATCGCATGAACACTCTGTCCCTCTTAGACGGCCGCTAATCTCATTAGTGTTGACTGCACGCCGGATAAGTAGCCGTTATTCGAGGTCGTCTCATTTATTACCGATTATCCAGCCGCGTCCTAATCAGCCCGTCGTGGTACTTCCGACGCAAACCGTATTTTCATGCTCGAATGAAGTTGTCACCTGCTGTTGCTCCATTAAATCGCCGTTTGAAAAGTCACCTAATCGCCGCGACTACCTACGATTCCTTGCCGCGCGGTGGCGGTGAAAAATCGCGGAAACCAGAATCGGCGCGTTTGTGGATCGGCTTTTCCCTCTGTGAACCGATCGACGACAACGCTCTTCCAGTGAACGAGAACGCCGATAAGCCGACGGGTTGTAAGTCATGCATCGAACAGCGTGACTAATGCGAGAGAATTATAAGCGGTGTACAAGGTCGGGTATAGTATACAAACGATGGGCGATACCGGATTCGTTTAACCTCTTTGGGGACACCAGAACGTATGTGTACGTTCAACTTTTCTTCCAATTAAGTTCGAACGCTTGTCTTTGAATAAAGGTTTTCTTAGAAAATTCCGAAGGGATTGCATATAGTCGTGGACAAAAGTATAAGACCAAAGGGTTAAAGGAAACAAATTAATAAGAAATAGCACGATAAATGAAATTCGTATTCTATGCTATACATCAATAAATAATGTTCTACAATAACGACGATAAAAATAAGTATACGAACAATATTTGCATACCCTAAAACTGTGTTTTACATTGCCTTGTCATCATAAACCTTTGTCCTCTACTGTAAGTATCTAGAGTGCTCAGGTATTTCGAAATATTTTTCAATAAATTATCGTTCAAACACATCGATTCCCAATGAAATTTGTTATCATTTGAGATTTAACAAATCTTCCGGACCCTTCTTCCCTCTAAATCGTTGTACTCCACCGAATGCAACTACAGTTTCCAAGCTTCTAGCTTGTACACCTTATACAAACACATATCTTTAGAAAGTCGCCCTTTAAAAAGTAGACACGAACGACACTTTCCCTCCGGTTAGAACCGTGTGGAGGCCGCGAAACACGAAGAAGATCCGGGTATACAGTATGTTGAGAGTGTCCGCGAGTCATTAGCCGGGCAAACAGCGTTACGGTGGCTGGAGCACGTGGTATGGGGGTGTCTTGCTCTCTCTCCTGCATGTCATAATCAGCTGGCTGTGAAAACGGACAGAGAAATGCGCAGCCCATTAGGCGAACAACGGCGTCCACAGTTCAGCGACGGAGGGCGGCCGTTTCCCCTGATATCGCGGCGGCGGGCTTGCCGATGAGACAGGCGTTGCGACGCCTGACAGAGACGCGATTGGCGAACGGTGCCCCTCTCTGGTGGAGGTGGCTACGCTTCCATTATACGCTTCTGCGAAACTCATTCAGCCGTTTTCGCGCGCTTTCAATGAGATGGCCGCGGTTCCCGCCGCTGATTCATGGAAACGGCTAACGAAAACGTGCCCCGGGTATAAATAGAGGCGGGAGAGGCGTTTAGGTAGTGCGCTACAGGCCATCGAGATTATAATGGACAAATTATCTGTTTGTGCAATTAGCATTATGTATCTCCACCAGGAGGCAGCTGCCTCGGTCGTGACGTTTAAAGACGAAGCGTCAGGGAGGCTGTCTTCGCGACAGGGGGTGGGATTGCGATGTATCAGAACTCGATGATTTAGGATTGCGTTGGTCTGTGTATCATACATTCACTACTGAATACAATTTCTACTAACCTTGTAAAATATATACCTTTCTACTGTAGTCAACGAATCGAAGAAACAATTACACCTATGAAGACAGTGGAAGGGTTAATTTGTATAACTGGTTGATAAAAATAGTTCGTAATTAACTTTTTTACTCCAAAAGCTACCGCGGACGTTGACAGGCTGCCAGAGCAGTAACATCCGTAGGAAATACCTTGTTCCCAAGGAAAGCACGTTTTCGTCTCATTTCTTACTCCACCCAACATCCCAGGCACTCCCACGCAGCGTCAGGTACAAGTTTTCATCGCGATCAGTTATCCGTCGCGACGGTACGGGAAGCGAGACCGTCGAGAGACACACGAGCGACAGGTGGCGTTCGCTAGGATGCTGGACAGACCGGAAGTTTTCCACGCGGCCGGCCAGCCGACGATCGAAGTAGGATTTTCGCGTGCTCGCACTCTGCGCCCCGTTCCGCCTTCCTCCTCCCCTTGCGTTCGACGTCCGCCGGCGATCGTTGACAGGTTTGCGGTTGTCCTTATAATAGCGGAGCACCGTGCACACCGCCACGACGAAACCACCACCGTGTGCAGCAGCACAAGGCGAGCGGGCAGCCCGTCACCGCGCACGGTCTATTTATAAGAGCCGCGAAACACGCTCACGCGAACTGTTCCTCGTCCAATCTCACAGTTGCTGAGTCGGAGTCACCGATTTTTTTACAGTTTCCTAACATTTCATATCGTACATGATGCAATCGAACGTTTGCTTGGAAATGCCCTCACCTGTGCAAAGTCTTATCTCCCTATCTTTCACCCCCGTTTTCAAGTTTGTCCCGAAACTGAAGAATTTGGTATCGCGCAATCTAACGTTTGATTGAAAATGTCCTAATCTGTGCAAAATATTACCTCCCTATCTTGCACCCCCGTTTTCAAGTTTGTCCCGAAACTGAAGAATTTGGTATCGCGTAATCTAACGTTTGCTTGAAAATGTCCTAACCTGTGCAAGATCTTATTTCCCTATCTTGCACCCCCATTTTCAAGTTTGTCCCGAAACTGAAGAATTTGGTATCGCGTAATCTAACGTTTGCTTGAAAATGTCCTAATCCGTGCAAAGTCTTATCTCCCTATTTTGCACCCCCGTTTTCAAGTTTGTCCCGAAATTGAAGAATTTGGTATCGCGTAATCTAACGTTTGCTTGAAAATGTCCTAACCTGTGCAAAATATTACCTCCCTATCTTTCACCCCCGTTTTCAAGTTTGTCCCGAAACTGAAGAATTTGGTATCGCGTAATCTAACGTTTGCTTGAAAATGTCCTAATCCGTGCAAAGTCTTACCTCCCTATTTTGCACCCCCGTTTTCAAGTTTGTCCCGAAACTGAAGAATTTGGTATCGCGTAATCTAACGTTTGCTTGGGAATGTTCTAATTTGTGCAAAATATTACCTCGCCATCTTGCACTCTCGCTTGAAGGTTCACCCTGAAGCTGAAGAATAGATTTTTTAAATCGCATGCACAGAATTTGTATCGTGGTTAATCGGTATAACGATTGGTGTAAAAGGTTTCGTTGAAATAGAGAATTATCGATTTCTATATAACGATCCCGCGGTATTTTCGTAACGCGAGCCAACAAGAGGCGACCGATTCGTTCGGCAGGTGCTGGCAGGATTGCGACGACCGCAGGTGAGGCCGAGAGATGAGACCGCGGAATGATCCCCGGCCACGAATTTATTGCCGGACAAAGAGAAATTCGCGGAAGTCACTGCGAAACGGGAGTCCGATTTTGATGTAGTGCTTGTAATTACGGATGTCCTTACCGGGATGAATAGGGCCGCGGCCCGGTCGCGATAAGGAAATCGGCCGACGGGGTGCTGATCGGCCATCAGCGGCTACGGTGATACCGCTAATTTGAAAATATGCGCCAGATAATGTATGGATACTTGTTAAGGAACCGTAAATCAGTCCCCCCCCTGTATGAAATACGCGAGCCCGTTCGATCGCCGGGGTCCTACCGCGGGACCGGGTTTCGTTCAGCGAAAGTCAGTCGAAAAACACATGCTGAGTGGTCTAATGGAGTAGTATTAATTAACGCGACAGCTGCGCTCCGGGCGTTAAGCGTCCCCGAGAAAATGGCGCACACCAGTTTGCCCAAGCGATTCGATCGAAAGCTTCGAACGGGCCAACTAAGCAGAGATAGGACAGCTTTAACGGCGGAGGTAAAGGAACGTGAAACTGGATAAGATAGAACATGCGTTAGGTGAAATACAACAGCGGTAGATGATATGAGATTAGAGTAAGGGGTAAAGAGATGGAATGTTATTGAGAGTGTACGTGATAAGACGCGCGAAAGGATGGATCGATGTTGCAAAATAAAGATGCAAATTGGCTCGGGCAGTAACGAGACGTGCATTAACGTTACTTAGTGTGCAAAGCGCGTTTAAAGAAACAGGGGGCTTCGAACGATAGCTTTGAACGGATGCGTACGATCCGACAGGTTCCGTGTATACAGTAGCGGACAAAAGTTTAATACGACAGGACATTGTGAAACCTAATTTTATGGCTCGCAATTTTATTGTTTATCTATTCATTTTTATCGTCATTGTGGTAGTACGCTATTTATTGATTAGCATAGAATACAAATCTTGTTTATACCGTTATTTTATATTAATTAATTAATTTATTCTCTTCCACCCTTTGGTCGTAAACTTTTGTCCGCTACTATACGATACAAATGTTGGAATATTGTAAGAAGACCAGGATACACGTTTGCTCTGTTAATAACATTATCTAAACCGTGTTTTCGAGATTAGTATTCAGAACGATTGCTGCCAACGTTATGTTAATCACTGGAAACGGGTCTCGTCTCGACGCCTCCCGGCAATTAAGCGATCCAGTTAAGCTGTCACGAAGCGATATCGTGACACACTGTTACGTTCGCGGCCCGAAAAAAAAAGAGAAAAGTTGCTACTTTCAACTGTATCGTCGCCACCGGCCGCTGTCGATTCGTGCAACTTCGATAATTATCGGCCGGCGCATAAATCAGGGGAACGGCGATAATTCAGAATGGGACCCCTCTAATCGCGAATCGGCTACGCGATCGTCGACGCAGCTGATCATTAGTCTAATGGACAAGCGCTACAATGTGATACACGCCTCTTTCTGGCGGCGACCAGCCTTTCGTTCACCTGCATTTATACAATTATGTTACACGGAACCGTGAAATGTGTATAATCACGTCGCGATGTTGATCTTGGCACTTGCCACGGGACACGACGGCCGGTCGATATCTTTCTGGGGGTTTTTTTCTCCTTGGTCTCTCTCGTAAAACCGCGTTACACAAAATTGCACGGTGAGCGAAGACTTCGTTCGGGTGTTGTAATCCAACGGACCGGACAACATTAGCAATATAGTCGTTGATCGTTGTCACGGTGCCAGAGGAACGTCAACGTCATCCGTCCGCCTTCTCTTCGTGGAACGCACGCCTCTCGACGACAAAAGGCCGCGAGAAGATATAGGAGAAGAACGTAAAAATGACAGGAACTGATTTACTGACATAACACGGTAGCTGTGTAACGCGGATATAATTAGGCGGCGGTGTCTGGCTGCTGGTTGATTTAGAAATTCCTCTTGCATCATTGCAGAACAATTCTATGATATAAGAAACTGACGCTTTCCTCGGTAAACACGTCAATCTCATTTGGAGAACATTTGTTCGGTGCACACTATCGCTTATATTGTGGCTACTTCAACCTATTTATAGACGACATTAATGCCAAACAAGTTAAGAGATCGTCTGAACGAACGACCGACTGTCTTGTTGCCCTGATAGTCGGTTGAACTCAACGAACGACTGAACAGATCGTACGTATGATTGCGAAACGTGAACCAAGACAATTGTAATGAACGGATGCTTGTAAACGACAGTGGAAGTAGGCAAACGGTCGAAAATGCAGCAGACAGTGAGTCACAAGGCAGCATAGCTCTCGCCACCAAATCCGGACAAAGGCATCCTCTTCGTCGTTGCAATCGCACGGTTGAATCATCCTCGGAAACGAACACTCGTCCGCCACCTACACCTCCCACGTTCCAGCCGATAAAGAAACGCGAGTCTCGTTAATTGTTACGATGATGGATCGCCCGAGAAGGACAGAGGGGGGACGATTCTTGTTGCCCCCTCGTCGCACGATGGGTTATGCCCCATGGATGCTCGCCGTAGGAATGCCGGCCGGCCAACTGACACGGAATTCTTGTCGCGGCGCAAGAAACGGACGGATAAACTCGTTTCACGTTAGATAACAGATAATCGACTCTGGTTTTCCCTGCACGGGTGATGACCGGCCGTCGTTGTTGATACAGGCGACAATAAAGACGCTCACACCCTGGACAGAGGACCCGACATAATCTCGATCTCGCCATATCGTTCCTTTCTACTCCCGACAGCTTAACGCTCGCCGCGGCTGCGTAACGGCACCGACACTGATACCCTATAAACGCCTTGTAAAACGTTCGTTGCTTCACCGCTGACAATTTATACGAACGGGATCCAGCGGCCATCGAGATCAAACGGGAACGTTCAGGTATGCAGGAAAGTCGGATCCTCTTCGTGGTAACTTGCGTGAAATTTTTGGATTTTTGTAAAAGTTAACCTCTTTCGTACTATGTACTCAATTCAAGTTGCACCCATTGTAGAATGCTAGTTGAAAGGTTAGCTTCGAGTTAGCTAGGACATGTAGAGTTTAATCACTAGTACAAATATACTATCTCTCAATGGAATCCCTGATTTTGCGGTTTTAATGCTTCAGTCTACAACAACCTTAACTGTATTCTACACTATTCAATATTTCACCCTTTGTAGAATGCTAGTTGAAAGGTTAGCTTCGAGTTAGCTAGGACATGTAGAGTTTAATCACTAGTACAAATATACTATCTCTCAATGGAATCCCTAATTTTGCGGCTTTAGTGCTTCAGTCTACAACAACCTTAACTGTATTCTACACTATTCAATATTTGACCCTTTGTAGAATGCTAGTTGAAAGGATAGCTTCGAGTTAGCTAGGATGTGTAGAGTGTAATCACTGGTACAAATATACTATCTTTCAATGGAATCCCTAATTTTGCAGTTTTAGTGCTTCAATCTACAGCAACCTTAACTGTATTCTACACTATTCAATATTTCACCCTTTGTAGAATGCTAGTTGAAAGGTTAGCTTCGAGTTAGATAGGACATGTAGAGTTTAATCACTAGTACAAACATACTATCTTTCAATGGAATCCCTAATCTTGCGGCTTTAGTGCTTCAGTCTACAACAACCTTAACTGTATTCTACACTATTCAATATTTCACCCTTTGTAGAATGCTAGTTGAAAGGTTAGCTTCGAGTTAGCTAGGACATGTAGAGTTTAATCACTAGTACAAATATACTATTTCTCAATGGAATCCCTAATTTTGCGGCTTTAGTCCTTCAGTCTACAACAACTATATTTCTTTCGCCAACTATACCCCGCAGTACGTCGCGCTACGGATCGAACAACGCTTTGCTTCAACCTCCAACCTAAAACCTCGTCGATCGTAGGCTAGCGATCATTGGAAAGCCATAGAGGAGCGGCCGCGAGATTCCCCGACACACTCCGCGCAGGCTATTAATTCGCCGAAGGACAATGGAGATATCATTCCGCGGCAGGGGATCTCGCGGGGCGCAATAATAATTTATTAACGTCCCACGTAACGCGACGCGTTATCTCGCGTCCGCCCACGCGTTCGGCTACCTCTGCGCTCTAGCAACCCTCGCTCGAACGCCTCGCCCCGCCTCGCGCAGGACCTGACTCGGCACTCCGGACGGCAGCCGATCGTGTCAGCCGCAATTGTCATTTATCGTCCCGACGATTTACGGTTCCGTTTACACCGGCGCCGATACCGGGCCGTCCCAGGGCGTCCCGAAGTTTCGAGCGATTCATCAGCGCGCGATCGCTCGTATATCCTCGCCGACGACAGCGCAGCACGCTCGCTGGTGCTTGCTAACCCGCGTGCCACCTTTTACCGGGACCGCGTATCTGCGGCTGCGTCGAGCGCACGCTGCGAGCACCCTTCCTCTTGCATCCGCTCAGCCCCGTGAGGACACCGCACTTTGGGCGCTGCGTGAACATCCGCTTCCTGCGTTTCTCTCTTTCCGTGACGTTGCCTCGCGTTGGTTTCGCTCTAGATTACGCGAGAGGTGATCGTGTTCTCCGGGGGTGTGCGGATCGTTCTAAACGCGGAAAGTGTAGGCTTTGGGAAAGGGAGGAAAAATTGGAGCGCGATCTGAATACGCTCCGTTTTGTTTAAAATCCGGGGTGTTTTGGAATCCTGGTTAACACTTTGCAAACTACTGGTGGTTCTACATATGCACTCCCGACCGGTTCATTTTAGAGTGGATGCATCGCTAGTGATTTTATTATTAAACTATATATAGGAAATTCTGCTTTACTTTTATTTAATAGAGTGAGATGATAGGGCTCAGGTGTGAATAAAATAAAGTGAAGCGATTAGAATACGAATAAATGTATATATTTAAAACAATTTAATAGTAACAATTTAGTAACATTCTACGTTCACGCGGCCATTCCTACGGATATTTTCTTCGCGCAATTAATAATTTAATATTTCTTTACGGTATACATATGATACCACTCTGAAACGTGTTACCCTTTGCGTAAAGGAACGTTATAAAATTTACGAACAAAGCACGCAAAAACTCGAATATTAAATTCCCGCTCGGTAAAGCGTCAACTTCGCTTGAATCTTTCCGCCTCGCTTTGTGCCCGCAATTCGTGTCGGAAATAAGGTTTGATGCGCGCTGTGCGGATAGCATAAACGCTCGCGGATAGGCTGAATGCACACCAAGAACCGCAAGCGTGAAAAGATCCTTTTGTACAGTGACATTCGCGGCGGATAATAATCAGAGGCGAGCAACAGGTTGACAGGTTCCGCGTGACACGCTAATTAAGGCTTGCTAAGTTGACACCGGCAATCACGCGATCGAATCGTGTAATCGAGCTGTAATTACCGTGGCGGAGCGACAGAAATATCCGGCGGCGCGAACGACGACGAGTCTCCTCGTTCCACCACAACATCGCTATTCTTTGCCGCGATTATACGCGATCGAACGAATTATACGTATCACCTCGATGCGATCGTATCAAGGAAACGAGCGGGAAAAGAATGTTGATTACAGCTAGTCGCTCTCGATCGCAACGTTCGATCGCTAAAACGTATTCATCTTCGAGTCGGTACCGATTGCGTAAATCGCGATCGAACCAGGATCGGATTAAACGATCTCCAACTCGGTTGAATGCGAAAAACTAGTTTTTAATCCTGAAAGAACATCCGGGCTACACGAGTATCCCTCAGGATCGTCGTGAAGCTAACGAAGAGGAATTCGTTTCAGTTTGCCTGATTTTAATACCTGCAAATGCGAAGTAAGGAAAAAGCGAAAGATCTCTGAAAAAAATAGACGTCGTTCATCGTTACCGTTGAAGAATTGATTCACCATCCTAATTGACAAAAAAATAATCTTTTCAAGAAAATAAATCAACGTGATGGAATTACAGCAGGATAGACAATTTAGTACCAGCGAAATGTTGTATCTAGGTATCTGTGAATAATTGCATTTCAATGGACAATGGTGTACTCAGATACGCCAGACAGAAGAAGAGACTGTCGCGAAGTTATATAAATTCGAAAGGAATTCTAGCTAGTGCGACGAGAAATGAACCGGGAAACCACGGGGGCCAACTTTCCTGAGATCTTTACGTCCGGTTATGTCGTAATTGTTTAATTCTCCGCGAGCAGTCGGTGCAGCAGGTCAGATGAAAGGCGACAGATAGGGCTTCCACGACGCGGTCGTTTCACGGCCGAGGGGTAACGGAGGAAGGGCCACTGAAATGCACGTAGGCAGACGTCTCATTAACTGAGCGCGGGCCAGGTAACAGCGACTGGTTACGAGTGAGCATTTACACGTGGCAACGTGCTACACGGATATCACGGTGACCCTTATCTACGGTTGGCATGTGCTCGAAGACGCTCCGCCGCTAGCATAAAACGCTTTTTGCGGCTGGCATTAAACGAATTTATAAATATCTTGGCAGGAGCGAATTCAGCGAGACTTCCAAGAAGCGCTATAACTCTGCCACCAATATTCACGATAAGACGATATTTCGGATACACCAATTTATTTTCCAAGATATTCCCTACTATCTAACGCGTCGTTATATTTCAGGATGCGACAACGCTGTGCAAGTTGCAAGAATTAAAATTCGTTTAACCGAAGTTTATCACTTTTCTCGTTAACATCTGTACACGAATGCCTTTGTTATGAAATTATCCGATCAACGAATTTACGACAAAATAACCGGTAATTATCCACCGATAACGTCTGACTCGTGGATACAAAAGATCGGATGTTCTTCGGTTATCCATCATCGAGCCGGAACCACCCGCCATCCTTCGACGAGTGTAACTTATCTACAATTTCGTACAACGTCGACCGGGTGACGCGACGCGCATCCAGGATCCGACGAGAAGGAAGGAAAAAAAGAAATGAAATTAAAAAAAGAGAGACGAAAAAGCGGAGGAGAAGAGAAATTCTTAGAACGAGAGTACAACGTCCTATCCGGCGGGGTTTGAGGGCCCACGCTCGAAGCAAGCGTGCGCTACAATGTCGGTGGATCGAGCGTATACGCCACGAAGAGCACCATGACCTAGAACCATGAATCACATCACCGCCGAGAAACTTCAAGATCTCTCCCCGCGGTATACCTCGGGGAACAACGCCGACTTATCCGCAATGATCTTCGTACCGGTGAGTCTCGAGAAGCGTAATACTGGCCCCTGCTCAGCGACCGGCCGTAACACCTGATTTTTCTTATCTGAAGAATTAAGAACAGGCCCCGATGACGACACGCCGCGCTCGTAGTTCGCTCCGTGGAAGTGATACCCTTCGGCAGAGAGCAAAGAGGCCGACCGTGGCGAGCGAGGGTGTTAAAATCCTCGTTATGGCCGGTGCAAAGGGCCGTGAGTAAGTTCAACGACCAACCGGATTCATGATCCCATTCCGGATCCGTCGTATCAGATTCTGGGAAGACTCGTTCCACTCGTCCTTACGATCGTCTTCGCCATGAAAATCTGTTAGAAATTCGACCTTTTCTCACGCTCGCGCGCGGCCACGACGCGTTTCCGCGCGATAAATCGTCGCGGGTTGCACGCGTTTTCGTATGGCCAGCGGTCTAGCGAGGTCCTAAATTCTTCGCCACGGTTTTGTTTCGGTGTAAGCGTGCGCATCAAAGTTGATTAACATCAGAAAGGCCAAACGTTGCTCCTGAATACTGCTGAACTTCCACATTTTTTTGACTGCGAAACCTCCATCCTAAGTCGGGGATAAAAAATGATCTCTGTTTCTTTGAAAACACCTTCGATCGCATACCGTTTTGCTTGACATAAAAAGACTGGAAGCTGGAAAATTTATTATTCTGCCGTTTCGGTAAAATTATAGGAAATGATTTGAACGGCAACAGGAACTCCATTTTTCCATAGAAACCGGAATTCCAGCGATAACAGGTAAGAAGCGACCACCCTGCGAAGTTCCGAACGAACGTTTCCGCTCGCTGAAACCGCGGGGACCGCGATCGATGCGAGGAGCGGATGGCGTGACGAAATCTAGATAGCTCCGTGGAATAAATTGATTCGTTAATTGCTCGAAAATTAGTCGAGAAAGCTGGTGGAGCCCTTCAGATACGGAGTTCGCGATACAGCTCGTTCGGAGGAAGCCTGTCGGGGCCCGATGCTCGCCACGCAGGGAGAGTCATGCATCGCTGGCCAAGATAGCACGGGAACGCAGCGCAAGGGCCTGCGGAATAAATTCATTTTCGAAGACAGCATCTGCTCGGAAGAGCACGACGCTGCTCCTCTTGCATAGATCGTATCCCCGAGGAACAGGACGAGGGAGAGAGGTTCGTGGAGGGAAAAAAGCGGGCGGAGAAATAGAACAGAGCGTCTAACCGGGGGAACGATCTGCGTACGCCCACGCGCGCGGCTCGCCCACAACCCCCGCGAGCACACGGAATTGCCTTGGAACGAGAGTTCCTCTCTCGATAAGCCCTCTCTCCCGTGTTCATCGGTCACGTCTTAATCGACGCGCGGCTCTCCGACAGCCCCGGTTGGGGGTCGGGCATCGACGCAACCGAATCGTTCGTCGAACCGAGCGATGCCTGCCGCTCGTGGCACTCGTGGAACGAACGAAACCGGAGGGAGAAGGTATTTAAGAAACGATCGGAAACGCGGCCCAGGCCAAAGGGCACGAAGGCCCCTCCTCCGTCCGCGGCCGTGTTCTACACGGATCGGCCATCAGCGGCCAACCAGAGGGGATCGCGCGACGACCACCTATGTGTGCGTTCGATTAGACCAGGCTACCTCTAATCGACGAGATCGCTTATTCGAGTTCCCCGGGAAAAGTAATTGGCTGCGCGGCAGACGCGGCGAATCGATTAATCGGCGATGCAAGGATCGAAGCTCCGCGATAAATCAATTCGCCACTTCGCCTCGTTTGCGGCGCATTCATCTAGCGTACGATTCATCGCACATTTTAGGTGTTCCTATCCGAACGGAAGAGCTCGTCGGGTCCGAGGAGAACGAGGGGATACGGAATAGAGCGATAATTCCGCGACAGATGCTCGATCAGCGTGACGAATAATCTCGCGAGCATCCGACGTGCGATGTCGGTGGACAATTAATCGAGCCCCCGTCCATGTTCGATACACGCGGGACGTTGAATTATATAATAGGACCGCCTCTGCGCGAGCAGCGGAACCGGGCCCGTTTGGGTACACCTTTATCCGACAGGATTATCCGACCGATTGTTGGCACGATAAAGTCTCTTGTCCCACGGGCTGTGTTTGGTCGCGTAGTCGGGCAAGAAGTCATCGGGGTCTTGCTTGTTGTTGTTCTTGTTGTTGGACGCGAACCAACCGAGGAAGTCGACGCGATCGGGGCCCGCGGTCGTATATTTCCCCGGCGGATAAGCGTGGGCCCCCTCTGGACCACTTATCGCGCCGCGCCGGCTCGTATTATTTAATTAATGAATACTCAATTGGCGCCGATTGACACGCGGCGATAACTGTTATTACGATTTTTACACGCACGGGTGCCGGGGACTACGTGTCGCTGCGATACCCCGCGATAACTCACGCCCCGTACAAATGGAATCGTGGGGCCACTTTAGGTAGGCACCGACGGAGAAGTGCGGCGCGGACGACCAACCTTAATGATTCCCCGGATCCCCGTTTTTCCGATACTTTCCCCCGCGGGAGAGGATCGCGTTAGCGCCGCCGTTTTAGAGGAGACCTCTAATCGTTGAGAACTGTCGTCGGTGATCCCTTCGAGGACTCTGGGCCCGGCTAATGGCGCTCTTCTCAAACGAGACTTCGCTCGTTATCTTACGCGGAGACATTTCAATTAGTCCCCTCGATCCGTAGAGGTCTCCGTGTAATTTATCTGTGGAGCTACTTTGCACCGGGACGTTTTGAGACTCGGGGCTCGAGGGATGTCAATTAGTTCGAAATTAGTTTTCATTATAAGCGTAGCCTGGTACTTTAGAATTACATCCGAGGAGACGCGAGAAAAGGTGATCCAACCTAATTGGTGGCGTATCTAATTTACATGCGTCGGAAGAGTAGCAGGGAGGTAAAAAGGAAACGAAACAGGCGATAAAACTTATTTCTCGTCTCTCGATTTATAGTCGGTTACGTTCCGTGTAAGATGGTGACGAAAGCAATATATTTTTCCGACTTCTTAAGCAAATTGCGTAATGTTAATTACGCGCGCACGGTAATTACATCACGAGCCTCTCGAAGAAGGAAGGCACGGGTAATATAACAAAACGAGTAAATGTCGGACGCGCGCATCAACTCGACGACTTTTATTAACGATCCCCCGGATCCCCGGACGGTGGATTTCGTACCCGCGGAGTGATTCATTACGAATCCATCGACGGTTTCGACGTGCGCCTCGTAAAATCGATATCCCCCTTCCGGTCGTTCCCTTTTCAACCGCGCTTCAACCCCCTGTCCCGAGGCCCGGTGAAATAATAATCGACAGCCGTTGGTGGGGGGGGGGGGGCAGAAGGGCGCCGCTCGCGTGTGACTCGCGTTAATTACGCGCGACCATTAGCATTTAAATCGTTTTTTAATTGCGAACGCCGCCGCTATCTCTCGCCGACGATGCCGAGCGTTACGTTTTATACCTGGCTCCGTTCGTACTACGAAGCCCGAGAGGGTTCTCCATTGCGGCGTGCGCTGTTCCAAAACCGGCCATCCTTCGATTATTTATGATTCACCGTGAGATATTAAGTACCGTGGGACCGGGACCGTTCTCTGGAAGCTAATCCTCCTTCGAGTGTCACGTTTTCCTTCCCGCCGCATTTCTCTTTCTCCGGCCGTCTCTTCCTGTGTCGTGCGTGTTGGAAATTAGGGAACATGGTGTTGTAAAGTTACCAATACATTTTGGAAGAGACAATACAATATACAAAAGAGTAAACTATTCTATTAAATGGTTCACGGCACGATTGTACCACGAGGTACGTGACGTCAGTCGCATGACTTCTACTCAACTTTGTTTTGTTTTTGGTTGCTCACTCGTTACTGCCGGGAATTTTGAATCCCTTATGGCTCACAGTACTCTACGCCATTCTTTTCTGAACGAAGAAGAGTCTTTCTTTTTCTATTCCCGTTCCCTACTCTTTTCCTCGTCCCGAATACGCATTCGGCTGGACGTCGCGAGACCTTGATGACAAACTCAAGGTATCCCGGATAGAGTCGGCTCGCTCGCTTCGGACGCGCCTCCGCGAGATTCAACATTCCCTAAGAGACTTTCGAAATCGATGCCCTGACGTAACCGCCCGTAATGGGCTCGTTTTTATTCATGTATTCTAACGAGCGAGCTAAGATCGACGGAGACGCGAGACCTGTTCGTCCCGTTCCGAGTGCGCCACCACCGACCTGCGTTCGCGCGTGCGAATTTCGACTTTCGACCAGACAGGCAGGGGTCCGATTGAAAATTCCGCTCGTTTGACGTACGAGCAGTCTGTGAAGATCTGAGTCTCGGTCATCGAGGCTCACGATGAATTACGTTTGCGGTGTAAAGCGCGTGCGTGCGTAACGATCGATGGATTTTCTCGATCGAATAATTAACACTTAGCCAACCGAATGGAGAGATTTCCCGTTTTCTCCCCAACAAAACGCTGCCACATCGATGATTCTACTTACCTTCGTTGTTAGTTAGTCTTGAACTAGTGTTGTTCACAGTTCATCAAATGCATTGTGGCTGTTGCGAAGAGAAAGAGTGAGAGAAGGAAAAGGAACAGGAAGCGCGGTGTTTCGTTCAGGGCTTGCTAGTGAACTCATCGGTAAGGCTACCTAGCAGGTCTTAGACACAGGGATAGGAAGGGACAGGTCCAGAATTCGTATACATAGAAACCGTGGCAGACTCGAGCACTTGCGAGAAAGGTAGTCGGTAGATCCCTCCTAGTGACGAAGTCAGAAAAGTCGTCGCAGCATTTCCTGCTTTTTCAAAGTACAATCTTTAATAAATTTAACACCAGCTCAATTCCAACCAATATCAAAAGCAAATAGAATCAATGGCAGCGCTTTGAAGAAATGTGAGATCTCCCCATTCGATTGGCTAAGCGTTAACAGCCAACCAGGAAAACGTGCGCGCCCGTTTGTTGCGGCCTATTATCCGCGGGTTCCGATTAATGCATGCGAACGTTCTGCGGGTCGCCGCGACGACCAATCCCTTTCACCGTGTCGATTAACCGCACCTGTCGCTCTTTCCACTTTCCGCAATTCGGAGACCGCTTTATCACCGTGCTCCGTCGGCTGTTATCCCCGCTCGTGTCCCGCCGAACGGAAGATCGTTCCACCGACGGATAAAAGGGGTGTTTCCTTACCTGCTTCCCTTTTTTCGTCTTCCCTTGAATATGTAACAGCGTGTAACGCGATTAAATTCGTACACGCCACAGCGAACGAGTTTTTAATAGGGCGAACGCGAAATTTAATTAAACGCAGAACCGTCGACACGGGAAGCAAGGTTTACCCGATGAACGAGAAAAACGATCAACAGGCACCCTCTGGCCGATCAACGTTAATAATAACCGACGCGGACAGGATGATCGCGAGGCAGAATTTTGATCGATCTAATTTCGATCGACGAATTACCCGGTTCCCTGGCGATCAGCAGTCGAATTATCCTGATCGGCCGAGTGGTGCGTGCGTACGGGACGCAACTGCCTGGATCCCTAACCCTCTTCTCGAGGCCGATAATTATGATAAATCGCGTAATCGCAGGTACATAATTGCGTCACCGGTGATTCGTTATTATTTCGCAAATCGTTCTTTCTCGCTGAAATTACCTGTCCTCCGTTTTACGGGAATCAATTTCGCGTAACGCGGGTAAGTTCCCGTGAATGGCCGAGTTAACGCCATGATAATAAGTCCCGATGGCCAGGCCTGCGTTTGCACATGTGCATCGAGAGTGAACGCAACGGAACGCGTGCAATCGGTCTTTCCGTGCATCTCCGGTAGCTGTTGCGATGCAATGCAAAAGCAACGATTGATATTCGAACCAAAACCTACGTGAAACCACGTTCCAACGTGGTATCAGAAATAATCACGAAAGCAATGTTTACACTGGATACGCTCAGAAGCACATCGCGGATAACTGATTAAGTCTCGAGATCTGGTTGGTAGTCGATCCTCGAAGTCTTGGAACCAGAACTTGAAATGCGAGAGTTGGGACCGCGCTGAAAGAAAAATGGAAACAGCTGCGATGGCTGTCGATCGAGGAAAAAATCGGTACGCGAAGGAATTAGAATCGGCGAAACAACGAACGGCCCAGAAAAACCGCAGTGTTCGATGGGATGGTAAGCAAAAAGAGCGGGCGGACGCGATTGCCTGCGGGGAACCGAGAACAACGGCACGCCACCGTGAAATAATGAAAAGCCGAGGATCCAGCCAAGGGGGTAGCGACGCGCGCGTACAACCGGAACGA
Organism: Tetrapedia diversipes; assembly: GCA_033822845.1. Taxonomy (NCBI): domain Eukaryota; kingdom Metazoa; phylum Arthropoda; class Insecta; order Hymenoptera; family Apidae; genus Tetrapedia; species Tetrapedia diversipes. The sequence goes on along the minus strand of JAOPTO010001403.1, from coordinate 15,822 downwards.
TCGATCGGATCCTGGTGCATCGGCTACACAGGGTCGCAAGAACGGACTCCGTCGCGTCAGGAACTGCTTCTGCATAATAAACGTGAAACGGGGGAGAGAGTCGGGTTCTGCAGCCGACAAAGCTTCCTGCCGCCGCTACTGCTGCCTACAGTCCGCCATAAAAACGTATGGCGCACGGGAAAAAGGAGCATGGCTCGCCTTAACGAAGCGTCGCGTCGCTGAATAGACCGATCAAATTAGCGTATCGCTCGATGCTCGATCTTTCATCGTGCAACACACCAACGGACGGCGAGCGCAAGAGTGTAATTACGAAAGGGGAATTTACGGCGACTCATCGGGCCGATGTTTGCCAGGCCCCATAAAACGAGAACGTACCTGCCCCGTAAAACGAGCGTCGAAGATCCGTGAACGGGTCCAGGTATAGCTACGCACCCGTTACGAACGCGAGGAGAGCGAGCAAACTCGCCGGCAACGCGCCGTCCGATACCAGCCGATGGTTCGTGCTCAGATTACGCGAGATAATCGCGATATTTACACCACGCGGTTATCGGTCAGGCCCCCAATGCCCCCACAGGATCCGCCTTTCCCGTATTGGCGTGGTCGGTGCCTCTCGCACGCCTCGTGGCGGTGTAAATACGGAGTCGGACGGGCAGAAGCAATTAGCCTATCGAGCCGTTCAAGGGGCACGACAAAGTGTGCAATGAGCGGTTAAGAGGACGATTTCGCCAGGGAATCATCGTCTATCGTGCCGTCGCCATTTCTTGGTACCGATATAAAGCAACACACCACCGCGAGCTGAACGCTGGCGCAGGATAGCGAAGGGGAGATGCAGCGATCACTAAAATCGAACGACCGAGCGTATAGCGTCTTGATCACAGTATTTATGCGACAGGATTATCGTGCCGGCTCTATCTATTACCGACGGCACTTATTTATCCTCTCTACCTACCCCTCCTGGCCTCGCGAAGTCTAAAACGAAGGAGAGTCTTCACGCGAATCAGTGACTACGCCGAAAGGATCTGCACGAGCACTCGCGTCCAGGCATCGATCGGTAGAGGGCGCCACCGCGGAGGGGGAGCCACTTTACGAGCGCGATTAACCTAACCTAATATTCCGCCGATCTGAACGGAGCTAGTTGCACGGCTACCGTTAGATTAGCCAGGGAACCCAGTTACAGGTTACGATCGGTCGGACTGTCCGCGGGCGCCGGACGCGATAATCAACGATTCCCTTCGCAACCGCTATCAATGAATGGAGATATTCAGGATTTAGCGGGGCTTTAAGCTACCAGCGTTCCGACTTACCTTCGAACGCTGATGTTGTGTACCACAACGTTTAGTCACGAGTCCAATAGATAAGACAAATTTCAGAAATCTAACTTTCCCTTGCCAACACAGTTCATGCTTCAAACAATCGATACCTCATCCCTTATTCATTCTTTTTACCTACTGCTCATCTGTACCTCGTCTGTAGTGTAATAGATTAAACTTAACGGAATGAGATACTGATTTCCCGGTACATAAAATGGCTGATTGAAGTCATTAAATCTCGATGGTTGTACGAGTGAAAATATGTGTGAGTGGTTCTCTCCTTAATCCGTTAAAATTACAAGTTACCACCCGATATATTGGCATGCGACTGCAATTCCATGGCTTCCTTTTTATCGCATTTATAATGGAGGTTTGTGGCGAATCAGTCCTCTGTAGGTATATAGAGTGGAAGGTTACAGGAAGAGGAAAGGGAAGGGTTGTTTTCTTCAGGGCTTGCTGGTAGACTCATTGGTAACCCGTGTCTTATATACAGAGATAGGAAGCCGCAGTTCGGAACTTCTACATATGCAAACCATGAAGAATCCGAGCACTTGCAACAAAGAGGCAGTTGATTGTCCCTCTAGTGGCGGGGACAGGAAGGTCGCCACAAGGTAACTGTCTTTCCCGAGATGTTAATGAAATGGAAAAGACGAAACTCGCCTGCAGGTGATCGAGATTAAAACTGTTGAGAAGTTCTACTGCACGCACACAGGTTCCTCGTGTTTACGTTCCCCAGCTTCTGAGGTTATTATGCCGCCAGAAGGCTGGCAAACTCTATTAGAACGCGCGGCTCGGGTTTCCAATAATCGTGCGCGCGTATAGTACACCTGTTCTCTCTCTATCCGGCTTCGTTAAATTCGTTATTTCGCAATCCGCACGCGCCTTTCCCGCGGCGCCGCGCCGCGTGGACGCACGTGCGTCGATGCCGTAACGACCGCGACCGAGCCACGAACGCGCCTGGGCCCACTGGTCTACGCAACGTCGCGAATAATCAACGGCAGGATACGAATACCTTGAAGCTGAATGGGGGGGAAAAAAGCAGCCTCCGATAGCTATCTCGTGCGACTAAATTGAGGCAATTTTCTTTAGGCCCGAGCGAACAGACGCTTTATCGGGATCAACATTTCCTTTCTTCTCCGTGGTTTTCCTTCGTTCCGTCCCGTTGGCAGCCATTTTTGCGCCGACGCGCCCGTGCCAGCGCTGTAATTACCGATCTTAATTCAAGGGTATGGCGAAAGAAGCAAGCGTTTATGGAGGAAACGGAATACGAAAACCGGTACGATGGAGCACAGTGCTAAACTTTGGATCGAGAAGCGACTTTCAATCGTCAAGTCGTACGGCTTAAGCAGTATTAATAGGTCTTCTGTAACTTTTCACGCTAGAACTATCGACGATTAGGGTATATTTGTTGGAGACAAAGAAATGAAATTGAAAACTGTAGGAAAAGAATGCCTAATGTAAGGTAAACAATTTGTTAGCGATCGCAGTAAAAATCATAGTAAATCTTCAAATCTGTAGGCACCGTAATGTAGTTTACCATGTTTCTATGAAAAATTATGAATTGGGTCATTATGACCCGCTTGATGGCCCTAGTGTTAACGCGTAATCCAACACAGGTGTAGGAATGCAAAGTATCGATCTTCACATTCGAAATAATCATACTTGCACACGGTTCTTTACCTTTCGATTCTAGATCCCCTTTCTCACTGCAAGCCCGCAAATTCACTCTCATATTCTACGATCTCCCTTCAAAGACAAGGAATCCCGATAGCAATCACCGTAGCCTCAGATTGAATTTCCGCTCAAAGTCACAAATAAAAAGATCGTACCGCGCTGTTTGCGAGCGTATCCCTTTGTTTTCCGTCCCTCTCGACGCGATCATCGGTAGCGATCATCGTAAACCCTGGTCGCGGGATCCATAAATCGATGCCGCGATCTTCTTGGCCTCTTCCGGTCAGGCTCGATCGAGACGCGGACATAACTCAAGCCGGATGCGCGACGATGTTGAAGGGGATACGTCTTCGCGATGGGCCTTCTATTTATAAGGAACAGGAATCTATTATAAAGAACACCTTCGATCGCAATGTGCTTAATGACCATAACGATACGGCGTTGGTCAAACGACACGCGTGTATGGTCCTCGCTATGGTACACTAGCGAACACAAGTTTATGATAGGTTACACAAAATTTTAGTTTCATTCATGGGAATCTTATTTAAATATAACACTCCGAATCTTAATAAGGAAATATTCACGTACAGGGTGTTTCACGTAACAGTCGCCACGAATTTTCGAGCAGTCTGACAATAAATGTATTTTAAGCAAAAGTTAATCGGTTCTTGGTCAGATACAAATTGTGATATAACAGATTTTTGAAAAAGTTTTCTATTGCAAAAAATCAAGGTCAATTCTAGGTCATTTCTTTTAAATGGCATTGTATATTTTTTACATTGTATATTATCGCAGCTCATGTCAAGGCGAATTCAACGATTTTGTATATCATGATCTTCGAATTTTATTTTCAGCAATTTTTTTTATCGTTAAAATTTATTATTCGTTTTCCTCGATTGTGAATACCCACCAGCCATCGTTGCGTCTCACGTAGAAGCGTCGCGACGCTGACACCACTGTGCAAGGGCATGCACAACGATTTATGCACCTTACGTTCACTCTTTCCGCGTATCTATGCAGCATCGTTCTCCGCGGCACATACCGGGTGACTTTTTCCGCTCGAAGATGGTGGCCGCCGATAACTCGAGCTCTAATTGCCACCGCTTGATCCGGCACGTTGTCCCATCCAGTTTCATTTAGATTAATTGCTCGCCGTTTAACGAGGATTCTTAACGGTTGGCCGGTGACGTCGTAAAAATACCAGCCTACGCGTGGCCTGGCACGTGTCGTTAAAGGCAGCGAATCCGAGAACCTGCACCTAGCCGTGTTCGTTGAATCGATCTTCCCGATAAAACGAATTGCACCGCGTGCTGGTTTCAATTAACTTCTGTATTCATGAAGGTGCAAACTGTGCGATTTACGACGCCGAATGGGTTATGGATGGCTACGTGACATGTAATTGGAACTTGTACATCTTCAATGCAACATTTGAATTATTTTTAACCGCGATCGCACTCCAAAGAATGAATCTTCGAAATACAATTGAAACGAGGAAATTAACACTATTCCTACTGACACTTCACTTATACCTGTTCCTACCGCGACATTCCCACGTAAGACAGACTACAAATTTTTCTCAGAAAATAAACAATGAAGAAAGAATGCGAATATTGAAAAATGTATTACATGTATATTTGAGGAAAAGTCTAAAGTTTAAAGGCGATTCAATCACATTGTATCTACGAAATGCTAATCGAAATTTTAGAAACGGTCATTTGACCGGTCGTGGTAGGAATAGTGTTAATAACGAATGTTAACAATTTCTCGTTAACGATTTCAATTTATAAAACTCAGATTTCTTAATAGATTTCATCTCTCGAAATTCGATAAACATGAATAAAAATTATAAAATCACACATTATGAATGGAAATTACATTACGGTTAAATTACAATTTAAAAGCTTCGGGAGGGTTAAGGATAATTTAAAACAACGTGTATCTCAACAATTATGAAAAGAGTACGATACAAAGTTGGAGGAACACCCGTTAGACGAGGCTCTTAACTCTTACGGTGCGCGTGTTAGGTGTATCTACCTGTCCAAGGCCCCGTCCAGCTCACCTGTACCGAAAAAGGGTCAATAGCACGCGTCGAAAGAGCATCGCGAAAGCGTGGACCGAAACTCAGTATCGAAAGATCGGTTTGCAACATCACCGTAACCAGCCATAACTTTCGTCGACCCCTCGACTCGTGTCGCGAAGAACAATTAAAACGAAAACAGAAGCGAATCGGAAGAGGAAAGAAACGATGGAGCGCTGCGGAAATCTGATCGGGAAACGGTGGCCTGTTCGTTTTTCTCGTTGTACAAAGCTGGACCGTCGCGACCGGTCGTTCTCGTGATGTTTGAGGTTGCGTCAAGAAGGGCGATGGAGGGAGGGGTCGACGATTTTTCGAGATGACACGACCCGATAATCCCACACCGGAGGAACTGTGGGAAAAGGTGAAATCCGAAAGTAATGATATGCACGGATTGCGTAACGACACACGACATTGTAGAAAATTAAACGCTCTGTTCGTGGTGAGCATCGTATGGATTACCATAAACATCGAATTATCCATTTCTTAGTTTCGGGGTTCTTTGAGGAGGTCTCGAAACAATATCTGAAATACTTTTCTCTATCTTCGATTCAAAGCGTTGAGCTTGAAACGAAAAATCTGGCATCCTAGAATCTTTACTTCTTGAATTCGTTGTTTTCTAGTTGTCCCACGGCACGACGGAGACACTAAAATGCACACTGGCTGCAACTTCATTAGGTACAAAACTGTGCGACTTCCATTGACAGAGTTTCTTTGAACGGACGCGACGACTTCATCACGTTTGGTCGTTCCAAGCGGTATTCAGTTAAAATTGACATAACAAGAAGTCGTTAAAGGTCTTCTCCGACGCGTCGCGGGCTAACGGGTCCGCGTACGCATAATGAGTGGCCCGGCCGTTATGACCGAGAGCATAATGGGCCTTGACGGAATAAATTAGCGCCTGAAAGTTATCAAATTCGTCACGCTGCGAAAGAGTAGCTAATAACGGGTAATAACGTCCGGCAGCTCGCGCGTTGCGAGATCGTCCCGCACCTTCGTTCACAAAGTTGCGAATGCCATCGACTCTAGTCGATCCTGGCTAACAGAAGGAAAGAGATTGAAACGACATCGAACATTCTGGGTCGATACGATTCAGGTCGGTCGTTGGAGAGGGGCGGCGGAGGATCGTGAACATTCTTCGAGCATAGATTCCCGAATGGAATGCAGCTAAGAATGCAAACGGATTGTTAATTGAAATTGCTGGCATCGAGTGCATTCTAATCGCTCCCTCGTTAAACTTGCTGCTTTAATATTAATAACGCGAATTTATTATCTCCGGCAGCTCGAGATAAGAACGTGAAACCGACGTTTCATTAGACACGGATCCCAGAAGCGATTTTCAAAGCGACTCGGCGTCTCCGTGCGCGCAGCGAGTAAAGTACGAGCAACGAGTTCGGAACACCTGAACCATGAAGCAACAAGCAATACTATGATCAATGAATGGGATCCAACTAAACAGAGTCCGTTCGCTTCCTACTTTCACCTCATCCCCCACGATCTTAGTCCGTGGCAGCATCACGCGGACGAAGATTCCACGCGAAACCTGGAATTCACCGGTCTCCCATCGCCGGATCATAAAGATCCTGGACGATTCCGGACAAGTACACCTACGTACTTTCTCTTAACGACCGTTTCGCATACCCCGCGAGAAACCAGTCTAACCGAACACGGGGACCACGCGGCCGCGAGCCTAATAACAAGCCGGGAGACGAACCCAACGGAAGACCGTAAGCAAGGAACGTTGAACCCCGAACGCAGGATTATAAAGACCGTCGTTTAGGGTTTATGGAGAGAAACATAACGGAATCGGCCGCGATGGGACGTGGCCTCGAGTACCGAAAGCAAGGCGCGAGCGTCGCTTCGCGGATCATTCTGGTGGACTCTACGGTTCGGCAAGAATTTGTTTGAATTCGAGAAATTTGGTCAAAGTCAGCTGAAGTCAAGGGAACCAAATTAGAGTTGCGTGAAAATTAAAAATCTACTAGGTGTCTTTTCTAACGCCAGCGTTTGCGACAAGTGCACAGGAACTGGCTTCGAGGAACCGGGCCCGACGAGTTCGCCGTTGCTCAGAAGAAAAGAAACAGACAAGACCGATCGATTTACTCTCGTCGATACTAATTCGACTCCCCGTTAACAGGCCTGACGTTAACACGGTTCACTTGATCGGGACGACCGGCATGGAAGGTCTTTTCTCCCCCCCTGAGTCTGCTCGTCATCCACGAACGGCGAGATGCTATCGATGGCCGGTGTGGATCGACTGGCCCGACGCTCGCCGCGAGTCCTTGAACCAGTGGAAGAAGAGAAGGTGGATAAACGGAGGTGCGTGCAGCACGCAGCGAGAAAACCTGCGTTATAACGAACGGGCGCGCGCGATCCATCTTGATTTCTTCGGCTCCTTTCACTTTCGACAGTCTCCACGGCTCAGCCCGCGGCCAGGCACATCGCGAGGCAGAGGGAGAAAGTTGGTGCCGGTTAGGGGGAGCGTGAAATAGGGAGGAAGGTAAAGGGATGGCGGATAGCGATGTGAATCGCGATCGGCGCGCCGAGCAAACGAAAACGCTAATGCGAGACAAATCTCGAGCGAGTCCGCCTGAAATCGATCCCGGGGAACGAGAACGCGCTCGATTTCGACGGCGAACAGATCAACTGACCCTTTTTACGATTCGTTCCGGTTTGAATTCAATTCGCCGCTTCCGTTTCGTGCGTGACCGACGCGCATCCGATGATTCCGATCTGACCGGCTCGTTAAAATTATCTCATTATAATTCAAACGTCCGTTCGATTGCCGAACGAAAGGTAGCGCCCGCGGGACTCGTAAATCTGCCCCGAAACACGTAAAATTTGCAGCTCGAAGGGAATCCTTTTTAGAACTGCTACCGGTAGCAGTAGCAGCGCGGCCAATCGTTATATGCCGCAAATTATATTTTATATTCGTTAGTTCACAATAAATAAACCATAAACGTTCCCTAACAAGCACCACCCAACTCTAAATAATGAAAATACCAAAAATCATTGCCCCATTCGGATCCGCGTAAGGTCTGACGCTCTCACCCAGAGCTCTCGATTTCCGCTAGAAGCCTGCCTGGCACACAGCGAAGGAGTAACGATCGCCTCGATAACAACGCGCATTACGACAATACCTGTCGTTAGGAGCCGGAGCCAGTCCGGGAGAGGTCTTTTGCTTAAGGCTAGCTCCGCCAGTTTCTTGCCCGACCCCTTCCCGTTCCTTCCCTCGGAATCGATTTACGAGCAAACGCGTGTACACGCGTTGCGTCAGCCCTGCGAACATACTGACGGCGGCGGCGGCGCACACCGACAAACGCGAGAGAGGTTTCGCCCGCTAAAACCACGGCGCAGCGCCACTCCGGAACGGCACGTGTGCACACGCACACGCGCGCAACCACGCAGCGGCAGCTTAGACAAGCTTCGCGCAACGGCTAGCGTGCACGCGTGCGCACTACTAGACGGGAGGCAAGTGGCCTTACAAGGACGTACAGCGACACGTACGGTCTGCGTCAGCCACGAGTGCGCCGCCGCTAACGCCACTGCGCATAGCCGATTTACATGGGCGCCGCTGCGCATGCGCGTACGCTATCGCCCCTATCCCCCCTCCCCGCCACTCCTCACGGCACGCGCACATGCGCGTTCGCTCGGTGCTACTACCTGCGATGCCTATCTGCCGCCGCTTTTGAACAGCGGTCGTGATCATCCGGTGTTACAGTAACTTATGAAAATGATCGTCACGTATTTCGTTCGATTGAAATGTAATTGAGACTTACTCGGTGTATGAATTAACGAAAGGAATTAGGAGCAAGATATTTAAGCAGTATATTTAATGATTAGATTTAACTAATTGCGTGACTTAACTGTTTAATGAACTTCCTGTCTCGCTGATGTAGAGGTTTATTATCGTAATACTAATAGCGTTACGTGTTCCTGTTCAATCTTGCGAGCCGAGTTTCGTTAAAACAGATAGTAGCACGCAACGACAGAGCAGAATGAGTTATACCATCTCCCGCGACATTTAAATTGTACAGCGATACCGCTGAAAGAACGGATGGTTGATTGCACTCGTCACCGCAATAAACAGTTTCCATGTTTTCACGACCCGTTCGGACAATCCGAGCAGGAAGGCCGCGGGCGATTAGTAAATTGACCGAACCCGCGTGAATCATCGGAACCGTTACGGGAAGACGCGAATAATGAAGACTTTTCTCTTTAAATGCACTTTAACTGCCTCTTGAGAACCTTTCTCTCGAAAGGAACGCCACCAGGCCCGTGCGAATCGTAAAAACGTTCAGTCTGGTAGCCGATGCCTCACATCGTAGACATGGTTCTCGTTGCTGCACCGTCGGTGATGTTGAGAATTTATTTTTATTTTATTGGAAATTATGGGTAAAAAGGAAAAGTTAACGATAACTTACTTTATAAAATTTAGCCAGTTTATTTCTAAACGAAGATATCTCTTTTTATACTAGACCTTTACGCAGCGAAACGCAAAACTGAAATGAACGGAAGAGACTAAAAGATACAGTTCGTTCAGGTCTTCTAATTCTTATCCACAGCTTGGTGAACACTTGACCAGTTCGCAGAACATTTTCAGCGCAACCTTAGCTCGACCTCGCATATATATTTCTCCTAACAGTTTAATTTTTGTTTACACGTTAAGACGTATTTTATTTCCAACGCATTTCGATTACGTACTTTGAACGTATACCGGCGCGAACTACCGATCCCGAGCTACGCTCACTTACCGGGAACAAAATCACGATTTATATCGCGAAATTACCTACCCCGTGGTGGTGTACAATACAGTGTGATAAATTAAACGTTCCATGGGTGTACCGAGACCGGCAATACGTGAAAGGACGAATGGTAATTCGAGCGTTCCGCGTTATCGGCGCGATCGGAACCGCGCGCTCCTGTCTGCTCTCTTTCCGTCCCTCAGGCTTTCCGTAGTTTTCCAGGGGAAAGCCACGGGTAATTATTAATGTTCCACTGTTTCTCTTGCGTCCAGAGCGCCAACGTGCGTCGAGAGCAACGTGCAATTCCGTGCTACTGTTCCTGCCCGGAGACGGTGGTTGCGTTCGGATTCAAGCAACCTAGCCACAGAAAAACGGTAGCTCGCGCGAAACGATAAACACGGCAGAATTATAGGGCTATTGAACGCTGGACGCTAATAAAATCGGATCAGTATGCAGATTTCGAGCGCGGCAGAGTTCCCGTTGCTACAGTTTCGATTCGAATTGGTAATTTCAGAAAACGGTCCCTTTCAGCCTGCTTCGTTTTTCGTGGTTCGCAGAACTCGCCTCGAACTATCGCATCGAGTATGTGGGAAATCGTTTGTATTACAGTGATCGGATCGCAACCCGAACATTTTCCTTTTCCTCCAGGCGCAATCGAGTTCTCGGGCAAATCGGTTTTTGTTCACGGAGAAATTCGCTTCCGCGCTGCTTACCATTTTTTACCGAGGGAACGCGCGTTCGCTCGTTACGTACCCCGTTACGCAAACACGAAAATCAGCCTGAAAACCGTTAATTTGTTTCATTCGCGGTACACTAACGTTCGCCCGCGAGTTTCCCCGATTTTATGCCCGCTACGTTTAAACAAAGTCGAGCATTCCTCCCGGTGAATTTCACAAACGCGCAGGCGTAACGCTCGCATACTCGACAATGGAATTCTGTGCATGTCAATATTCTTCTCGAACGAACGGTGAAAGTATTCAAAGTTTCGCGAACCTTTCATCACCGATGACGTTCACTACTCGCGCACGTACACGTATACGTCGACGATCTACGTAACTATACCCTATCACTATGTCCGTTTCGCAACACTTTTGCGTTCAACATAAACCAATTAATGTTCCAATTATCAGAAGGGAATTCTTTTATCGTTTACCAAATGAACTTTTTAACATCACCATGGTGGATGACTTCATCTTTGGAAAATAAGGTCGTTGTCGCTTTAAAAGATTTGAAGTTTAGAATGAATAAAGTTCAAGTAGCAAATAGGTGTATAAAGAAGGTATCCCATAGAATTCAATTAATCGTTTCCCTAAAACGAGAGGCAGATTCCATAAAAAGGTATTGGATTGAAGGGAAACGATTGGATCTGTCCTCCCAATCAGAAATCCTCTTTCCACGCTTTTGCTTTAGCCACGTTAATCCGCCCATGATAAAAGAATTAGAAGTGAAATTGAAGGTTGCGTAAAAAACTGGTGCCCGTTTACAGAATTCGAAATGCATTTACATGTTTTATTTAGTACGCACAGGAGACGTTGCAAGTAACGCTTTTTCTAGCGAAACTCGTCTCGACGTAGGCCGCTATAGAGATAGCAACCGCTATAAATACCTCGTCGAGCACCGAAAAACGAGCAAACCTGCTTCCCTTATTATGATGCACGCCGGTATCCCGTGAGGTTTTGTTTCTGTTTCCATTGATCGTTATCCGAAGCATCATTATCGTTATCATCGTCGATTGCTCTGTATCCGTGATCACGTTTAGAAACTTCGTACGTCTAATCTCGTCTCGATCCATTATCAAAGTGGTGAGTTTCCGGTGTGCATCGCACATAATTTATGGTCAAGGATTTATTGTCAATCAATTTCGAGAGAAGACCAGTTAAAGAGGTTCGATGAAAATGAACGTTTGTAAATTACGACTTTCTCTTACCTTACCTTAAATTTATATCTTCAACTTTGTACTCATATACATATCGTTTCACACTTTGTACTCATATACATGGAATCCTTGTCGATTAAAAATTAATATCGTGAGCATTGACAATAATGTAGAGGTGCCGAATTTGTCATAGCGTGAGAGAATGCATGAGAGTGAGGGTGAGTGTGTGTATGAGACGTTTGTCGCTTGTTCGTCGCGAATGTTCGGTTCTGGCGGGTAGCGCACGTGCGTGGAAAGGAGCCTTCTCGAATGTTCGATGACGGTTTACTCTAATGGGTAAAAAGAACGCCTTCTCGAACATTCGATGATGGCAAACCCCCACCACTTGTGCTAATGCATATAAAAAGAGATGCATGCCCGCCGGGCGACATTCGTTGGAGATTCGTTGGAGATTCGTTAGAGATTCGTTAGAGATTCGTTAGACATTCGTTAGAGATTCATTAGGCGACATTCGACGACGCGATTAAGTGTAATTTATCAGATTAATATAAGCCTGCGTGTACTTGTCCTACAATAATTTTTCCTGCGTTTCGACAGGTTTCACGTGGAATAACCCTCTAGGGTAATAACAAAATTCTTTCTTTTTTTCAACATCATATTCCTTGAAGTCCATAACAACGGGCCTAATCTCATTTTGTCGATAGTGCACACGTTTAGCATCATTTTTATCCTCCCTTGAAACACACAAAATATCACGAAGTCGGGGTTCAGTTACATCGGCCAGGGTGCTTCTGGTATCGCTCGAAATCGCATTTAACCGTAATGGCGAACGGCTGACCGTGATTAGGGGGCATTACCGGGCAGCATCGACGCCGGGGCCACCCACGTACCTCAATCAACCTGCAGCAGCGGCACCGGCCACCGTCTCGTCCTATTCCACCTTCTTCATGGCGATTGTTGCGCTTCTATAACCGCTTCGACTAACCTCATCTTCTGTGCTGGACGGCAATTGCAATACTAGGTACCGTTCTCTTTCTACGTGATGCTCCCTGTGTTTGTGCCCGATGATACGCAAATAAATACAGTTGATTGCTTTGCGATACTAACGGTACCCCATTAAGATGCTCAGGCGATACATAAAGGGTTAACGGAGGTGTACAAGATCTGAAGAAAACGGGAAAAATTTGAAGAAACTACCAGGACAGCTCGTAGAATTCCAGGAACATTTAATACCTCGATTACCGAGCGATTATGAATTAGTTATTCGACTTTTGGTAATTCTACCGGAGTAAATCAAATTCTACGCGTCTCAAATTAAATTCCTCCAGTCCTAACACCGACTTTAGCCCATCCGTCATCTCCCAAATAGTGGTCGTTGTCAAGTTTCAACTTTCAAATCGACGCAAATCAAATGAGTCGGTCTCGAAACTGTCGATGGGAAGCCGCGACTCTTTAACCCTTACAGACTCTCCCCAGCCGGATCCCCAACAACTTACTTAGCTCGGAAAATAACACGTTCCTTTGAACGGGATCTAAATTCATCCACCACGAGGAGCCTCGTCCGTGTGACTACTCGTGTAATCGCATTCCAAATTACACCGCACTCCAATATCGAGGGGTTAACGCGCGTGCGTTCGCGGATCGGCGTGCAGGCACGCACGCGAGGCCAGTTTTGCCAGGCACATAATCCGTGGACGAGGCAGGTCGCGAGACGCCGCGCCGCGAACGGTATCGCAGATGGTGGCGAGGCTGCGCGAAATTGAAATTGATTCCGCATCGGTAATAAGCGGCTCCCTTCGCGGCGCGAGGGTTCCTCCGTGCGTTACACGTGCACGCCCCCGGGGTCGTCCGGCAGTTCACGCCGTGTCGGGCTGCCTCCTCGCATGGACGACCGGTATTGGGCCCGTGCGCGAACACGTGTTACCCGGCTACGTCTAACGAGCCGATCGATGCTCTCCTCTTCGTAGCTTGTTTCTTGCCGCTCGATTCACCTTGCCCCATTCATGGACCATCGACGGTCGTCGGGGTTCGCGACCCCGCTTGAACTGGTTTCCGTATCCTCGCGGAACGCACCTATACGAGGACGAGCGTAATTTGTAGAAACGGTCAAACGATGGTAACCGTAGGGGAAGAAATAGATAATACCGATGTGCATGGAAAACTACGCTATTTATTCTGATGAAAGATACAGTGCGAGAAAATGGACGAAAAAACAAAACACATGGTGGCGTCAACCATGCTCCCTCCCCCATTACCTGATTCTTAGTTTAAGACCAAAGAGTCAACCAGAATAAATTAATTGACTTATAAGAAACAGTATAATAAACAAAATTTGTATTCTATGCTAATCGACAAAATAGTGTTCTATCATAATAATAATTAAAATTGACTGTACGTCATCGTTTGAAAATATGTCCGTGCGAAGGGTATTAGAATTCTGATCGAGTTTCGTGCACGAATGCTTCGCAATGATCGCGATACAAAGAAGTTGATACAAATGAAGTTGATAATTACAGCTAGATGTGCTGTATGATGTTGCAAACGCAAAGTCATTTTTACGCTTCGCTGTGACTACCAACCGACTACCGAACGAAGCTACAAGTCGGTATGCAAAGTGACTTTGCGATTCAGCCGGATCAATGAAACGTTGTCGTGCTTGAACGGACGTCCGAAAAAGTCGTCGGGGATGAAAGGGACGTGTTCCCACGAGGGTGGAGGAGGGAACTAGGGTGAACCATTAACTTCGAAATCCTCGATTTACGGTCGGTTCCCAGCGCATTTCAACTTTACGCGTGCGAACAATGGCCGCCCACGCCAAGGCATTATATTTATTCGCCGGTCACCCGGACGCGTACGTGTATGTTACCCCTCCCGCGTTGCACAGACGCGCCGCATCCCTCTCCGTGGCGTGCATATATCTCCTTCGCCTCCTCTCCGCGGCTATAAACTTTCGGAGCACCTTCCTTGCCAGCGCGCGGCCAGAAGCGAAGCAGAAGGGACACAAGCGTCTTCGACCACCGCGTTGGACTATGTCAGTGTTGCGGGATGTCCAGCAACTGGAACGAACTACTTCTACCTGCACCGTCGAGTTGTTCGCAAGCCAAACGGAACGCAAGATCGTAACTGTGAATATTCGCCTTAGAATATTCGATGATCGATGGGGATGAGAAGAGTAATCGTATCGATATTAGCGCGAAAAAAGTTACCATCTGAAAGGTTGTCGAGGAAGGATTTTAGAAGTCCGTGGCCATATTAGAATTTCGCGAGGTAACATTTTATTGCTCTCGAGTTTCTATTTTCTTCATTAATCAGTGTCGAGGTGAAACAATATTTATTTATCCTTCGTGGAAAACTCTACGTACCTAAAGGCATTGGGAAACAATGGATTCCATTTCCCTCACTGTTTTATAGTACGTCTTTTTAGGGTTTCGGGATGCGGATAATACTCCCAGGTATGAATGTTCGAACTTGAAGCTTCGTCAGTTCCTATTGTGCTCATTATCATTTTTACGATATATATATGTAATTATTTACGCTAATTCCTTTTCCTAACCTGAGCCTCAACAGTCAGAATACCATATAACATGGACCAACGGCATCTATGAATGCCACCTAGAAAACGTCACCTTTTTAGAACTTCTTATTAGAATTTTCGGCAACCCGAAGATTTCAATCTCGTAGACCCCGATGAAATTTTGTCGCGACCGTAACCGGTGGCTAAAAGAGAACGCGGACCGATTAAGAGCAATTATGTGGGATCAAAGGAAGTCGAGAGGTATCGATACAGAGGTCCTTTTTTCCCCCCGGGACCCGTCCTCCACCTGCGGCCGCATGTTTCCCGGAACAGGCGGACGAAAAGGATCCCGGACCGTTCCGACCGCGGAATCCGACCACGGGCTCGTTCCGATTTTTTGCCAGCGGGCCCCGAGTATGCGGGCACACCTACGTCAAATCGTAAATACATTTATTCATGTTAGGCAGCCGCGAGTATTGTATTCCGTTGTGGCGTTAGACAATGAAACGGGGGCGTTTTGGCCGTTCTCGCGCCGCCGCAACGGCAGAGACGCACACCAGTCTCCCGCGAGACGCTTCGTGATCGAGCCGCTCGAAAATTTATTTCACCGTTGAAACTGCGACGGGGAACAG
>JAOPTO010001402.1:40148-57161 GCA_033822845.1 Tetrapedia diversipes | reverse complement strand
TGTCCCCTCTCATGGGACATCGTGATCCTAGCATATGATAGTTTCGCAAATTTTCAGACGTTAGTTCAGACCCGGACGTTAAACAGTCATATATGTAAATTTTAATATACGACTTAACCAAAACTAAATGAAGTTTAACCCTTTGCGCTCGAGAAGTGACTGCTGTTAATGAAACGATAGCAATTTTGTAAGCTTTCAGATGC
Organism: Tetrapedia diversipes; assembly: GCA_033822845.1. Classification (NCBI taxonomy): domain Eukaryota; kingdom Metazoa; phylum Arthropoda; class Insecta; order Hymenoptera; family Apidae; genus Tetrapedia; species Tetrapedia diversipes. The sequence continues at coordinate 56,958 of JAOPTO010001402.1, read as the reverse complement.
AAATAATCATGGTTTAAAGCTTTCAACGGCCTTTATCTGAAGTAAACGAGTGTTAAGATAAGTAAGTTCTGATTTCTCTAATTTCAGTGTTTTATATTTGGAAATTTTTGAAGATATAGAGTCACCTTTCGAGTGCAAAGGGTTAATACGAGTATGTAGCCGAATTCTTTTTTTTTCTTCGCTCCGATCGGCAGCAATAGATATAGTGCGACCGGTTCAAAGCGAAAACAGACAAAATCGTGGCATTCAATTTTCGCAAAGCACCCTTTGCGAGTAGTCAAAGCCGTATCCTCTTTCGGTAACAATGGAAGATCATTCGATGCCTCTGAGAGTGGAGTAACAATGATATTGTAGTAGAATGATGCGAATCAATGAGAGCCCGCGAGCCACGATGGCCCCCGCGTCGAGTTAGTCGATGAAATAGGATTTTCAGTGCGACGAGACCCGAATACACGACCAATAAAAATATTTGCCATTTCAATCGACTGACCATCGTTTTTCATCAATACGAATCGTAACTGCCATGCGATTTCCGCGGACTCCTGCGGTTCCAAAAGTCAAACGGGCTTTGTTGTTATTTATAAGTACCTTTTTTTCTTTTTTCAAACATCCTCCTTTAACGGCTTCACTCGCAAGACTGCGTCAGAAAATTGTCTATCGCCAACCCCCGTCCATATTTTAACCCTTTGCGGACGGAGCAGTAAAGAAAATAGTTACGTCGCGCATTTGTGTTATAAAAACTAAAGCTGTATTTAAATAAATTTTTCATAAAATCTAACAAAATCATAAACAAACAAATTTAGGCCAACTTGACTTCTTAGGCTAGTATATCCATGCGTATCTTATACGTGTCGTTTACGACAGACAAACGCCAACCGCAGCGCGAGAGTTGGGCGAATATATCCGACACTCGTCCGCAAAGGGTTAACCCTTAGCACTCCGTTGGCTCCGTTGCGGAGACATTCTCATGTTTTATATGATCACATTTCAGATGCTTTGTCATTAAGTTATTTTTCGACCTAATTTTATAGTTAAAAATGTGGACGAATATTACGTTGAAAATGTAACATTGAACAACGGTAAAGACGTGTTTTCGACGAAGAAATTAAAATTGTCTGAAAAAGCGACGGAGTGCTAAGGGTTAACAATGCTCGATTTCTGGTTCGTATATTTTTCAATTACACACACACATACGCGCACATCGGATACCTAACTTCTATCGGCCCTTCAAATTTTCTTAATTATTCTGAATTCACGTTTCTCTATATTCGGTCACGCTCGTTTGTTATATTTTACATTTCATAGCATATACGATACTACGAGGTTCTCTAAAAAGGGGTACCTAACTTCTATCGATATTGGGAATGGGGTTTTATATTGCTTATGGGGTTTTATGTACTCTTATTTGTAAAATAATACTTTTATAATTTATTAATACTTTTACATAGCACGAGGAAGGGCAATTTTCACCGTACCTAGCGAGTTTTGTCACAAGACTAGCAGAACGCAGTGGTCGAAATTCTTACAACCCCGTTCGGGTCCTTCAGCCCCTTTTTTTCTGTTTCTCGATATTTTCGAACTTTCTAAAATGCCAGATGTGGCTTAGCTTGTTGGAAGAAGCCCTTGAGAAAGAACGTTAAGAAAGAGCTGGTTTATGATTAATTTTTGCTTCAAGAGATTTATGTATTCTAGTAATAGGTCAGGTTACTAGGTTCTCGTTTTTGTTTTTTTTTATGTTGTTTTTTTTATGATAGAATGATAACTAGAATATGGTAGAATAAGAAGAGAAGAATGGAGTAAATGGGTGGGTTAGGTTAAGGTTAGATATTGCTAAATAATAAGAAAGTGTAACCGGAAGCCATCCAAAACCGAAAGGTGCGGATTATGTGCAAATAAACAAAATAAAAATAAATAATTTTCAACAATCGACCCTTCAAGTTTTCTTAATTATTCTGAATTCACGTATCTCTTCATTCGATCACGTTCGCTTGCTATATTTTACATTTCATAGCACATACGATACTACGAGGTTCTCTAAAAAAAAAAAAAACATGGAAGAAAGGACGCAGATCCCATCGCTTAATTAATTAAAACTCTCGCAATTGCCACGGACTCGTATTTTCCAAATTTACCAAAGACAGTTCCATTCGACGTACCGGTATGTTTAACTAGAGCGACGCGACGCGATGAATTGCTGATGGAAATTTTTTTTTAATTCCAACTTTCGAGACTCGATTTCTTCAACGATTCTCAGAGAAACGTGGTGCGCATCCAGCAAGCTGAAGAGACCATCGACGAATCGTAGCCGGGAGATCGCGACCGCATCAATACATCTCCACAGGGCTGCAATTCGTCCACGCTTGATTCAATTTGATCACCTATGAATTACGCTTCGCCGGCCCCCCTCTCTCTCTCCGCCCCGTCCACCCTCTTCCACTTTCGCGTGCGCGCCGCGCCCCCGCACTTTGAATAAGGAAAGTTTGCTTTGAGCTGAATGAACCAGCCTGACCTGTTCACGCTGGATTGATCAGAAACCCATCTACGATATGACTTCGGGGAACTTCTGGCGTCAAGCTTTTCGACGTGCAGCCCGTCGCATTGATATCGGTATGAATTCGCGAAATGCAGCCCCGCTAATGATCGATTTATATACGTCGATAGATCGACGGCGGGAGTGACGAGGTCTCTCCGTTCGGGAACATCTGAATAAGCAAGGTTCACCCCTTTTTTTCCCTTCCTTCCGTTCGGTTCTACTTGACCCGTGGAGAGCTCTGTCGCTGGATCATTTGATCGCGCGGATCGATGCACCGGTACACGAACGAACCTGTCTTTCTTCCACTCGTCCCTTCGAGGCTCGCGTTTGATGTATCTGCGCGGGCGTGCGCGTGTACGTGCGTGAAACGCGAGTGTGTAATAGCCGCGCGCAATCGACTCCCTCGTCAATAAACGAACTCGCCTCTATTTACTTGTTACTTCATCATCGGAATCCGTACTTCGTTCTCTCTCTCTCTGTCTCTCTCTGTGTTCGCAATCTACCGAGCCACTGATTTACACGGCTGCGCGAAAAATCCAACGGGGAGATAAATCTCGTTGGATAGCCAGCAGACTCTCAATGACGTTCTTTTACTGCATTAGCACTATCTACACCGATCGATAGCTGCACGACAGAAACACGCCAGTGTTCGACGATTCGGTCCTAATGTAACCTCCGACCACTGCCTGCCAGCAAATTTACTTTCATAGACGAAGCTTCGTACATTATTGAACTTCCTTTAGTTCTGTACACGCGTATCTCCATAACGTTCAGGTTTCGTTTCAAAGACAAACTACAAAAGCCTGCCTGCAATCGTCATCATACTTCCAAAGTATGCTCCGGGATTCATCAAAAATCTGCATTACTCCCAACCAGAGGTCCCGTCCAAAGCAAAAACCGGGAGCAGCAGCCGGGTAAATTCAAACGAACGAGCACAGAACCAAGCGGAACCCTTTTAGATTTGCGAGGTAGCCGCGGCTTTTTAGATCCACCCGGTTGTTTTACACGGATATTCGTGACCAAGATAAGGGTAGAAATTCAATGGCGCGTTTAATAGCTACTCAGTCGGTGCTTGACTTTGGCAGTCGCGATACAAACAGGAGAACCGGGCTTTTCGCGAGTCTGGCTGATTGCGTCCCGACTGAATGTCGATGGCGCCGGTCCCCGGAAAGCAGGGATTCGCGGTGGCGCTCGCTTGCGTTGCTTCGCGTTCGGATCGCAAAGGATTTTATCGTTATGAATTTAATTTTCGTACAAACAGCCCCTTTCCACTGTTCGCCGGCTGCTCGCCCAACCCACGCCTAGCAGTCGCCACTCGACGAACCGAGCGTTACGTGCGGATACAGACGTGCCGCCGCGGAGTACTTAGAGGGGGTGCGGCGCACGCTCGAGTGCCGTGCTGTGTTCCGGCTGGTTATCCGTAATCCAATAAAACTGGGAGACGCAAACGAAATTTAATATCCAACACCATCGAAAGTCGTTGGAATTGTTTCGTGCTAGTTGTAACCCTTGTCGGTGTACCCGACGCGTCGTGGCGACCGGCGTTTTCCCATTCACTCGGACGACGTCGAACGGGCGGAGACGGCGCCGCGGTTGGCCGGTGGAGTATTGTAGGAAAATTCTATAAAATGATTTCTTGCAGAACGGCAGATGGAATTCGGGTGTGAAAAATAAAAGTGAAGAGATTAAAGTATTGATAAAAGTATTATTTTGAGTGCGAAAAAATTTTCTTGTATATATGCTAAAAGTGCGGGATGAAATACGAAGTTATTTCTTTTATAAAATAATAGAAACGACAATAATTAACTGAAATTATTATATGAAGGACAATTTTCAGCAAAAAAAATTTTTGGATTTATCTTTTATACCATAGTCATTTTCAGATAAATTAGATTTAGACATGGTGCTATTCTTATTACCAGTATAACACTTAAACGACTTTACAACTTAGCAACTTCAACACTCTTTCTACGTTCACAATCAAAACCTTTCTTTCACGTTAGTCAAACACTTTCTGCTTCACCGTCCAATACTTTCTGCCACACGCTCGCATTTTCCCCGTCATATATTCTTTCAAACACTCGTTTCCTTTTAGCGTTGACGAAAATTACTCGTAGGGACCACGGATGAAAATTTACGTTTGCCAATTTTTTCGATCTTTCGTTTACTGCAACGCGATTGTCAGTGTACAAGTAACAATACTCCGTCTCCAGCAATAGTACACCGTACCTTCGAAGCGCTTAGGCCAAGAATATTCAGCACTCAAAGGGTTAAACTTCAGACTTTTCCTTAAATATACGTATAATACATTTTTCAATATTCACTTCTTTTTTCATTGTTCATTTTCTGAGAAAAATTTGTAGCCTGTCTTACGTGGGAATGTCGCGGTAAGAATAGATATACGTGAAATGTCGATAGGAATAGTGTTAAGCCGAGGGTCCATCGACATGGATAGTAAATGGCCCGCTATAATTACGTTTTGACGGTCGAGAAGTATAAAGTAGATTCTACTTAGTAGAATAATAGATGCACAACCTATAGGTGAAGTTGCTTCGTCACAGCTGGAACCGTAATAATATTATGATTAAAAGCTTTAACACAAAATGCATCTTTTCTACAATTCTGGACCCCTCCTCTAGAATTTCTTAACCTCTTGACGCCCTTGGCCACATATGTGGACATTTAGTATTTTATAATTATAACGCTCACTGGGCACAAATGTGAACGTTAAGTTTTTTCGTGAATTTTTATTGTTTTCCCAATTCTTTTTGCTTTTTGTATCCCTATTAATTATGAAACGAATAAATCATAATAAACGAAAAAATTAAATCATTCTTTTTCTTCCTACAAAAAATCGTCCCTGAAGAGATTGAACTTTGTGGCCCCCCATTAAAAAAGTTTGCCCACCACTGGTATACAAATAGAAAGAGTCGCGATACACCCGAGCTATTGCGATTTTATTTATTCGCCAGCAAGCATGAATTCCGTACACGCCGGATGCCACGGCGAACAGCGCGACGTGTTGCCGCGGTTGACGAATTACGGTCCTGGATTACGAAGGACATACGTTCGTCGTACTTGTTACGAGAAACATTATTCGACGGAGAAACGAGAGGCGATCGATGAGAGTATCGTTCAGCGGAGCCACTGGAATTCGCTCGAACGAATTGCCGTTACGCTTTGCGATGAATAAAATATAAGAACGTAATCTCAACATCGCTCAAGCATTTTTCGCAGCGATGAAACATTTAAATCGTTTCAATCTTGCCCACGGTTGCTTACACCGAACTATGAAAAAAATTGCGAACCGCATTAAACGTCAGGATAAGACCCTTCGTGCAGGGGTTTTACGAAAGGGGGATGAAGTTTAGGTGTAATACATATCTCCGCATTAAATCCGACTAAAGTACTTACCCCTATGGTAATCTGCCGGACCACCAGTTTATCCTTTGCGGTGTAGACACATTCGTACTTATCGTTATTAATTAGTCGAACGTATCCTATGGAAAGGCAAGAGACAGGGGTCGGAATACTGTCTCGATAAATCCGCTTTACCGAGTTCGGTTCGTAGGTACAAGCAGTCGCAGCTGTTCGTCCAGTTTCTACGAAATCGGTAATTAAAATCCACGCGATGTTAGTACGAGGTTTCAACGGTATGATTTTTGCGACAGGCATTTGTAATTAATGCGACTGGTGGAAAATGAGTTCTGTTCCAATTAACACTATTCCTACCACGACCGGTCAAATGAACGTTTTTAAAATTTCAGTTGCAATTTCCTATATACAACACAATTGAATCGCTTTTAACACTAGATTGCCGGATGTTGGGTATATACCTATCTTGCCTGAATCAAGTCAATTTGATTCAAACATAAAAATTGAAGTTTTTAAAGAAAATAAAATTTTATTTTTAAGAAAGTTTGTTCAAAACAATTTTTACATATATATGCCGTTTTTAAAATACATTTTTCGCAGATTTTATTATTAGATTTAGCACTAACGCCCTTACTTTTATTACTTTCATATGGTACTTGAACTTGATAAAATCACAAGTGAGTCAAATTGACTGGGTCCAAATCCGATTGCATAGAAAATTGGGGTAAAAAAATATAAAAACAGTAAAAATTTTAACTTTTTATTTTATGTATTTTATATTTATATATATTATACTTCAATACTTATTCCATTGAATTCCTTTTAAAATTCCAATTTAAAATCCTATTTAACTTCAAGAAAAAGAGCGTCACCCAAATATGGCTGACGTGGCGACGAACGTGTTAAACTTTACGACTTTTCCTCAAATGTACGTATGATACATTTTTCAATATTCACTTCTTTTTTGAAAAATATTTGTAGTCCGTCTCACATGAGAATATCGCGGTAGGAATAGGTAAACGTGAAGTGTCGGTAGGAATAGTTTATAGTATTAATGAATTGTCGTAAAACTCGTGTATTATAGTTACAAAGGAAGCACATGTGTTTTCGTTACTTTTTTCAACTAGAGGATGAGGCGACCATACAAGCACTTCGTGCCCTCCTACAGAGTGAGATTAAACACTTGAATACACAAGAAGATCAGACGAGGGCGGTTATGAATACCGCCCGGACGCAAAGCCAGATGTTTCATTTCCTTATTCCCAAACGAATAGTTTTTCGTCTTTCTAGTAAACCGTCCGCAGGCAAGTTATCCTTCTCCTTAATTATACTAGCAGCGAGATCAATTTAACCCCTTGACCAATACAGTATCTGCTATAGTAAACAAGAAAGTCGGTCGCGCTTCGTGCCATTCAACTGTTTAGACGTGTACCCGAACTGGCGCAGAATGTATACTTTTTATGACATACAGTAGCTCTGAAAAGTATTTGTACACTATGTCACAAATAAATTCGTTTAACCCTGAAATTCTGAGTCTGATAGAAGTATTTGATCAAACTTTGTGGATATGTAGATCGTAATAGTATACGTATGAATTAATTACTTCTTTTCATCTAATCGCCGTTTTAAAGGAGTGAAACCAGCGTTGAAGTTTCTGAGCTTTCTCTCATTTTTTAAACATAACTTTGTAATGGTACTTGATGAAGCAAAACTTTTGAAATAGAAAATGTTTACTTTTTAATACCCGATCGCCCTGCCATAAAAAAAGAATACAGGAAAGCTTGTATTTAAAGTGTGAAAAATTGCTGAAACTTTGAGATTCGTTATCAGCCCCTTTAAAAGATATTTTGCCGCCAAAAAAATTGTTCCACGCAGGACACACCATGCTCTGTGCACGCATAAAGTTTCGTTGAAATCAGAAATTCAAAAGTAGATGAATTTCCTTATAATACAGTGTACGAATACTTTTTGGAGCCACTGTATACATTTCAGTGCAACCAAAGGAATTGTGAAATAATAAACAATGTTCAGGTACAAATAGTAATTTTAAGACGTGTAGGGTGTAATCATAACCAAAGGAATCATATTCGATGTGGAATAACTCCAATCGCTTGTTCTAATAATAATACGCGGCATCTTATGCACAAATTCCACACCACGAGTCTGACTCGTGACTTTTGTTTATGACACAAATTGTTTACCACGAGTCTGACTCATGGTTATTAGGCCAAAGGGTTAACAACGATTCGCCGATGGTTTTTCGGCAAACACGAGGTACAGCCATCGTTCGCGCCGCCGATTAACGCATTCAGAAGCGTCCACGCGGAAAAGTTTCCTTGCCAGCCGCGTTTCGGTTTGCCGGCAATAACAGTAGATCTGCTTAATGAGCCCCTAAATAAGGGAAAGTAATTTCACGTATTTATGCCTGAATTACCAGCGTACAACGGAGGGCACCTCTGGAGGCAATTAACGCCGACTTCGTAAAACCGGCGCCTCCGCCGAGCACCAAAAGCATCCGGCTAGGAACGCATCCGCAATACACGCCAGGATGTACGTGTATGCATTACACCGGCCGACCTTTAGGAATGGCAACCCTTCGCTGTCCCACTGAAACGAACTAATTGCCCCTGCCTAAAATAAATACGACCACGCACGGAAAGTAGGATCAGGGTTTCGGATGTAGCCCGGGTTAATTCGGTAACCGCAGCGACGGTTCGGCTACATAATTGCCTTGGCACCAACTTTTGGATCAACGGAAGGTGCTTCGGTTGATGAACCCACGCGGTCGCCGTCTCGATCGTTGAGAAACCTTTTCCGACAAACTGAAATTCGTCGGCGATAAGACTGTTTCCAGAGTGACCAGACACAGGCAGGGTCTTTAGGTTTATTTCGTGGTCGTTGGTGGTAAACGGTTTTACGTTGGGATCCGTATAGTCGATCCCAAAATATAGATGGGACCCTGTGCAGTCGATCCTTAACCCTTTGACTACTGTTGACGCCTATTGACGTCCGACACATGTTGACTTCCCGGTACTATTGACGCCTATTGGCGTCCGACACATGTTGACTTCCCGGTACTGTTGACGCCTATTTAACTCCATTGTTATTTAAAAAAAATAAAATATTGTTATCTAAAAAAAGCTTAAAATTAATGTTCACTTCAAGTAATATTCGTTTAATGTAATAAATTTCAGTATTTTGAATATTTTAATATACTTCCTCAGAAATGCATGTCCAGTGGACGTCGCGAGTGAATTCGTACCGTGCCGTACGGCCAGTGCCTGCCAAAGTCCGCCGTAGTCAAAGGGTTAAATTCGTATCTCCGAAAATTAACACGACTACCGTCCTCGCGTTCACCTTGTTGATTTCCAGTCCGCGTGTTATCTTCTTAATACCCTGACACGGAGCGTCGATAATTCGGCAGAAATCCGTATCGTTGGGTGACTCGAGAAGGAGACTAACTCAGCCAGGATGCCTCCCCAAGCTCATAGGACCCATGAAATCCAGGATCTCGGAAGTCTGTCGGATTAAGCGCAGCCGGCTGTTCGCAGGGCAGACTGCTTCGCATTGCACGATGAAAGGATTAATCGTCGGAACTAGAGACGTGTCAGCCGTTCAACGCATTCCTCGAGATGCTTCGCGTAACCGTGGTGCCGTTTAATAGGCGTTCACAGTTTGGAAAATCGACGATTGGTGTTAAAATCTCCATAGAATCCATGCGCGAACAGTTTTCGTCATTAATGCTTAACCATTTCTTAGTTCACCTTGATTTAACCCCTGAGCTACTGTGTGTACCTATAGGCGTTTATAAATTTTGCGTTTGTGGCACTGAAAGCGCCTATAGGCGATTATCCCATTGCGGTCGCCTGAGACTGAAGGCGCCTAAAGGAGCTCGACGCAGTTTGGCTTTCTGACACGGAAGACTCCTATAAGTGCCCTGATATTTACAGCAACAATTCGGTTCAGAATACAAAGAAATAAATAATATTGTTTTAACCCCTTGACTACGGCAGACTTTGATATGTACTGGTCGTACCATACGGCAGGGATTGAGTTACGATGTGCGCTGAGAACGGCGAATTTTTGGTGTCAGAAAGCCAAACTGTGTGAAGCGCCTATAGGCGCTCTCAGTGTCAGAAAGTCAAAATGTGTCGAGCGCCTATAGGCGCTCTCAGAGTCACAAACGCAAAATTTTTAAGCGCCTACAGGCGCCCACAGTAGTCAAGGGGTTACTGTAGTGAAATTCAGTTTTTTTCATTACTAAAACATGTTTTCACAAAAATGCATCCCTATCCAAAATTTCGCCCAAAATTCTCTCGGCACACGTACCAACTAAATTCCTGCTGTACGGTGCGACTGGCGCCTCTCAAACTCTGTCGTAGTCAAAGGGTTAATTATCATCCTCAGAAAAAAATATCACAGAAACAGCGGCGATCGACAAAAACTCGTGGCCTCGACTTCGAGATCTGACAGCATCGATGATCATTAACCGAACGATCAACCACGTGTTCCATTTTTATTCACGGGACGCGTGTTGGCCACGCTCGGGGTGTCGCTCGTTTCCAGCCGCCCGACCAGCAACAACAAGCGTAAACAAAAAACCATCGACGACGCTGCAGCCTATCCAGCAGCAACAGCAGAATTTATAGCCGGGCACGGCAATGATCGTAACGGCCGTGGCCGTTACGACGCTACGAAACAGCTTTTAATTACTGCCGGTTGATACATTACACAACAACACCGAGTACCGCTGCTCGCGATCCAATAGTTACCAGCCACTCGTTGACAACTCGCGTTATTACGCCCTGTTTGGCGGGCAAAAATTTTCGCTCGGAAACCCACCCCTCTGCGCGACCCCGTTCGTTGGGCCTAACATGGACGCACACGCGGAAGGGAAAAGAAATTAATCAGAATCATAATAACGCCGTTCGTCCGCGTGAAACCGAAAGGATACAAAGCAAGACTCGGTTTTAGGGCCGGTGGCCGTAGCGTGTAATTTATCGAGTTGGCCGCTCGCATTGTGCGCGAGAAAACGCATCGAGGGCGGTGGTGGACGATTCGCCGAGTACTAGGCGGGGTACGCGAATAATTGGCAGGCTCGCGAGGGTGCTCCCTTGCATTCAACATCGCATTACGTAATAACCAGCCGGTTAAAGAGGGGAGGAGCAGGATGCATTGTGGAGGCAAGGTACGCGAAACTAGGTAGAATCCTTTTCGGGAGTTGATAGGGGTCGTGCACGCCCCTTCTGCCACCCGGCGGAAGATTTAAAACTGGCGCGACTCGCTAATGACCATTAACTGCTTGTCCTCCGCTCCACCGACCCGCTGGCACACGTTTGTCGTGTCGTTCTCGGCGGGTGCGTGCCGTGCTGTCACGCTCGCCTTTCCCTTCGTCCCACGTTGCAGAGAACGAGCCCCGGCAGCGCGGGCTAACCCCCGCGAGATTTATGCGCCGGATGTGACTCGGCTCCCATGCTTTATGGCTTTCGAGTGTTAGCCCGCGACTACTACCGTCCGCTTTGTTTTCTTAATTTCGAGACAGGCTTTAAAAGACTCCGACGTGTTCTGTTAGGGATCGATATTTATTGTGTGCATTATAAAAAACCGGCTCTGGTTTATTACCACGGAGTATGGGCCTGACCATTGCGTATCCCATGGGTCAGAGCCTAACCCACCCGGGGTTGACCACCCCCTTCTACCAGTGATTTCCCTTTCCCGAACTTTTCCCTCCACCTTACAGTTGTCAACTTCCCTCTCCCACTTCTTATTTTCCAAAATCCTTAAAAGGCGATCGACCTTCGCCCATGAAACAGAAAGAAAAACAAAAAGAAGCAAAGCGAACGAAGGAGCATAATACTATTTTCATTAAATCGTGCCACCCGGGACCAGAGTCAAGGTGATAGTCAAGGAAGGGGCATCGTCAACGATACATCAGCTTTACATTTTAAGAAACGTTGTTGCGGTCGATAACATGTTCTCCTCGAAGTGTGCGTTGTAGCGGCAGTTAATCAGTCAGAACCATTTAGAATTACTTCGCGGTCAATAACTTGGTAGAAACTTTAAGACCGCGGTACATTTTACGTTGTACAACGCGAACTTTGCACTTCGCGCGCTTACAGCGAACTTTCTAGCGAGTTCGGGTGCTTGCGAATCTATGACCAATATCTATGAATCTCCTCTGAATTTCGGTCGATGCTCGAAGCTCGCCAAAGCAACGATTTAGCCGTGTATTAATATAGGAAAGTTCTATAAAATGTAGAACGGAAGATGGAATTCAGGTGTGAAAAATAAAAGTGAAGCGATTAAAATATTAATAACAGTATATTTAAAACAATTTAACAAAAACAACTTAAACGACTTTACAACTTAGCAACTTTAACACTCTTCCTACGTTCACAATCAAAACCTTTCGTCCAATACTTCCTGCCTTCACCGTCCAATACTTTCTGCCTCGCGCTCGCATTATCCCCGTCATATATTCTTCCAAACACTCGTTTCCTTTCATTCCAATTGTCAATCTTTCTCACTCTACGCATTCGGTCACGACCACCCAGAATTTCTCAGTCGCAACGTTTACTCAAGCTCTTATCTTTCACGCCTTAGAAACATTCAAGTCCAAACTCTTTCTGTCCTCATAGTGAAACTCTTGCTGCCCTTACGGTCAAACGCTTTGTGCCTTCACAGTCAAACTCTTTTTGCCTTCACAGTCAAACTCTTTTTGCCCCTGCAGTCAAACTCTTTGTGCCTTCACAGTCAAACTCTTTTTGCCCTCATAGTCAAACTCTTTCTGTCTTCACAGTCAAACTCTTTCTGCCCTCATAGTCAAACTCTTGCTGCCCTTACGGTCAAACGCTTTGTGCCTTTACAGTCAAACTCTTTTTGCCTTCACAGTCGAACTCTTTTTGCCCCTGCAGTCAAACTCTTTTTGCCTTCACAGTCAAACTCTTTCTGCCCTCACGGTCAAACTCTTTCCGCCCCTGCAGTTAAACTCTTTCTGTTCTCACGGTCAAACTCTTTCCGCCCCTGCAGTCAAACTCTTTCTGCCCTCACGGTCAAACTCTTTCTGCCTTCACGGTCAAACTCTTTGTGCCCTCACGGTCAAACTCTTTCTGCCTTCGCCGTCCAATACTTTCTGCCCCGCGATTGCATTTTCCCCGTCATTTATTCTTCCAAACACTCGTTTCCTTTCATTCTAATTGCCAACCTTTCTCACTCTACGCATTCGGTCACGACCACCCAGAATTTCTCAGTCGCACTATTTTCTCAAATTCTCATCTTTCACGCCTTGGAAACATTCGAGCCCAAACATTCTACGTTCGCACGACAATCGCCCAACTCAAGTACTCTTCAGACGTTTCCCAAACTCACATCCGCTCGATCGCATTCCTACATTAACGATCGAAATGTTACTTTCAAGTTTCCCCGGGAAGGTTATAGAAAACAAACCCGTAGCGATGATTACATCTACAACGACTACGAAGAAGAGGAGGGGAGCAAGGCTAACAGGACATCGACGATAACGCGACTCATGAATTGGCCGGAAGCTAAGGAACTAACCCCCCAGCTTAAGGTTGCTGCAGATTCTCCTGGGGACGTCGAGATCATCGTCTTTCGAGGACGAAGAAGCTTGCGAGACACAGCAGAATAAAACGAGTGGCGAGGGGTGAGCGAGAGAGAGGGTGAGAGAGAGAGGAGGAGAGCGGCGCGAGACCGTCGTAATATCACAGGCAATTTCCTGAAGGAATTTGATCGGTTCCTATATCGCCGGGAATATTTTTCCCCGTCATTTATTTTTTGAAACGTCTCGCGAAGCTGCTACGATCTTATCGTACCTATCTACGCGAATATGTACGCCGCCATGCTGCCACCGTGAACGCGAGCGTGAGTAGATTTATAGAGCGACAAAGTTCTCCCTTCGACGAAGCTGTTCGTTTTTACCCGATGACACCGTTATCGACAACATTTCCAAAGTGTCCGATAACAGCTGCAACATTCGAATCCTAGAACTCCATGAATATTTGTTTTGTGTGCATTGCAGCGTCGGCAGTATTAGCGACGATTAAACAACGCGTATAACTAGAGTGATAGAGTGGACTGTATCTAAATGAACGATTGCGACTTCGGATGTACTAGGCATTGTTTTAGATGTAAAGTGTTTCAACGTTGTGACGAGAGTGTTTCTTCGAAGACACTTCATATTTTACAAAAACTCGGAATGGGCGTACAATATTTGGCTATAGGTGAGGGAAAACGATCTACTAATTTCTTATTGGCTAGCTATGTTCGAGTGGAAGTGGTAAGATCTGTGACGTTGAAGGGTTTTTCCCAAAAGACCACAGCGAGTAATAGACCTAAGGAGTACCTTGAAATGAATGAAAACTGCAAACAAAGACTCTACGGCTAAAGTTAAGGGTTCTGACACCAGATGTGACTTGACCATAAACCAAGGAAAAAACAGGCTGGAATGTAATGGCTCCTTGGGTCCTATTTCTGCAACGACTAACGAACTATGGGTTGTAAAACGGCAAAGGTTTTCTAAAGAAACTAAAAAATACATTAAGCTATTGTAATATTAGAAACTAGACTTATCCTCTTATTTTATGTGCTTTTCAAGACCTAACAATATTCATTAATTTAATTATTTGCAGTAGTATTTCATTTCAGTTTCACCGTTAGGTTTTCGTTCGCGCGATCAACATTTAATACGTGGTCGAATTTGCTTTATCAATTTTTGCCAGATATTTAGATAGTTATCTGGTTGAGAAAATTCTGCGCTTAATATTTTCAATTTGTCTGCACGATGGAAATTCATTGTAACGGATAAAGGATTTTACATGCCGTTGGTTGAAACGCGTTATTTGATACGACATTCCTGATTTCGCGGTCCTTTCTCTTCGCAACCGTCGGAGCGTGGGTGACCTTTGCCTCGAAATATAAGAAAATTTTCCGAAGGTATGCTCCTCAGGTATGTTTCTACCGTCGAGGTAATCGTAAAGGTAACCCCCATCTATCTGCGATGCCTTTCCCCTTTATCAAGCGATCCTTGATATCTATTAGGTTGTTCGGAAAGTAATTTCGTTTCCTTTTATGATATGTCGAGCTTTGAGATTAAACCTAGCCGTTTCAAATGATCATGAACGGTCGAATTCGATAAATTTAATCTCTTAGCGATCTCACGAGTTGTTATTCGCCGATTTGCATCAATTAATGCCTTTATTGTGTCTTCATCAGCCTCAACTGGCCTTCCAGAACGTGGTGCATCTTCAACATCAAAATTGCGGGATCGAAATTTTGTAAACCAGTTTTGACACTGGGGTTCTGTCAATACATCTTCTCCATACACAACGGATAATTTTTTCCTTGCTTGAACAGCATTTTTACCTTTTCGATAGTAGAAAAGTGAAAAATGCCGAAAATGTTGCTTTTTACTTTCCATATTTGATAGGGCACCAACCAAAAACCATTGGGTAGAATCAATCGAAACTTTTCACAAGCAAGCCTTGCTATATATGCTGTCAAAATATATAATGACCATGCGGCTTAAGTGTGAAATTGACTACGAAAAAATACAATTAAGCCCTGTGTTATGAAAAAACGAAACTACTTTCCGAACAAGCCAATACTTAGAAAAAATAGTGGTCTGAAACAAACGAATCTTCGGCGACATAATTTGCTTTCTGCCCTTAATTATCTTGGTGAATGCTGCTCTCGGATATTAATGTATCTTCAATAAACGTTTAATTATTACAGTTCAGATCGACATCATAGCACGCACTCGAAACATAAATACTGAGTAACAGCAGCTGAATAATTATTCCTACTGTTACCTCGAATTTAGAATAAACAGCAGTATTTTGATGTTCCTTGTTTCATATAGCGAGAAATACTAAAGATAATTAGACGTATGAAATAATTTTCACGTTTAAGTGTATTTCAATGTTGTTATTAGAATATACCAAAATGATGATCATTATGTTCAACAGCTTTCGATAACAATTTGTTTCTACTTCAGATTAGTCATTTTTCAAATCATTCTTATAAACAACGCGAGAACATAACGATTGCTTATGCATCGAATTAAATTGCCGATCGTATAATTCTCAGGTACACAAAATATAGTGAATAACAACTGTTGCACGATTAATCAGGCAAGTTTGAAGATCCCACGACAGAATTCTCAACATCCACCAGCGGTCCCGATGAATTTTCCTCTTGGCAAGTGAACTCCTTATCCCCGTTGCTTCTCTGGTTAGGTCCACGTATCAATGTTTGTGGCGACACTAACTAGGAGTGCATATTTGCCGTGCGGATCTCGTTTATATGCAGTCCAAGTTGGCCAGACGAAGAGGCACTTACTCCGACCACCGCTCCATCTCTGCTTCAATGGAACTATGTCATGCTTGCCAAACTGTTTGAGTAGCCCGTCGAGAATATATCGAAGGAATCCCGATCCTTGTTATAACTACTTACACCAACCGAATTCGCTTGTACCCTTTAGGATTGGGTCTGCCGGTTAATTACAATCAGGACCGAGTAATTACTTCCAAAAGAATCGAATTCGGTTTGGAGTATCGGAAAGTTACCTCTCTCGTTTCGAAAATAGCTTGCAAAATATAAAGAGATGTTTCTCAGTCGTGTGTACCCTTATACGGTGACTGTGTAAAACCAGTTCGGGGTTCCTTCACCCTCCATTGGTGTTTGCGTGCGGCATCAAAGGTGGTGAACGTGAAACAACTTCTTTCGTTCTCGTTAAACGCGACAAGCGTGATCCGGATCGTTAGCCTACGAATTACTACGTATATTGGGTTGGAGGGAAAGTTCTGTCGTATTTTAAATAGGCAGGTAATTTTTCTTGTAAATAAAAAAACATCTGGATAGTGAGTCATTGGGAATTTTTTTTGT
>JAOPTO010001402.1:0-39369 GCA_033822845.1 Tetrapedia diversipes | reverse complement strand
GAAGGTTTTCTGCTTCGTCCTCCTTGTCGCGAGAGCATCCAAAGCCGAAAAAGGAGACGAAAGAAGGAAAGCGGCCTCGCGAACGAATGAAAGAACGAGAGGATCGAATGAGTTGGGACATCGGGAGAACGGAAAAGCGTGGTAAAATGAGATAAAAAGTGGAGGAAAACGGATAAGGAGCGGGTAAACAGAGGAGCGTGATGAAACGAGGTGAAAGAGGATAAAAATGGATAAAGAGCGAGGAAAGCACGAAACGGGAAGGTTTTCTGTTTCGTCCTCCTTGTCGCGAGAGCATCCAAAGGCGAAAAAGGAGACAAAAGAAGGAAAGTGGCCTCGCGAACGAATGAAAAAACGAGAGGATCGAATAAGTTGGGACAGCAGGAGAACGGAAAAGCGTGGTAAAATGAGATAAAAAGTGGAGGAAAACGGATAAGGAGCGGGTAAACAGAGGAGCGTGATGAAACGAGGTGAAAGAGGATAAAAATGGATAAAGAGCGAGGAAAGCACGAAACGGGAAGGTTTTCTGTTTCGTCCTCCTTGTCGCGAGAGCATCCAAAGGCGAAAAAGGAGACAAAAGAAGGAAAGTGGCCTCGCGAACGAATGAAAAAACGAGAGGATCGAATAAGTTGGGACAGCAGGAGAACGGAAAAGCGTGGTAAAATGAGATAAAAAGTGGAGGAAAACGGATAAGGAGCGGGTAAACAGAGGAGCGTGATGAAACGAGGTGAAAGAGGATAAAAATGGATAAAGAGCGAGGAAAGCACGAAACGGGAAGGTTTTCTGCTTCGTCCTCCTTGCCGCGAGAGCATCTAGAGGTGAAAAAGGAGGTGAAAAGAGGAAAGTGGCCCCGCGAACAAATGAAAGAACGAGAGGATCGAATAAGTTGAGACAGCGAAGGGAACGGCGAAAATGAGATGAAAAGTGGGGAAACAGAAGAGCGTGGTAAAATAAGGTGAAAAACGGAAAAAGACGGGTAAGAAGCGGGGAAACGGAGGAGCATGGTAAAACGAGGTGAAAAGAGGATAAAAACGGATAAGGAGCGAGGGAAGCGCGAAACGGGCGGGTGGGATGAAAGGAGGGGAAAGGAGGGGGCAGGGGGAGGGGAAAGAGTTATGATTGTGGCCAAGTTCTCGCGCTCGAGAAGCCTCGGAAGACTTTTGACGACGCGAGACAAGGGAGTATAAATGTACTCGCAGTTCATCCTCGACGGCCACTTCACCGAGAGAACTGGAGGACCGCGGCATAAATCAAACTTACTTTTTGCCGGAACCGCTGTCGCCCTAAAAATGGTGAACTTTGGCCGTTCTTGTGTCCCGTTCGACCGCTTTCTCGCGAGAGATTGCGACGGAGCTGGGGGAATTAACACTAAACGTACCAAGTGGGGTCAAATTACCCCTTTTCAAAATTTACTTTATAAATTCATTGTTATTTCTTTCGTTCATCCGACTTTCTGTAAATTCTTATATTGTCTAATTATTCAATTTCTCGTTTTTCGTTTTTTTCTTTGTTTTTCGAATTTTACAATCTCTGTGGTAGAAGAATAACGTTTTGTGTTTGTGTTTCAAGATTAAATTAAAATTAACGTAAACTATGTATATTATGCACGATTCGAGAATTAATCGATAAGAATAGAGTACACGAATGTGTTAAATGAAATTTAAATATCATCGTGGTAAGTCGATGTAATTCTTGTTGTGACGCGAAATTGTATTTCTGTAAATTCTTATATTGTCTAATTATTCAAATTCTCGTTTTTCGTTATTTTTCTTAGCTTTTAGAATTTTACAAATCTCTGTGGGAGAAGAATAACATTTTGTGTTTGTGTTTCAAGATTAAATTCAAATTAACGTAAACTATGTATATTATGCACGATTCGAGAATTAATCGATAAGAATAGAGTACACGAATGTGTTAAATGAAATTTAAATATCATCGTGGTAAGTCGATGTAATTCTTGTTGTGACGCGAAATTGTATTTCTGTAAATTCTTATATTGTCTAATTATTCAAATTCTCGTTTTTCGTTATTTTTCTTAGCTTTTAGAATTTTACAAATCTCTGTGGGAGAAGAATAACATTTTGTGTTTGTGTTTCAAGATTAAATTCAAATTAACGTAAACTATGTATATTATGCACGATTCGAGAATTAATCGATAAGAATAAAGTACACGAATGTGTTAAATGAAATTTAAATATCATAGCTGTGAGTCGATGTAATTCTTTTTGTCACGCGAAATTGTATAATGTTGCTGTAAAAGTTTCGAAAGAATTTTATGGTACTAAACTTTTCTCTCTTGACTTCACTTCCAAAGTTCTCCATGCGTAGTTTTAAAACTGAGAATGACCAGGCTCCAACTTCTTAAACGATGAAATATCGCTTAGAGAAGTAATGGGGTAATGAAAAATATCGACACAGCATGACCAAAGTGCTCGGAAACGTTGTTGCTAAAATAAAGGTCAAAAGACTGCATACAAATTCTTAAATAAGGAACAAATTATTTTCCAACAATACGTATAAAACAAGAATATTTCCAAAATTAGAAATAACTTTTATACAGTGAATGTAATTAATATGCTTGAACGTTTAAATTAAATTTATTGTTATTGTTATTTATTGTATAAAGTTATTGTTTAAAATTATTTTTATTTAATTTAAATTAAATTTACTGCACGAATTAAAACAATATACTTGACGGTAAAATTACCAGTAGGTATCTAAAATTGAAAATTCTGTTTTTATAAAAACGACAAGCTAATCCTTTCACTTGATACGTGTGTGATAAAACTTTAAAAACAACATAGATAAAGGGAGGAAGAAAAAACATATATATACAGTGGCTCCAAAAAGTATTCATACACTATGTCACAAATAAATTCGTTTAACCCTGAAATTCTGAATCTGATAGAAGTATTTGATAAAACTTTGTGGGTATGTAGATCATAATAGTATACGTATGAATTAATCTCTTCTTTTCATCTAAATGCCATTTTAAAGGGGTGAAACCAGCGTTGAAGTTTCTGAGTTTTCTCTCATTTTTTAAAGATAACTTTGTAATGGTACTTGCTGAAGCAAAACCTTTCAAATAGAAAATGTTTAATTTTTAATACCCTATCGCCCTGCCATAAAAAAAGAACACAGAAAAGCTTATATTCAAAGCGTGAAAAATCGCTGAAACTTTGAGATTCGTTATCAGCCCCCTTAAAAGATATTTTGCCGCCAAAAAAATTGTTCCACGCAGGATACACCATGCTCTGTACACGCATAAAGTTTCATTGAAATCAGAATTTCAGAAGTAGATGAATTTCCTTATAATACGGTGTACGAATACTTTTTGGAGCCACTGTACATATATATATATATGATTTCAAGGGAAACAATGTTTTAAATCGAATTGAAAAACTGGTTTTTACGTCTGCGCCCAACGTATCTCTCAGCGGGCTGACTCGACCAAAATGGACAAATCCTCGTTTGACATCCTATATATCCCACTGTGACAAAATAATACATTCGACGGAGAAAAAGTCTTGATTTATTAAATTCCGTGTAACTCACCGAGCTCGTCGTGGTTTACGTAATTTAAACAAAAAAATTCGCGTCCGCATAGGTGAAGCGCGCAATAAAATATTCTTCAATTTCTGTTTCCTTGTAGCGTGACATTTCCGGTGAAATGTGTATCGTAGCCCGCAAGCAAAGAAGATTAATATTTTCCGTGGCATCACAACCGGACCACGGATTCGTATGCGTTCGCGAATAATTTGAATATCTGAAAAGTTATAGAGCTCACTTTCTGCAGAATATTCAATATGTGAATTGACTCGAAGCACAAATTAGAATATCTAGGTCGTAAAACTGTTTTTTTTTTTAGTTTAGATTCCAATTCTAACAGGTCGAAAGCAAATAGGTTACAAAAACGGAATAATAATAATAATAATAATTAATTCAAGAAGTTAGAGAGAGAGAAATAATTTAAACGTGTGAAAAATTACAGAGCTCACTTTCTGCAGAATATTCAACATGTGAATTGACTCGAAGCGCAAATTACAATATTTAGGTCGTAAAACTTTATTTTAGACCCATTTCTAATAGGTCGAAAGCAAACAGGTTACAAGAACGGGATGATAACAATAATAGTAATAGATTCAAAATGTTAGAGAGGGAAAGAATTAATAAAGAGAGAGAAAAATAATTTAAACGTGTGAAAAATTACAGAGCTCACTTTGTGCAGAATATTCAATATGTGAATTGACTCGAAGAGCAAATTAGAATATCTAGATCGTAAAACAGTTTTTTTAGTTTAGACCCCATTTCTAATAAATGTAAAGCAAATAGGTTACAAGAACGGAATAATAATAAATTCAAGAAGTTAGAGACAGAGAAATAATTTAAACGTCTGAAAAATTACAGAGCTCACTTTATGCAAAATATTCAATATGTGAATTGACTAAAATCGCAAATTATAGTATTTAGGTGATAAAACAGTTCTTTACTTTAAATTCCATTCCTAATAGGTCGAAAGCAAACAGAACAGAATACCAATAATATTAATAATAGATTCAAGAAGTTAAAGAAAGAAAGAAAAATCTTTAGAATAAATTCTCGCAGAATTTGAAATATTTACTGCAAAAAAGAAAAAGTTGAAATTGTTTCCATCGAGTCTTCATTAAGCATTTACACGTCACACAAAAACTAGCGCTTTACCGCGGCTAAAATCAAATGCCTCCGTTCTCTTACGCCATACGGAAATCGCACAGAGAACCCCTTCAACGTGTTCAATACACAAATTCGCATTATCCACGCGCGGCAACCCGAAATCTCGTTCGATCGTAAAAAAATCGTGCAGAAATGAGAAACGAGTGAAAGCGCCGGTGCTCCGTTCGCTCCTCCCGTCCTCAGGCTCTCGTTCTTCCCCTTTCTTCCTGGCGCCCGAATATGAATAACGTCGAGCGGGGATCTAGGGAATTTTATTTCGCCGCGATGCTATTACGAGACTCGCTGAAAAAGGTGTAGCAGGAACACCGACCGCTTCTACAGCGAGCCAGGGAGCCAGAGGCGTTCGTTCTCTCGAGCCATGAAGAGGTAGGGGGGGAAAGGGAGGGATTGTTCATGAAAATTCATACTAATAACGATAATTCAAATTTTGAGCTTGAACCCGGTAATTCGGCCAGAGCGAAGACGGTGGCCGGGGCAAGAAGAAGGGCAAGGAGGCCATGACCTCTGCATTAGGGGGAGAGATCGTTAAGACGGAATCGATCGATATCTCGCGGCGAAGGCGTGAAAATTGAGGCTATGAACGAGCCAGGGAAACAAGAGCAAATCGAGAGCATCCGGAGGGATCGCGGTATTGTGCGCGAGATACGCTCGGGAGGAGACTCTGCACTTTGGTACTTTTCACAAATTTCCGGATGCAAATAGTCGTGTCTAAAAGTTTCACTGATGTTCAGCTGGATTGAAGTAAATTTTTAATTTTTCGTTTAACTTGAATGTTTTGTGGTTGAGAAGTTTTGGAGATGAAGGGTTGCCTCTCGAGTGCGAAGGGTTAAATTTTGAAAATGTTCGAACTCAAAGGGTTAAACAGTCGTATAAGTAAATTTTAGTATATTGCTGAACTGAATGGAATCAAATTCAATATGAATAAATCTTATTAAATATTTTACAATTGAAAACCTTAGTCGCCTCTTGAGTCCAAAGGGTTAAATTTTGGAAATGTTTATACTCAAAGGGTTAAACAATCGTATAAGTAAATTTTAGTATAATGCTAAACTAAATGAAATCAAATTCAATATGAGTGAATCATATTAAATATTTTACACTTGTAAATCATTGAAGCTAGTATCATTGGACGACTATGAGTCGCCTCTTGAGTACAAAGGGTTAAATTTTGCAAATGTTCAAGCTCAAAGGGTTAAGTAGTTGTATAAATAAATTTTAGTATAATGCTAAACTAAATGAAATGAAATTCAATATAAGTGAATCTTATTAATCATTTTACTCTTGAAAATCTTTGAAGCTAGTATCATTGGACGACTATGAGTCGCCTCTTGAGTACAAAGGGTTAAATTTTGCAAATGTTCAAGCTCAAAGGGTTAAGTAGTTGTATAAATAAATTTTAGTATAATGCTAAACTAAATGAAATGAAATTCAATATAAGTGAATCTTATTAATCATTTTACTCTTGAAAATCTTTGAAGCTAGTATCATTGGACGACTATGAGTCGCCTCTTGAGTACAAAGGGTTAAATTTTGCAAATGTTCAAGCTCAAAGGGTTAAGTAGTTGTATAAATAAATTTTAGTATAATGCTAACCTAAATGAAATGAAATTCAATATGAATAAATCTTATTAAATATTTTACAATTGAAAATCTTAGAAGCTAGTATTATTGGATGACTACGAGTCGCCTTTCTAGCGCAAAGGGTTAAATTAACCCTTTGCAGTTGCATTTCGTCCATACTCCGGTGTCGTGTTGGGTTTCAAAAACTTAATTTGAAAATTTGCACACTAGATGGCAAACGATTGTTGATAATGAGGGTGATTACATCATTGATTAGAAATAAAAACTCATTCAAAATTTATGTGTTTAAACTTAACATAAGAAAACGACATTACTTTCCGGTCCTCGTAACATTTCTCAGGCATGAAACTATTTATTTCATCTTTCTGTTAATTCTGAAATGAATTTTCAGTAACGCGACGACACCATAATCTTTAACGTTCCTGTAACTCATACTTACGTAACTGCTCGCATAGTATCCTGCTTGCCACTAGTTTATGATGCATATAAATCTTTCTTGTGCTCGCTTCCGCCGAAACTGCAAGCTCATCGATATCTCGAACGTTGTAAAGCAATACATCGAAGTTGGTGGTTATTATACGAGCGAGTGGATATTGGACACTGATTGGTGAATCGAACTTCGTTAAGCAATCAGTTATGAAATCCGAGTATCGAAAGAAGCGCAACAGCTACGCTTTACGTGTTACGATCTACAACAGAGCAGGAAATGAAAAAATGGTTTTAGCGAGAAAGGATTTCGTTTAAACATGAGAAAGTTAATTGCTTAATGTTATTCAAGCTAATAATGTACGAGACAATTCGTGCAGACTTGTAAAATAAAAGTATTCCCTGCTTAATCTTGAAATATAAAAATTTACCATGTCACTGATCAAGTAATTTTAATTATTTTTCTGCGTTCCTTAAATACAAAGTGGTGTTTTATAAAGCAGTATAAATAATTGATTATTCCTTTTAAATGTAGCTTTGGTAAATTACTGCTGTACACAGCTGGGATACTGAAATTGAGTAATTTTGTAAATTTAAATATTTACAAATAAGCAGATTATCTTATTAATTTGAACGATTTAGTCTTTTTTTTTCAATATGACACCTGTTCGTTACTTGAGACGTAGTCAAAGATAGTATACAAATTTAAATATTTACAAATAAGCAGATTATCTTATTAATTTCAACGATTCAGTCTTTTTTTTCAATGACACCTGTTTGTTACTTGAGACGTAGTCGAAGATAATATACAAATTTAAATATTTATAAATAAGCAGATTATCTTATTAATTTGAACGATTTAGTCTTTTTTTTTCAATGACACCTGTTTGTTACTTGAGACGTAGTCGAAGATAGTATACAAATTTAAATATTTACAAATAAGCAGATTATTTTATTAATTTGAACGATTCAGTCTTTTTTTTCAATATGAAACCTGTTTGTTACTTGAGACCTAGTCGAAGATAATATACAAATTTAAATATTTACAAATAAGCAGATTATCTCATTAATTTCAACGATTCAGTCTTTTTTTTTCAATATGACACCTGTTCGTTACTTGAGACGTAGTCAAAGATAGTATACAAATTTAAATATTTAGAAATAAGCAGATTATCTTATTAATTTGAACGATTTAGTCTTTTTTTTTCAATATGACACCTGTTCGTTACTTGAGACCTAGTCGAAGATAGTATACATCGATGGAGAATACTTCAAGCACTAATAAATATCCTGATAAACGTCGCAGAATCATGAAGATTAGAAACATTTAAGCCATTGCCCAGGTGACAATGTACTTAGGAAATAGCATCCTAAAATTTTAAACTACTCGAAAGTGTTTCAACTTTCATCCTATATGCAACGTAAACTCGTTTTCAGAATGCGCCACTAAACGCCGGGTCCCTCTCTTAACTTTCATATAAATTATGACCGCAATAAAGACTTTTAACGCTCCATTGATCGCTTTTGGGCTAACGAAAATTAATAAGTTACCGGGAAAGATCGTTTATCGAACAAACATAAAACTTCAGTCGAGATGGTTTATCGTTAAAGAATCCATTTGCTAAAATTTGTTTGGTTTTACCTTTCACTGAGAAGTAAAGGAAGAAACGTTTAATCAATCACACTGTTCGATATTTTATTAAAAAGTCTGTTTCACGATATGTATCATAATAACTGCAAAAGTTTTGTCAGTTTTAACACGTTCGTCGCCATATTTGGGTGACGCTCTTTTTCGTAAAATTAAATAGGATTTCAAGTTGGAATTTTAAAAGGAATTCAATGGAACAAGCATTGAAGCATAGTATATATAAATATAAAATACATAAAATAAAGATAGAAAGTTAAAACTTTTGTTGATTTTATATTTTTTTACCCCAATTTTATATGCAATCGGATTTGGATCCAGCAAAGAAACTCAGTCGAATCATGCCGGGCGACGAACGTGTTAAGTGAGAACAGTATTTTTATTTGACTATTACACATTTACATACCGTTCAATGATTCATGCATCCATGACTGAACAGGAAAGCTATTAATTCATACAGGTCAATGAAGAATGTAATATAAAAACTTAATGACATAAATGAATTAACGTTCGTTAACATAAGAGTGTCTAAGTAATAAGATATCAAATATGTGCACACGCATATTTAGACAATAAAATGGTAGATAATAAAATACCATAATAGATAATAAAATGGCGAATTTTTCGCTAACTCTTAGCTCTGCTTATTACCTACGTATTCTTTAAAATTATCGCCAATTAATCTACAAGAATGTTACTTGCCCAGATGGAAAAGCTAGTTCAACATTCAAATTCGCTTAATATTTCCCGTTTCTGCGCTTTTTAGAAACCCTTTGGTTAAATTCTCCGATTTAAAGTATACAGTCGGACGCATAAGTGTTCGTTCGCCTAACAAAAATACATATATGCAATTCAACGATTTCTAAAAATATTAACTTATTCTATATTAATAAAGATCAGCTTTTGTGTTTTTCATTTAAGTTTCATATAGCTATGTATTTTCTCTGCTTTACTTATATACTGTATCGAATGCGATAAGTGGACGAATACTTATGCGACCGACTGTACTTTAAATTAACTTGTTAGCTATGTAGCCCTGTTTAAAAGTATCTACGGTTGTGTGCAGCAACAATTAAGAGATGACAATGCCTTAAATTTACAAATGTGTTTTAATTCTCGGTGAAATTTTTATCTAAGTAACAAATGATAATTACAGTCGAATGTATAAGTATTCGTCTACCTATCGTGCTTGGGTCGTATAGTAATAAACAAAAATGCATACATGCAATTGTGATCAACGATTTCTAAGAATATTAACTTATTCTACATTAATAAAAATCAGCTTTTGTGTTCTTCATTTAAGTTTCATGTAGCTACGTACAGTAATGGACAAAAGTTTAACACCAAAGGGTTAAAGAAAACAAATTAATTAATTAATAAGGTATATATAATAAGGATAAATAAAATTCGTATTCTATGCTAATCGATAAATAGTGTTCTACCATATTGATGATAAAAATAAGTATACGAACAATATTTGCATACCATAAAACTATATTTTACATCGTCCTGTCATCTTAAACTTTTGTCCGCTACTCTATTTTCTGTCCTTCGCTTATTATACTCTACCGAGCGCGACAAGTGAACGAATACTTACGCGACCGACTGTACATTTCGTTGAATCCACGCAAACGAAGTTTTACGAAGTTCCTGCTTGCATTTTTTTTTTTTTACTCGAGCAAGTGGTTATAAATTTTGATGCGTAAAAATTAGGTAAGCGTCCTCGTTCCGCCGTCTCCGTGTAAATTCGTAACGCGGCAAAAAGTAGAACAGATTTGAAATCAAGACAAATGGATCGCCATTAAAACGCAGTTTCCTCCGCCCCCTCTCCCTATCTACCCCCAACCCCCCCTGGTTAACACCCGCTTTGGTTCGAGTTCTCTTGCATCCCTGCGAAAAATAAAAATTATGTTCCCTATACATGGTTTTGTGCGAACCGCGTCGGGATAAATCTCCGCGAAAGGGATTAATTAATTTCAACTGAAATTATTTTAATGGCGGCTGCAATTTCTCCGCGAAGTGTGCATTCAAATGCCAAGCCTTAAACTGTGTTACGCTTTTCACCGTGCGAAACAAGTACAATTACAATTCGCAATTATATTACGCGTGCTGGTGGGACACGTTGACGAATATTACGATTCAATTAGAAAGTGTAAACTCGTTGGAATCTATTTAGAAAGCCGTTCGGAGACGGTTGCGGCAGAAATTGTTATCTTTTACTATAACTGGCTATACTTTTACACGATTTTACAGTTACAATTAGCAATCATTGTGGGTAGTAAAAATGCTTTGTTTCATTAATATATATATTTTAATTGTAAATCACTTCAGAACACGTGCACTCACACTTTACGGACACTCTCGACTCTTTTGCACCACATACCGCACGCACGCTCTCCTATCCAGCTTCTTTTTGTCTCTCTCTCTTTCTCTTTCTTTCTCTCTCTGCCCCCGAAAAATGCAGAGTGCGCAAGAAGGTGTATTCTATTGTAGGCGTTCTTTGACGCGGCGCCGAAAACAAAACACGACACCGAAAGAAAATGCAGCGACTCCTTGAAGTTGCATTCGCGGGTAACCCGAAACGCCGAAAGAAAGGAATCGGCAATTGTTATTCGAGATCTCCCTTTCTCGATGCCGTGGCGGGAGAAAAAGATTGAAGGCAGTCTTGATTTGGCGAATGTAGAGGAACGGTCGTGGCCGTTTAGGAATAAAGTAATTTTACGTTCTTTTACATTTTATTCATTATTTCCCGGCTTCCCCTCCCTCCTACACTATGAAGGTATAAGAATGTATAATTCATTACTGATAGAGGTAAAACGCTGCGAAACATCAGTTTCGACTTATGGCAAAAGAATATATTGTATCGATCATCAGATAATGGGCTAAATGTAAAATGTATTATAAATAGCTGAGAAAGCTAATAAATATCAATCAATCAATCAATAAATCTCTCTCTCTCTCTCTCTCTCTCTTATACTAAACCACACTCATATTCACACATCCATCAATAAAAATAACCTCACAATTATAGGATCTTTGTAACGATTAAATTGCAATTAACCCTGCTAATTTTGCTGCAATCAGTCGTTTCCTAGTTTCATTAAAAGAAACTTCGAATTTGCCGAAAAATGGTTGTTAAGCTGCAAAATTGAAAGGATACAGCTATTAATAACAGTTTCTTCATTTATCGTATATAATTAATGAGATTTTTTAGTGAAATGGTAACACGTCTGGGAGAAAAATGTCCGAAAGGCCGCGCAGCAGGGTTAAATAAGTTGCTTCACTGAATGCCAGTTTCCACGTTGTGAATTACTTTCTGTTTGCGTTCTTTAAAAACAGGGTTTATACATTTGCGCCGATCAATATTCCCACGACTTCTTTTCCACACGATTTTCTTTCACTCGATACGCTTTCGCCGAGTAAAAAGAAGGTCAAGTGTGTTTATAAAACATTGTAACAAGGATTATTATTGTGGTCAGAGGTAACCTGGTAAAAATTATGATTTTGCTTAGAAATATTATAACAACAATTTAAAGTGTTTTCAAATAATTTCAAGAACAAGTAGAGAAATAAACATTTTAGCTGTGCATGTGAAGAAAAGTGATCGAACAATCGTGGAATCATTAAAAGCCTGCTCAAATGCAATTAAACAAAATGAATTGATATTTATTCATCGTTAAGTAAAAAGCGGCAATATTTATGCAAATATCTTAAAGTTTCCACTGAAATAAAATGCTTAAAAATCGTTTCACCGAACTTTCTATCGAAATACTCGAGAATCGTTTGACCCGTGCTTAAACCGGAAGTCCAAGCCGAAACTACAATGTAACCACGCATGAATTTTCTGTCAAATAATAACACGGCGTAAGCCGGAGTAACAGGAACTTTTAAGAACCCATAAACCGAACCGTAACATAAAGTGCGCACGCAGAAAATGAAGGAAAAGAGGAAGAGTATAAACTTGCATTATGATGCACGTAGGAAAAATTTAAATTGGTCAAGGGATGCGGCGATATTAACCCCATTCGACCCATAATGCCACCGGGTGGCCACACGAAATTCATATGTATCTTTCTTCGTACGTGATCCGCCTCTTGAGCCGATCTATAGGATTTTCTTTCGTATTTCCTCCACGTTACTGCCTCCATAGAATTAGCGATACTTTTCCTATAAATACAGCGAATTCGTGACGCGTTCCACTTCCTTTAGTTCTATATACGTTGTTCCTTTCTTCCTACATTCATGTTCCTCTTGTAACTAATGAAATTAATATCGTCTTGCATTTAGATGTGATGTAACGAAAATTATGAGATAATGTTTAGAAATATTACAGTGAACATTTAAAATATATTCAGTGTTTCCAAGAATGTGCAAAGATTCAGATTTTAGCTACGTTTGTGGATAAAAGTAATAAATTAAACAAAAATGAAACTTTTCCTATAAATAATTCGTAATGAATTTCATTTCCTTTCTTCCTATATCCATTGTTCCTCTTGTAATTAATGAAATTAATATCGTCTTGCACTTAGATGCGATGTAACGAAGATTATGATCGTGTTTAGAAACATTATAGTGAAAATATATTCAGTATTTTCAAGAATGTACAGAGATACGAGTTTTAGCTACGTTTGTGGATAAAAGCGATAAATTAAACAAAATTGCGGAATTACTAAGATATTTCCTTCATGTTACATCTATAGGATTAGTAATAATTTTCCTCTAAATACATCGAATTCGTAATGAATTTCATTTTATTTCTATATCCATTGTTCCTCTTGTAATTAATGGAATTAATATAGTGTTGCATTCATATGCGATCTAACGAAGATTATGATCGTGTTTAGAAACATTATAGTGAAAATATATTCAGTATTTTCAAGAATGTACAGAGATAGGGATTTTAGCTACGTTTATGGCTAAAAGTGACAAATTACACAAAAATATGGAATTACTAAGAAACATTTCTTCCTATTTCTCGTACGGTGAAACTCCTCATATATGAATACCCATTTTCTGAATATTGTATCCAAAAATTCTGTTATCCAAATAGTGTGATATCTAATAATAGTTCTTTGTCTTAAAAAAAGACAAATTTAAAAAATTGTAGAATTTATCAGTAAAAGAGATGCATGGGATACATAAACATCTAAATAAATTATTAACCTTTTTAATATTCATTTGAATAAACAAAAATTTAGTACAAGAAAAGATAATTGTTCTATTTGCTCGAAAATTCTTTTATCTGAGGCACTTTTGCCTCCTTATTAGTTCGCATAGGAGAGATTCTATTGTAGTGGCACTTTTCCTATAAATACAACGAATTCGTGACGCGTTTCACTTCCTTTCTTCCTGTATCCATTGTTCCCTTTGTAATTAATCGAATTAATACCGTGTTGCGTTCGAATGCTGCAACAAATTTCCTTGCAACCCGTTATGCAACCAGAGAATGAAAATGATTGTTTAAACCGGTTTCTTTGAGGGCATTATAATGTTTCGAGCATAAGTTGCTGGCAGCTATTTCCTCGTTGGCGTTCGTGGTAACAATACTTATTTCTCATTCGATGAACCCTTTCAAAGTGCAATAAAGTGACGACGAATACAAAAGCAACAGCTTAAGAATGCCTATATTAATAATAAAAGAAAATCACTAATGTGCATTATTTGAAGCATGCGGCCACACCAGGATTACTCATGAATATTTACTAAGAAAAAAGGAACCACCAATCTGCAATACCTGTCGTACCAAAATTACTGTTCACCACCTTCTATACGATTGTATAAAATTCGAAGCCTATAGGAAAAAGCATAAAATTATCCCCCACACGGCACTGACTTCAGAAAAGAATATAAAAAATACATTGGAATATCTATTCGACTCCGACTTAACTAACAAAATCTAACCCACTATTAAACCGTCGCTAATGACCTGGTAGTCGATGCGACGTTAAACACTCACATAAAAAAAAAAAGAAAAAAAAAAAAATGTGATCAAAGAATCGTATAAACCACTGTTTACGAGTTTGCCTGAGGTTATTCAACGAAAATGGAAATATTGCTATACGAAAATGTGTAACTTTTTCACTAGAAATTTTTGTGAAAGAAAGTATTATATCGGTTAGTTGAGGAAAATCTGTTTTTGATATTTATTCTTTCTTTTTGTCTTAAAGAAAGACAATTTAAAATTATTTCTGTCCAAAAAGAAATAAAATTTTATAAAATCATCGACAAAGTTTTTTACGCTTCGAAACTTCTATCAGATAACTTTCCTTATAACTAATTTTAACGTGTATGTCAAAGCATCACTCCTCTTCTGATAAAATGCGAAAATAAATCAGATATAAGGGAATAAAGAACGAAAGTGTTAATTTAACTAAGCTATTCACTATTCTGTATATAACTCTCTTTGCGATAAATATAACATATTTTGCAATTGCTTAACGAAGAATAAATTCATAATTTATTAACATTTTTACGAGGAACCACGTCTTTTGACAAATTAATATAATAAAATTAACCAAGCTATTATACAACTATTATTAGTATTACTAGTATTATTGTTAGTAATGTTATTATTAGTAGTAGTAGTAGTATTAATATTAGTATTATTATTAGTAGTAGTACTGTATTATTATTATTAGTAGTAGTACTGTATTATTATTATTATTATTAGTAGTAGTAGTATTGTATTATTATTATTAGCAGTAGTAGTATTAGTGTATTATTATTAGTAGTAGTAGTAGTATTATTGTATTACTAATATTATTATTATTAGTAGTAGTAGTAGTAGTAGTAGTAGTATTGTATTATTATTATTAGTAGTAAAAGTAGTAGTAGTATTATTGTATTATTATTAATAGTAGTAATAGTAGTAGTAGTAGTATCATTAGTATTATTATTATTAATAGTAGTAGTAGTAGTAGTATCATTAGTATTATTAGTATTTCTACCGAGTGTTTGCTAATGACCCTGCGAATAGTGACACTAAACACTAATTAGGAAAAAGAAGCGTATCAAATCGATCGCACTTAAATATTTTTCCTATTAAATGCCAATTATTGCCGCTATTTACGCGTGGCTGCGATACCGAGAGAATCGATTCCGGGTTGTAGACCGTTCGAGAAATAGAACGATACGAAGGGTCGAACAAAATAGTTCGCTGAAAGTCATAGTCGTGAAACGGAGGAGCGAGAGTTCGCACTTCTTGATCCCCCGAAGGTGTCGAGGGGTTTAATTTCATGGAACGTTAAATACGATCTCGAAGATGAAAGAGAAAAAGGACGAGGGAAGATTGTAGAGCGCGAGTGACGGTGGGCAAAGAGAAAGAGAGAGAGAGAGAGAGAAGTTCCAGGGAAAAAGTACAGTAAAGCGTTTCGTGGGCCTCCAGAGAATAATGACGATCATTACACAAACTTCTTGGATCGTTTATACCTACCGATGTTGTATTATTCCGATGGGTCCTTTTGTTTCCCCGAGCCAGAACTCTAATCTGTTCAACTGCTTTCCCAGTATTTTTCCTGTTTACTCCGAAATTCTCGTGCAAAAGAGATCGACGTTGAAGAAGTACGGTAGGTTGCTCGAAAAATTTCGAATAACGAAAGTAACTGTTTTAACGTGTACTATTTCTTTTTTTGTATGATAAAAATTTATTACATTTATTTATCTATTTACACAAGACGTCGTAATTATGCTCTAATAGATTTTTCGTTGCCCTAACAGAACTTCATTGTTAACATGTATGCGAGTTTGTATAAATAAATATAGTTTACTGTATTGGTGTCGCCAGTCTCGTTCTCTAAATGAAATTGACAGAAGTGAGAAGTAAATTATAATTCTAATTATGTATAGTTATAGGAATAGATTTTGTATGAATATTCCCTTTCTACAAGAATCTACGTTCTCCAATAAAATTTTGAATTCTTGAAAATCTTGAAAATCTTTTTTAGTTTCTTCTTTCGGATTTTACCGACACGAGATTGATTGATATAAAGTTTTCCAAATAACGTAACAATACAATTTGATGACAAAAGTATTCAAGGATGGATGAATTTTCAAGTAACGAAATAATCACGCTTTTTTGTGTTAAATTTAATATTTGTAAATAAATATTAAGAAGGTTAATAGTTCATTTAAATATTTATGTATGCTGTGTCCTTTTCACTGTGAGATTCCATAACTTCACAAAATAAACAACTGTTGTTATTAGATAGACTTCGTTCGTATAATAGGATACTGGGGTACAATGTTCGGATAATGGGTGTTTGGATAAGGGAGGTCCTACTATATTAACCTTTTGCACTTGAGAGGTGACTGTTAATCGTCTAATGATAATAATAATTTCAAAAATGTTCAAATTCAAAATATTCACTAAGATTCGCCTATATTATACGTTATTTAGTTTAGTTAAGTAGTAAACTAAAATTTGCATATATGACAATTTAATCTCTGAGTTTGACTAATAAACAAACTGATTAAAATCTGAAAATTTGCGAAACTGTCATTTGGTGACTGACGGTCACCTCTCGAGTGAAAAGGGTTAAAGGTATAGGAAATTTTTATTTGTCAAACAGACTTATGAAACATTTAACCCTTTGTGCTCGAGAGGTGACTATTAATCGTCTAATGATAATAATAACTTCAAAAATGTTCAAATTCAAAATATTCACTAAGATTCGCCTATATTAAACGTCATTTAGTTTAGTTAAGTGGTAAACTAAAATTTGCATATATGACAATTTAATCTCTGAGTCTGACTGATAAACAAACTAATTAAAGTCTGAAAATTTGCGAAACTATCATTTGGTGACTGACGGTCACCTCTTGAACGCAAAGGGTTAAAAGTAGGTGAATTTTCGTAGTCATCTGGTACGACAAAACTTTTTTCACGATTCTTAAGGAAGAAAACTTGTAATTATCAGCAAATATTTGATGTTAAATTAGTATTCATCAACATCAGGCTAAAATTTGCCAATAAACAGGCAGTTGCTACAGACCAGCTATCTATATAACATCATTTATTAGTAGACTGCTATTATTGGGTAAAGCCAAGTTGTTAATGGACCGTTTCTAATAGACTGTGAGTTATCAATAAGTCTTAAATTACTGCTAGGTCGCGGCTTATCAGTGGATCATAATTCACTAGCAAACACGGTTATTCGACACATCGCAACCCCTTAGTGGATTCCTACTTATGCGTGAATTATGCATATGTATTCGTGTATCCGTGATCTATTGTTGCGATACAAATTGGTCAAGTTATTGATAAATCTTGATAAACTGATTGATCCTTAATTTATTTCAAGTGTTCAGTATATTAATTACCTAAGCTTCCGTCATACGAGTTGACCAGTACAATATTTAGCATAATTTATGCTAACTTATTGTGCAAATTAATTCGACGCCTGTTTTTTGTACGAAAACCACCTTCCTAACTTTTGAATTTTTTTAAAATGAAATAAACCTTGCGATAAGCATTGATGGGTAACATCCGGTTGCAACTTAAGCTCTTGTTTAGTTTTTTCAAACGTTTTCCAAAAGTTTTCTTAGAATTTCTTGTCTGTCCTGGATGTGCTTGTCCAATAGATCAATATCTACGTTTCGAAATCTTTGAAACCACTTTTTACACGTTTTATACGTCACAGCGTCATTACCAAAAGCAGAACAAACAATTTCTTTAGTTTCAAAAACAGTTTCTTTCCGGTTCAAAGTAAAAAGAATGATGTGTATCGAATACTCCTTGTCGAACGCCAAATTGTTTACTGTTAATTATTAGGTGAAATTATACGTTGATTGATTATTACTTAGAGTATAATGTTGCTACTTTCAAATCACCATAGAGCAGAAAAGGTATTTTAATTTGAATGGAAATTACAAAGCACACCTAATACAACACAGGATTGCTGACCATATTATTATTTTTAATTCAATTAATTTAATTCTAATTTTTCTTGCCTATCCTGGACATGGCTTGTCCAATAGATCAATATCTACGTTTCGAAATCTTTGAAACCACTTTTTACACGTTTTATACGTCATAGTGTCATTACCAAAAGCGGAACAAACCATTTAATTAGCTTCAAAAGCATTTTTCTTCGGTTCACAAGCAAAAAGGATACAGTGCCATAAATACTTGTCGAACGCCAAATTGTTTACTGTTATTAGTTGAAATTATGCCGAACTGTCGCTGATTGTTTTAACGTTCCTTAGAGTATAATGTTGCTACTTTCAAATCACCATACGGCAGGGAAAGGTATTTTAATTTGAATGGAAGTTATGAAGCGTTAAATGCAAAGGGACTAAATTAATTTGCACACCTAATAGTAATAAATTGAGGATTTAAGGAAAATAAATTCTTGGACGAAAGAAACTAAATTTCCAAAATACTTGTGATGTTAATAGCGAAGTATGTTTTACCACGTAACAAATTTCAATTAATGTATAATTGTTTAACAGACCATGCGTTATGAGTGAAGTACACTTTAATTGCAATTCATTATCGGGGTGTAATATAAAATTTATCGGTATATTTTACACTTTATAACAAATTTCGAAGTTATTAACAAAGCATACCTTATTAGCGAGCCAAAATTAGTAACAGGCAGTGGTTTATCAAACGAACCATCAGCGCATCGTATACTTCGTTCATCGTATTTTCATTATTTATTGCAAGGTAATAATGAACTCTGATCGATAATGGTTTGAGTTGGTTAAAGGCTTAATTTAATTCCCCCAACCATATACGTTCCTCCTGAATTAAGTTTGTTTCTATTACTGCGTTAATATTATCTTTAACCACAAATAATTAACGACTCATAAATTTCACAAATTGATTTATGCTAAATTTATTCCTTAACATTCTAATTAAATCATATTACACTACTTAAGATCTTATTTTAAATGTCAAACAAAACCCCAGCAGGATTAACCCTTTGCACTCGAAAGACGACACTTGCAAGTCAAACGACATTAGCTTCACAAATTTCCAAACTCAAATGGTTAAATAGTTATACTTATAAATTTCACTATTATTTACCTAATTTGAATAAATTTGAACACGAGGAAATTCAAGTATCCATTCGATCTCGTGTGCTTTGCATTTAGAAATCTTTCAAAACTGTTTCACTCCACATCCGAGAAATCGTCTCTCGAATGCGCAAAAAGGTTAGATTTGCAGTATTTAAAATCGAAATCAAACGTTTACAATTACCTGCGAGAAATTAAAAGAACCGAAACGAACGATTCGTTCGAGTTAAACAATTTATCGTCGTGCTTTCCGCTTTTTGTGCGCGATCAATTAATGCCAAGACTATAGAAGATTCTATACGAATGGCCCGACGTTCCCTATTCATCCGTTTGAACGTCTGCTACAGTGTTCGCCACGGTATAACAACGGTCTCATGAATTATTCATCGTACGAGTCAGCGTTGTCTTTCACGAAATAGTAATAATGTAGAAGTTACTAATGACGTCCTCTTAATTCGAGCTTAATTTCTCCCTTGGTCTAACGATCGTTCGTTACAACAATGGCTGACTTTCGCAAACGATCCCGTCTCAAGACGAGCGGTGAGAGAGAGAGAGATTGAGAAAGAGAGTGTGAGGGAGGGGGAGAAGAAGAGAGTCTGAGAGAGAGGGAGATTAAGAGAGAGAGGGTGATTAAGAGAGAGAGGGAGATTAAGAGAGAGAGGGGGAGGGGTAAAGTGGGAGATTAAGAGAGTAAGAGAGAAAGAGAGAGAGGAAGAAAGTGAGAGAGATGAAGAGAGTAAGAGAGGGGGAGAAAGGAAGAGAGAGAGATTGAGAAAGATGGCTAGAGGAAGGGGGAGAGGAAGAGAGTGTGTGAGGGAGAGAGGGAGATTAAGAGAGAGGGGGGAGGGAGAAAGAGGGTGTTTAAGACAATGAGAGACGGAGAGGGAGATTAAGAGAGAGAGGGGGGAGGGAGAAAGAGGGAGATTAAGACAGTGAGAGAGAGGAAGAGAGGAAGAGAGAAAGTGTGTGGGAAAGGGTGAGGGAGAAGCGGGAGAGGGAGATAGTGAGAAAGAGAGAAAGTTTAAAGGAGGAGGAGTGGAAGAAGGAGAGAGAGAGGGTAAAGGAGATGAAGAGAGAGGGTGAAGAAGAGGAGGGGGTGGGAAAGGAAGGGAGGAGCCAGTATACCATAGGGCTGTGTAATGTCACGTAGCTCAGTCTGCCGCTATCCTCTCAGGGCAATTCCGTCGTTTAATCCAGAAATTATCCTGACGACGACGACGATTCCGGCACTGGTGAACGAAAAGTGGCGGGATCTCGTTTAATACGGCTCATGATCGGATAAACCGAACCGGAAACAGAAGAACCCTGAGAAATTGTAGCTCCTCCTTTGACATCGCTAACACTTTCCGTTTCATTTATTTGAGTTATTCATACAACGGGCGTGCACCTACATAAACGTACAATCTAAACGTGAATAGATGTACAATAGGGGACAAAAGTTTAAGACGACAGGACAATGCCAAACATAGTTTTATAGTACACAAATATTGTTCGTAACTTATTTTTATCGTCATCGTGATAAAACACTATTTATCGATTAGCATAGAATACGAATTTTATTTATCGTACTGTTTGTTTCTTTGACTACTTGGTCTCAATCTTTTTTCTGCTACTGTAGATACACAAATTATTAACAATTAGAAAAGAAGAAAGTAATAGACGAAGATCGAGACTGTTCATTAATTGCAGTTTTAGATTAATAGAACTGTTTGACGACACTTAAAGATAGAGCCAGAGAATAAGTTCAGTCTGTCTGTTGTTAAGTTTACATTGTTACATATTCTTGGTAATGAATCGCAAAATTTAACGTCGGTTCTGAATGGCAAAGTGTGAAAGAAAGGATATCTGCGAAACTGAAGTTTACAAGCGCCAACAGGAAAGAGCAAATATGGTGCATATTCTTAATAAAGTTAGTTCTGGATTGATAAGTTGAATTAATACATTCAATTTCTGAATCCTATCTGCAGCAAAGAACTTCATTTCGAAATATTATTTTCCGCTGAATTTTCCTACGAGCCAGAGATTTAATACGAAATCGCTGAGATCTACGAAACAGCTGAAAAAAAAAGTTGCACCGCACGATGTTATGTGATATTAAAAAAGTTTTAGAATATACATTAAAAAGATTAATTAATCCATGAACTTTCTTGATGATGAACGCTAAAAGCAACTTCTTTGGAAATATTTTCAGTATTAACACGTGTTGTCGTGCGAACGCAGAATGTTTGGGATCGAATGTTTCTAAGGCGTGAAAGATGAGAACTTGAGAAAACAGTGCGATTGAGGAATTCTGAATGGTCGTGATCGAATGCGTAGAGTGAAAAAGGTTGACAATTAGAATGAAAGGAAACGAGTGTTTGGAAGAATATATGACGGGGAAAATGCGAGCGCGAGGCAGAAAGTATTGGACGGCAAAGACAGAAAGGTTTGGTTGTGAATGTAGAAAGAGTGTTAAAGTTGCTAAGTTGTAAAGTCGTTTAAGTTGTTTTGTTAAATTGTTTTGTTAGGTCTTGAAAAGCACATAAAATAAGAGGATAAGTCTAGTTTTTAATATTACAATAGCTTAACATATTTTTTAGTTTCTATAGAAAACCTTTGCCGTTTTTACAACCCATAGTTCGCTAGTCGTAGCAGAAATAGGACCCAAGGAGTCATTACATTATAGCCCGTTTTTTTCTTGGTTTATGGTCAGTCACATTTGGTGTCAGAACCCTTAACTTTAGCCGTTAGAATCTTTGTTTGCAGTTTCCATTCATGTCAAGGTACTCCTTAGGTTTATTACTCGCTATGGTCTTTTGGGAAAACCCTTCAACGTCACAGATCTTACCACTTCCACTCGAACATAACTAGCCAATAAGAAATTAGTAGATCGTTTTCCCTCACCTATAGCCAAATATTGTACGCCCACTCCGAGTTTTTGTAAAATATGAAGTGTCTTCGAAGAGACACTCTCGTCACAACTTTGAAACGGTTTACACCAAAAATAAAGCCTAGTACGTCCGAAGTCGCAATCATTCATTTAGATACAGTCCACTCTAGCACTCTAGTTATACGCGTTGTTTAATCGTCGCTAACACTGCCGACGCTGCAACGCGCACATTACATGTTTTAAAGTATACTTTTATTAATATTTTAATCGCTTCACTTTTATTTTTCACACCTGAATTCCATCTTCCGTTCTACATTTTATAGAACATTTCCTATATTAATATCACTGAATATCTCAAATCTGCTGATAATATGTATTGTTCTCGTTATTCCACAAAACTTATTTCATAAAAATTGAATTTACACCGAGTATCCTGCAAGTGTATATTTTTCGCAGAATTTTCGGTCGTTTGTTTCTGGCGCACTAAACAGGAGAGAGGCAAACTGAAAAATTGACTCGTTCGTCTCACCTGGTGCCATCGCGGGACCCCGTAACCTTCGTAATGTATGGCTGTCATAGGTTATTCTCGATGGTGTATCTCGAATTATCATCCTTTCTCAGCAGTTTCAGAAAACACGTTCAACCGACTGTATACGTTCTCCAACTTACGATCGTGAGTCGTCGATAAAAACAGATTTGCACAGCTGTATCGCGAAACGAAAATACTTACGCCAAATTCATCATACTCTGTCACCTGTTTTTTTTTTCTTAAGCTATACAACCTTATATGGGGTTATTAACGATATGCACATTGTTATGCATATCAACATAACGCTATTATATTTATATTTATACAAAATACAAAGGACTTAGTACTAGCCTTACGTCTAAATACGGCTATAAGTATAATCAATGTTTTGAACGAAAGATAGTAACCAAAGAACTGTAGATAAAATTAAGAACAATAGGACTAAGTATAGTTAAAAGTAGATATTTAAGTATTGGCAAAGAGATTTATGTATTCTAGTAGTAGATTAAGTTATTGAGTTCTCGTTTTTGTTTTTTTTTTATGTTTGTTTTTATGTTGTTTTATGATAAAATAATAACTAGAATAGGGTAGAATGAGGAGAGAA
Source organism: Tetrapedia diversipes (assembly GCA_033822845.1). Lineage (NCBI taxonomy): Eukaryota > Metazoa > Arthropoda > Insecta > Hymenoptera > Apidae > Tetrapedia > Tetrapedia diversipes. The sequence goes on along the minus strand of JAOPTO010001402.1, from coordinate 15,986 downwards.
GAATAGGGTAAATGGGTAGGTTAGGTTAAGGTTAGATATTGCTAAATAATAAGAAAGTGTAACCGGAAGCCATTCAAAACTGAAAGGAGCGGATTATGTATAAATAAATAAATAATAAATAAAATATAATCGATGTTTCGTTAGAAATTTGTATATCTCTAACAGTAGTTTAGTGGCTGGTTAGCTCAAAAATTCACTCATCGAAAATGGTGGGAAAAATAGTTTCTTCTTACATAATTTCTGGAATTAAATCTTTTTCAATACGACGTCCGTCAATTTCTTTCTTTCGTAACATTTTTAAAAAGATATTACCGTTAGTAAATTTTCATTAAAACAATTTACGTGAAATTCTGTTTATTCAGCGTTTGTCAGCTCACTCGTTTATCTGGGAAATGTATTCGAATCAATCTGACAAGACAAACTGAAGGAGAGTCGGGGCCCCGTTGCATAATTTGCTTGAATACGGTATTGAATTATAAATGTTCGCTAAAATTGGATATCTTCAGCGTTACTCGGTGTTCATGGCTGATATTAGTTTGCATAAATCCCACGTGTCTGAAGTGAAGCATAACCTCGATATTTCCAACGCGGCGAGAAAGACGGTCGAAAAGACGAAAAGACGGCAAAAATAATAATTACCTTCTCGTTGTTTCGCTTGAATGAAATTTCTAATTTTCAAGAAAACAAATTGACATGGAAAACGATCGATTCGAACTACTAATTGTTTTATCAATTTCAATCAATATTAATATATGGATTAAAGAATCCAATCAATCGTATTATTACTCACTCGAATAGTAGTTACAATCGTATAGATTTTTTCTGTGGATCTTCACGCAATTTTAAAAGACGATTGCGCAGGTTAATTCGATCGAAATCGTGGCGCAATTAAAAGATACGACGTGTGATTCGTTTGATAAAATTTTACGACAGCTTCTTTCACGCGACTTTACAGTTAAGCGGGCTTTGCCAGCCTTTCAGCGATTCTCCACGCGCCCCTTTTCAAATCGTCGCGAACGAAATAAAGCGAAATTCTTTTTTTCTTTATTTCATCCCCTACAGTCACTCCCTCACTTTCTCAGTCACTCTCTCTTTCTCTATATATACATGTATATATGTTTGTATCACTTTCTCTGTATCTCTCTCTCCCACTCTCTATTTCTCTCTCTTTCTCTTTTTAAATATATATCTCCTTCTCTCCCTTTCTCTTTTTGTATATATATCTCCTTCTCTCTTTTTCCCTTTTCGTATATATATCTCCTTCTCTCTGTTTCTCTCTCTCTCTTATCTTTCACTCACTCTATCTCTCTTTATATTTCTCTCTCTTTCCGTTTTTGTATATATATCTCTTTCACTCACTTTCTCTCTCTCTCTATCATTTATTTCTCTTTCTTTCTCTTTTTGTATAAATATCTCCTTCTCTCCGTTTCTCTCTCTCTCTTATCTCTCTCTCTCTTTACATTTCTCTTTTTGTATATGTATATATATATCTTTCACTCACTTTCTCTCTCTCTCTATCATTTATTTCTCTATCTTTCTCTTTTTGTATATATATCTCCTTCTCTGTGTTTCTCTCTCTCTCTCTCTTATCTTTCACTCACTCTCTCTCTCTCCTTTCCTTTTTGTATATATCTCTCTTTCACTCACTTTCTCTCTCTCTCTCTCTGTCTCTATCTTTTTATTTCTCTCTCTTTCACTCACTTCTTTTCTCCCTCTCTCTCTCTTTATTTCTCTCTCTTTCTCTTTTTGTATAACTCCCCCCCCAGCCCCCGCCCTCTCTCCCTCAACCCCGTTTTTTTCCCCTGTCCATTCCCCTTTTTCCACTACGACCTGGTTACCGAGAAATGAATTCGCATTCTGAAGTTTACCGCCTGGAAAAATAGAATGAAAATATTTAACTTGGCCGGCGGGGCGGACAAAAGGAAATTCTTTAAATTGCTTCAACGGCAACTGTGTTTCGGAGAAATTCCTGGCAATATACACGCGATGTTGCGAATTAAACTGCGACGGCCGGCTAAGTTTACGCTGTCCGTGAATTACGTTGAGCGGGCGCGGCGCCCGGGGTGAACAAAAGGAAACTCGCGATAAATCGTAAAAAAAAAGAAAAAAAAAAAGAAATGGAAGCCCGCGAGAATTAATTTTTATCGTGACGGTGGTAAAGTTTGAACGGATGTTTAAGCGTTCCGCGAGAAACGTGACCCACGTTCGAAACACGGCGCCGGAAGTTTCCGGCCGTGTTGTAGTTCCCACCACTTAATGAAGCATGAAACTTGTTCGCTGAAGGATATGCTAATTACCGACAATTTATTTTCTTCTTTTTGTTTTTTGAATATTAATTTTCTTTCTGGTTCTGTAACCTGGTACGTCTAACGTCAAATATTATTCTTCGGTAGTGTTTAATTAGCACACACATTTTTTCTATTAGGTCTTCGAAACTTTATCTTTGCACACGTAATATTTACGATATTTCTCATACGCGCCAGCCACACTCAGTCTTCTGTACAAATATTCTTCAACTTTGACACTATATTCTACGACAATCATATCACCGCAAAAGGTTTAACCTTCGCTCCGCCTAATGATCCCTTTCGGGTCCAGAACGAATCCAAACCGATCTTACAGAACAAGTTTAAAACAAAACGAGAATTCAATAAAGAACACGATCCCCAGGATCCAAATTTAAAAAAGAAAAATAATAAAAAAAATTAATTTAAAAAAACTTGTATTTGGATGAATATTTTACTCAGAATAACTGAAAATTGCTCATCATTACTATTGCACACCGGTGTCTCAGCCTCGGAAAGGCACACGGTGTGCAATCGATCTCGAATTGGTTAAATAATTATTTTATTAGGCCCATTGCCTCGACAGAGAGGCGGACGAATTCGACAGCAGGCAGCGATAAAATGAAAGGAACGATCGCGTGAAAAATCTGGAATCGTCGCAGAAACTTCGCTCCGCGGGACACAGCGTCGTTAGACTTACATGCTGAGGAACTTTATAATTAAACATATTTTATAACTAAAAGTTTTGCTGCACAACGTTACATTCTATATTTTTTAAGTTTCAAAACAATAAATAGTAAAATTTTCCTCCAGGAAATCAGAATTTTGTTCCTTAGGAAGCTATTCGTATAAGCGTGCACAACAAATCGTTCATGACATTCTTCCCATGTATTCCGTAAAATGCCTGGCACTAAAAGGGTTAAATAATTATTTTGTATAAACGACGTGAACGCCTTATTTACATTCCATCTTGCCCATTGCCTCGACAGAGAGGCGAACGAATTCGACAGCAGGCAGCGATAAAATGAAAGGAACGATCGCGTGAAAAATCTGGAATCGTCGCAGAAACTTCGCTCCGCGGGACACAGCGTCGTTAGACTTACATGCTGAGGAACTTTATAATTAAACATATTTTATAACTAAAAGTTTTGCTGCACAACGTTACATTCTATATTTTTTAAGTTTCAAAACAATAAATAGTAAAATTTTCCTCCAGGAAATCAGAATTTTGTTCCTTAGGAAGCTATTCGTATAAGCGTGCACAACAAATCGTTCATGACATTCTTCCCATGTATTCCGTAAAATGCCTGGCACTAAAAGGGTTAAATAATTATTTTGTATAAACGACGTGAACGCCTTATTTACATTCCATCTTGCCCATTGCCTCGACAGAGAGGCGAACGAATTCGACAGCAGGCAGCGATAAAATGAAAGGAACGATCGCGTGAAAAATCTGGAATCGTCGCAGAAACTTCGCTCCGCGGGACACAGCGTCGTTATATCGTTGCCTGACGGATGCTTCCGGCCTGTTTCCGACGGGGTCCCCGGATGGTTGGTGGGATCGCGTCGGTGATATTTTGTTTCGACGCGCGCCGTCGAGTATTTTGGATTTCACCGGCGATAAATCGGGGTCGAGGGTGCTTCTGTCGCGCGGGGCTCTCGAAGGTACGCTACGATTTTTCGATTTTTCCAAAGGTAACGTCGAAAAAAGCAGGTCGCCCAGGTTGTAATCGACGAGGCAACGCTCGAGGACATTTGAAACAACTTCACTTGCGCGGCCGAAGGGTTACAAATGTGAGATCGACGAGAAATTGCCTGGCCCTTCGACAGAATCAACACGGTTTCCCGGTGTTTCGTTTAAATTGACATTTTATTTTTATCTTCGTGTCAACACCGGTTACCGTATTTTTCGGACTGTAAGATGCATTATGTGCCTCAACAACTATTATTCATATAATTTTCAATAAGCATTGCAAAACAATTGGCGTCACATTATTCTCCTTTTCTTCCCCGATATGCTGCATTTTGAATTTTTAAAATATCATTCGTAGTTTGATTTTTATGAGCTTTTTCCGAAGCTATAGTAAATTCGTCAAATTCGTGGTGGTTATCTTCGCGTATGCATCGATTATTTTCGCTTGGCACTAAAAGGGTTAACATTTATGTTATATATTTTCTTGTTATGGAATTTGTGATACATATACCTCAATTGATTATCATACACTATATAAAGTATGATTATAAAAGTGTGAGAAATGTTTGTGTGGATGAGTGAGTATGACAATTTGGAGAGAAGAACACAAAAGTTGCGTGTTATCGTTTATGTGTGCAATGAGTGATGCGTGGTATGATCATCTAATTGTTGTGTTTACTGTATGACTGAAGAATGCGGGAGTGGGGAGACGAAGTGCGACCGAATCAATCCGTAATGGACGATCGTAGAGAAAAGAGTGAGGGAAAAGAGTAAAAAGAGCGAGTTACATAGAGAGAGTGTGCACAAAGTGTAATTAACAAAATAGTGTTATCACTTTATTATTATTTGTAGTGTTACAATAATAATAATATTTATTTATCGATTATAGGAATATAATTACAATACTATGTACAAATTTTACTTAATTCAACTCTCTACACGGTATCACGTCTAATTCAACTCTACACAGTATCACGTCTAATTCAACTCTACTCAGTATAACGCCCAATTCAACTCTACACCTTATAACGTTTAATTCAAATATTTGTATACCTTGTACCTCTTTCACTGTCAAATTTCATAGCTTTTTAAGACAAGGAACTATTATTAGATGACACTCTGTTTGGATAATAGAATGTCTGAGAACAGTAATCAGATAATGGGTGTTCGCATAAAGAAGATCCTATTGTATCTCCAAACGTTAAGCACTTATTTTTAGTTTTACATCACTTATTTACATAGTTTTCATATCCTGAAAACGAAAATGAATCGCGGTCCATCGTGTACACAACACATTTTTCCTCAGAACAATATTCCAAATACAGTAACCGAAGAAAGTATTCATACACCACTAGGTGCTATACTTTGAACGGCGATAACTTTGTTTGTAGAACATTAATTTAATAATAAAATACAATAAGATGTAGTGTTAGAATAATAATAATATTTATTTATTGATTACGGAAATATAGTTACTACTTGTACTAATAATTTAATTATTATGTACAAATTTTACTCTTCGCATGACTCTCTACACGGTATAACGTCTAATTCAACTCTGCTCTTTTCGACCAGAGAAAACTGTCGCTAACCCTTGGCCTTTCTCCCACCACGTACCTCGGAAAAATTCCTCAAGTATGACCATATTTGGGCATTTTTCCGAGGGCCTCGCGCGTCGCCAAGGGTTTTCCCCAAGCAGGTCTGAAATCCCGCTGTTCACACCTTACTTTATCTTATGCTCTAAAATTAATTTTGTTACTATATATTAGTATTATTATTATTACAATTATATCGGTTATATTATATAAAACGTTATTAGTTATTTAATCCACCAACAGAATTAATAATTGATAATAATAATAATAATAAATTGTATTCATTAATATTACGCGTTTACTCGCAAGATAGTCAAAAATTGGCGGATTTATCGAATAAAATAATAAGCAGTCGAAAGGGGATGATATTAAACATTAGTCAATAAATAATCTGATTCTCGTGACTGTACATACTTAACTATAAATTACGTTATTGTATCGCGTTAAATGAAGCGGGGCTTGTAAACTTTTCTGCTTATGCTTAATTGGATGACACGATGGGTTCACGGGGGAGGATAAGAGAGCTGTACAGAGTTAATCCAAGCCCACCTAGGATCGCCGGCCATAAATCAAGATGATCAAACATGTCTCGAGGAGTAAAGTATGATCATGATCTACAAGTGAAAGCGTCAAACAGATACCTCTGGTAATGAATCTCCCCCGGACATGTTTAGCAAGTAAAACAGATTAACTTTTTCTGTGCCTGCTTAACACGCGCGAACAGCTATCAATTATTCTGTTAATGAGCTACTATTAAAATCATTATCTTTCTCAAACAAAACGATCTCGATTTAAATTGCAATTTACGACCGAAGAAAGTGAAGTTTAACGTAATGAACTTTGAAATACAGTAACGGACAAAAGTTTAAGGCGAGAAGATAATCTAGAATACAGTTTTATCATCTGCAAATATTGTCTGCATATTTATTTTTATTGCTATTATGGTAAAATAAACACTATTTGATAATTAACACAGAATGCAAATTTTGTTTATCATGCTATTCCTGATAAATTAGTTAGTTTTATGGTTTGCAAATATTGTCTGCACATTTATTTTTATTCCTATTATGGTAAAACACTATTTATTGATTACCACAATATGCAAATTTTGTTTATCATGATATTCTTTATAAATTAGTTAGTTTTATGGTTTGCAAATATTGTCTGCACATTTATTTTTATTCCTATTATAGTAAAACACTATTTATTAATTAGCACAATATGCAAATTTTGTTTATCATGCTATTCCTTATAAATTAGTTAGTTTTATGGTTTACAAATATTGTCTATGCATTCATTTTTATTCCCATTATAGTAAAACACTATTTATTGATTAGTACAGAATGCAAATTTTGTTTATCATGCTATTCCTTATAAATTAGTTAGTTTTATGGTTTGCAAATATTGTACATTCATTTTTTTTTGTTATTATGGTGAAACACTATGTGATTAATTAACACAAAATGCAAATTTTGTTTATCATGCTATTATTTATTAATTAATTACTTCAATTTCATTGAATCCTTGGTCTTAAATTTTTGTCCGCTACTGTATTTGCAATAAACTTTCAAGCAGATACAAGTGCAATTTAAACTGTTCAGTAACGATACTTCAGGCTGGATATAACTTTTAAACAAATGAGAATTTTTTAATGCAACTATACCTAGTATTACCACGCGCTACTAACATAATATTAAAGCATATTCTGATGTTTGTAATTTGTGATGAACCTTGATGAAAGGAAAAAAGAAGCGAAGAACTTGAACACGTTTCAATAAATTCACAATTACCGCGTAATTTAATTATCGCAAATATTTCTGTAATTACACTAGAATATTGCGTTCCTCAAAGGATTGAAAAATCAACCGAAACGAGACGCAAAATTCTTACGCTTTAATATAATATATTAATTCTAGAGGTAAAATCTGTCTCGGGTTATTGAAACACAAATTGATACAAGATATATGGAATCTCCGGGTCGCGTATGCAAAACCAGATGAATCAGTTTCAATCAGAATTGAAATACGTCCGGACGCACGGTATTAATTATTGTGATACGAAATAGGAACTCTCTTGCTATGCATGCCAATATTTTGTTTCCAAGTTAAACAGCATGATGTTTTACGGAAATTAATTTTTTTTTCATTTAAAAACAACTCGATCGTTTAACACGTTCGTCGCCACGTCACCTCATATTTGAGTGACGCTCTTCTTCTTACAGTTAAACAGGATTTTAAATTGGAATTTTAAAAGGAATTCAATGGAATAAACATTGAAGTATAATATATATATATATATATATATGTATATATATATATAAATAAAAAAATATATATAAACTTATATAAATATAAATATAAAATAAAAATACAACTTAACTTTTTTATTCTTTTCTGAGCCACTTTGATTTAATAATACTATAACAAAAATATAATAGATTCAAGAAGCGTGTTATTATTGAAACAAATTTCGTAACATCTGTTGTTTGAATTTTTAATCTCCTTAATCCTTTCGGTATTCGAATTGCTTCGAGCAATTATGATCGACTGCTAACCGTTAAAAATAAAATTGCATTATTCCTATTTTTTGACATTTTTGTACGATGTTACAAAAATGCGAAAAACGGGAATTTTCTTTGGTCCTTTTGTTTCTTTAAATCTGAAATAATTACGGAACAATTATAGAATCCAACGATTCGTTGCTACTCTTATTTCAAAATTTATTTCGACATTCGTTTATGCACTTTTTAACATAAAAATTGTATCCATTGTCTTACAATCGGAGCGTATAGTCGGTTAAACTGCAGGAGAGATCGTGACAGGATACTTTGTCACTCGAAATAACTCGCCACGATGTTGTTATTTGCATAATGAAATTCATGAATTTTCCGTGGTCGATTTTAATTGCGAATGACGAACAATGGGTTAAAATGGAAAGTACGGTGAATCCAGTTCATGCAAGTTGAATGTCGATGCCGGTGTAAAAGAAAATCCAACGAAAACGTTCTGTAACGATCATTTCATTAGTAATCTTTTCCTATTTGTCATTTCAATTTTTCACAAATTTCTTAATCCTTGGATATCGAAACTTCAACAAATCCGCGTAAATGCTAAAGCACACCATAGTGGCTTGTGTCGAATACTGTTATCAAACACCTTTCAATATTATAACAATTTGTGTCGATAATTAGGAATAAATTCAAAATGAGTTTTGGGGAAACCGACAAAGAAATAAAAAATAAACTGTAAGGTATAAATAAAATTATAAATAAACCATATGGTATAATCAAAATTATAAATAAAGTATAAAGTATAAATAAAATTATAAATGAACTATAAGATATAAAGAAAATTCTAAATAAGCTATAAGTCATAAATAAAATTATAAATAAATTACAAAGTATAAATCAAATTAAGATATAAATAAAATTATAAATAAACTATAAGACATAAATAAAATTATAAATAAATTACAAGGTATAAATCAAATTAAGATATAAATAAAATTATAAATAAACTATAAGATATAAATAGAGTTATAAATAAATTACAAGGTATAAAGAAAATTCTAAATAAACTATAAGATATAAATAAAGTTATAAATAAAGTATGAATAAATAAAATTAATTATAAGAGTTTTACATAAATCCTATAAATTCCAAGGAACGTGCAAACAATATTAAAAGGAAAATGATTGCTACTGTCAATTGTTCTTTAACAACGCAATCAATACATACTCACATTTAACATGTTAATATTTCAAATACTAGAACTACAATCGCAAAGAAATTGTACAAGCTATAATCTCAAACATTAATGAATAAATGGTAGGAAATAGAGTTCCCAGTTTGTTAATAAAAGAAATTAAAAGCAAATATTCAACGTGGGAGATTCATATTATCTTATTCAGCGATCTATGGTTTGAAATAAATTGTTTATTGATGTATAACGTTTTCAGGTTCCCTTAAATTAACTTTTGAAACGATGATCCACTTTGAATAACAGAAGCTTTATACATTTTTAAATCGGTTACCTTTCTTTAGAAACTAAACCGTGTTTTTATAGTAAAATAGCATACATTAATAATATCATGCAACTTCTCTGTCTACGTATGCTATTTCAACAAAAAACAGATCAACCTTCCTCAAGAGATCGAGTAAACAAGAGCCCAATGCAATTTATATGCAAACTATACTCACAATCGGAATTGCACAAATAACCTACTATAAATAGAATCGGGCAAAATGTACAGAACAGATACTTCAAATACTATTTTTAATGATAGATGTTTTTCGGAATTTAAATAAAATAACACGTTAAATAAAAACTGTGATGTACTGTATTATACAAATGTCAATATTTATTACTTTTTAATTATTACCATAGTCAATTCAATAGTGTGAAGAAATTAATGCAGTATAAAACGTCTAAAAATTGGTACACATTGTAACTTATTTGTTGTAGGCAATGTTTTAAAAGTATATCCAGTGGCTCCAAAAAGTATTCGTACACTGTATTATAAGGAAATTCATCTATTTCTGAAATTCTGATTTCAATGAAACTTTATGTGTGTACAGAGCATGGTGTGTCCTGCGTGGAGCAATTTTTTTGACGGCAAAATATCTTTTAAGGGGGCTGATAACGAATCTCAAAGTTTCAGCGATTTTTCACACTTTGAATTCAAACTTTTCTGTGTTCCTTTTTTATGACAGGGCGATAGAGTATTAAAAATTAAACATTTTCTATTTGAAAGGTTTTGCTTCAGCAAGTACCATTACAAAGTTATCTTTAAAAAATGAGAGAAAACTCAGAAACTTCAACGCTGGTTTCACCCCTTTAAAATGGCATTTAGGTGAAAAGAAGAGATTAATTCATACGTATACTATTACGATCTACATACTCACAAAGTTTTATCAAACACTTCTATCAGACTCAGAATTTCAGGGTTAAACGAATTTATTTGTGACATAGTGTACGAACACTTTTTGGAGCCACTGTAGATGCACAAGAAATGTCCTTGAAAATCTAGTGTTAACCCATTGCGGACGGATGACGAGATATCTCGTCTTTCATATTGCGTCGTAGGAGGTCGTTAACGAGACATCGTACAATTGCTACAGTGATAGTTTTCGATAATTTGTATCGTGAATTAATTATTTGAAACCCTGAAAAACAAGAAAGGAAAAATTTTCGGAAAACAAGAAATTTCACAAGATGTTGCAAATTGGGCAAAATCAACGGCAAAAGAAGTAATACTGGCCATGTTTGCAACCTTTGTGATGTTCAATTTTACTTAGTTACACGTTTTATTGAATATCATACTTCGAACATTTTTAGTTTGTACAAATTTTTACTTATTGAAGAAATATTAAAGAATCGTTCGCTTTTAAAGTTGCTGTTGAAAATAAATATTTCACGTGACAATGATTTTTAACTACTAACAAATCATCAATGATTTAAAAATATTCGACGCAAAAGAAGACCCGGCCACTGGATACGGTTAGCAATAAAATGTCTAGCCCGCAATGTGTTAAAATGATACAACATTTTACTTAACCATGACCGCAAACTTATCCACTTATCCGGTATAAATAAACGGCGGGAAGATAATACAGCTTTTTAAATCCCGCTTTTTAACCTCACCGATGACACGAACAAAATTAATAGATAAAAGGGGGAAAAAGTGGTGGAAAACGGGGAAGTTAACAGAGAGGAAGCGGGCGTGGGGAGGATCCGTAGCGGAACGCTTCGCTTGATAAATATGCATTCGGGTTCGTTTGATTAATTGAATTTCGAGCGGCGCGGCCGCTAAGATATTAATGAATTTTCCGCCGCCGCGGGATTAAACAAATTGGCCGTCTCCGCGAAACTGACGAGCAATCGACGCTGGATCTTGGACGTTTAAATAATTGAGAAGGGCGCGGTTCCCGCGTGTTTGGATCAGAAATCACCGAAATCGAATTAACCCTTTGCGCTTGAGAGACGAGTGTTAGCCGCCAAATAATAGTTTCTCAAATTTTCAAACTTTAGTTGGTTTGTTTATTAGTTAGACTCAGAGGTGAAACAGTCGTGTATGTAAATTTTAGTATACCACATAACTGAACTAAATGAAGTTTAATATTAGCAAATTTTAGTAAATATTTCGAATTTGAAAATTTTTGAAGTCATTATTATCATTAGACGACTAACAGTCACCTCTTGGGTGCACAGGGTTAATTCATATCTTAGTAAATATTATATTTTGAATTTGAAAATTTTTGAAGTTATTATTATCATTAGACGACTAACAGTCATCTCTCGAATGGAAAGGGTTAATTGTCGTAATGCTTAACGCTTTGCGCTCGAGAGATGACTATTAGTCACCAAATGATAGTTTTTCAAATTTTCAGACTTTAGTTAGTTTGTTTATTAATCAGTCTCAGAGGTTAAACAGTTATATACGTAAATTTTAGTATACCACTTAACTGAACTGAATGAAGTTTAATATTAGCAAATTTTAGTAAACATTTTGAATTTGAAAATTGTTGAAGTTATTATTATCATTAGACAACTTACAGTCATCTCTCGAGTGAAAATCGAAATTTTAAAAACGATCATTTGACCGGTCGTGATGGGTATAGTATTAAGATGTGCACAATATTGTAATTCTATCTGTAAAAAATATATACTACAGTTGTCTAAGCAAACATTAGGAAAAATCTGACGAGTATCACTTTTCATTACAAAAGTTAATACACTTTTGATGGAAGTATATGAATTAAGTAAACCGTAAAGAAATTTCCGGTTGTGAAAATGAACTAATATCATTCCTAACTAACTTTGAAGCATCTTAAATCCAGAAACATCGTCATAATCATTGCCATATCTCCGTCTGTGTATAATAAATTCATGACTAATCCTTGCAATACCAAGGCGGATACTTTATGCTCACCGTAACTTCTACTTTCACAATTTCTACCAAGTTAATTATTCGTAATAATATCTATCAGTAATTCGTAATCTTACGTTAACGATTAAACACTTCGACCGTGTCTAAAATATAAAATGTCTCAAAAAGTGATGTAGATTTATATTAGGTGGATGTAAAGTATCTTTCAAGAAAAAGTCTTGCTGTTGCCAACGTTGATACTCTTCGCTTATAACATAACCCTCTAATTAAAATATACTCCAGTAGCAAACATGACAGTGAACCGTTACAAAGAGAAAGTCACCCTCAATTTTGCATCCACCGGCTCGTTCGTCGGTATTCTAATTATTACGATATTTATTAATTTATTATTAATTCCACCTTTGACAATTTTTATTTATTATTTTCTTATTTTCTTATTTTCTTATTTTCTTACTTTATTATTTTATTATTTTATTACTTAATAATTTTATAATTTTATTACTTTATTACTTTATTATTTTATTATTCTATTATTTTATTATCCTATTATTTTATTATTCTATTACTTTATTATTTTATTACTTTATAATTTTATTAGTTTATTACTTTATTATTTTATCATTATATTATTTTATTATTCTTTTATTCTATTATTTTATTATTTTATTACTTTATAATTTTATTAGTTTATTACTTTATTATTTTATTATTCTATTATTCTATTACTTTATTATTCTATTATTTTATTATTTTATTACTTTATAATTTTATTACTTTATTACTTTATTATTTTATCATTCTATTACTTTATTATTCTATTATTTTGTTATTCTATTATTCTATTATTTTATTATTCTATTATTCTATTATTCTATTATTCTATTATTCTATTATTTTATTATTCTATTATTCTATTATTTTATTATTCTATTATTCTATTATTCTATTATTCTATTATTCTATTATTTTATTATTCTATTATTCTATTATTTTATTATTCTATTATTCTATTATTCTATTATTCTATTATTCTATTATTTTATTATTCTATTATTCTATTATTTTATTATTCTATTATTCTATTATTCTATTATTCTATTATTCTATTATTTTATTATTCTATTATTCTATTATTTTATTATTCTATTATTCTATTATTCTATTATTCTATTATTCTATTATTTTATTATTCTATTATTCTATTATTTTATTATTCTATTATTCTATTATTCTATTATTCTATTATTCTATTATTTTATTATTCTATTATTCTATTATTCTATTATTTTATTATTCTATTATTTTATTATTTTATTATTGTATTACTTATTCTTTATTATTATAGAGGCTTCATGGGAGCCGATTTCTGCAAACGAAAGTACAAGCTGTATGAGATAATTATACATTTCTTTTATAGTTCGATCCAGACGAGGACGACGGCTCAGGCGATTTAAATACCGCGCTGATCGACGGTTCGGGAGACATTGACATTAATATGACAGACGTGAGTTGCGTGATAAAGTTGAAAGCAGGCTAAAAGCTAGCCAGCAATCTCGTGTGCTCGCTAATCATTTGTTTCGCAAGCAGCGACTAACCCGATTTTCCATTAACTCGCAAACTTAGCCCTGATGCTCGCTAACGAGCTGTGCTAACTTCTCGATCTCGTCGCGCGCATCGTTGGCCATTCCTTATTCAAGGAAACAATCTTTTTCAGTGTCAATCGATGCTTGAACACTATAAGCAGTTTAATTAAATGAATTGCTTTCGTTCCTTCGTTCCCTTCGCCTGCATTCTGACGATTGAACAGGGCGCAGAAAAAATAGTACCTACGTAACGCTTTGTGTGTTTGGGATTAACTTGGCTTTTTTGTTCTTAACTCGTTCGCTAAAAAATATACACTGGTGGAATGGTGTAGGCTTGGAACAGGTGAGAATTTTTTGTATGCAGTTTTTGGGATTACATGTATGTGTAACGCGTTGTTGTCGAAATTGTTACACTAAAATACAGTTTGACAATTGGAAATAGAGCAGTTCGTTGATAAAGTTTGATTAAAAAATAGACAAATTCAAATTTTTTAGTCCGAATCCATTAAATTTGACGGAAAATTCAATATTTTCGGCAGATTTTGGTATTTACAATAAATACCCAATTTATATCCTGAAATATGTTTTGAAATTGTTCAACGGTGAGATTGAAAGCTGATTTTATTCTATGATGCAAGTAAATTGAAAAAAAAAAACGCCAAATATGCATTGTTATCATTCACGAATAACACATGACAACAAAATGCAATATTAATTTTATTGTGGCTATAAATTGATTCTGAAGTTTGGTTAAAAGCTTATCGTGTACTTTTCTCTGAACATTTAAAATTATCTTAAAATTATTAAAAATTTTTACAATAATTAGCTGGTCAAATAATGAGTAACTCCTTCACCACTTCGTGTAAAAACTTTTAACGAAGCAATTAATCTGAACAGCATTGGAAGTTTTATTAATTAGAAATAATGAAAAAAAAAGAAAAAGAATAATAAAATAAGAAAAAAAAAGGTTTAGATAGATATAAAATGTAAAATGAAATACATTTAACCCATTCACTGCCAACTACGAGATATCTCGTAGTGTGCTCTACAATTTACATTGATCACAAATGGCCATTTGAGTTACGAATTATTAGAAAGAATGAATGAAAAATTTATATATTGTAGAAAACATATTAATTATCAATTTTTATTAGAAAAATTACAACTTAGATGATTACATTATAACATATTAATTACATATATATGAATGTGTTTCTCTAAAATAAAATCTTGGCACCTAAGACAAGACACTAAATTTATCTGGCAGTGAATGGATTAATTTGTTCAAACATACACAGAAAGTTAGAGATCACGTTACGAAAGTGTAAAACGTGTTACAAAAATGATATAAATAAAAATAACTAAATTTCAGTGATATACCTTACGATTGAAACGAACGAACGTAAAAACGCAACTTCTCCTTGAATTTCTTGTTTGAGATTCGACAGATGCATGCAAGACTTTCACGACCGACTGTACACACGCAATCACGTTTAATGTCTGACCTATGGCCGACTTTTCTACTGAAAGAACCTCCATCTTACCAATTTTCAAAGGCTTAGAACAGTGTTTCTCAACGTTTCTCAGACCACGATCCATTTCAACACTTCAAAGATTTGGAGGACCCCTTATTGTACATAAACGTGGTCGATAAACAAATTCCAAAGAATTATAATTAAAACAATCGTTCCAAATTGATAGAAGAAATTGAAGTAAATTAATTTTCAATTTAACCCTTTGACTACTGTTGACGCCTATTGACGTCCGACACATGTTGACTTCCCTCGACTATTAAATTTTATTATTAAACATTGTTATTTAAAAAAATAAAATATTGTTATCTAAAAGAAAAAAGCTTAAAATTAATGTTCACTTCACGTAATATTCGTTTAATGTAATAAATTTCAGTATTTTGAATATTTTAACATACTTCCTCAGAAAT